>CM045770.1:153182330-153672330 GCA_025200525.1 Camellia lanceoleosa | reverse complement strand
CCACGGGCTCGACACGCATGCCATGCCATAGCGTTGCCCAACATGCCAAGGCCGGCATGGCACGCCACGACCTCGGCTCGTATGCCATGCCACGGCCTCGGCCCGCATGCCAAGGCCGGCATGCCATGCCACAACGTCGGCCTGCATGCCATGCCACGGCACTGCCCAGCGTGCCACGCCTTAGCCTTGGCCAGCATGCCACGGCCTCGGCCCGCATGCCATGCCACGGCGCTTCGGCCGCATGCCTTACCACGACGTTGCCCAACGTTCAATGCCTTAGCCTTGGCCAACATGCCATGCCACTACCTTGGCCAACATGCCATGCCACTGCCCCAGCTGGCATGCCATGCCATTGCCTTGGCCAGCATGCCTTGTCTTAGCCTTGCCCAACATGCCATGCGAACGCCTTAGCCCTGGCCAGCATGCCACGCCACGGCCATGCCAAACATGGCACCGCCTTGGCGAACATGCCGTGCCACTGCCCTGTACAGCATGCCATGCCACGGCCTCGCCGAGCATGCCATGCCAAGGCCGCGGGCAAGGGCAAGGGCAAGGGCAAGGGCAAGGCCACGGGCAAGGCCAAGGCCACGGGCAACGCCAAAGCCACGGGCAAGGCAAAGGCCAAGGCCAAGGCAACGGGCAGGGACAAGGCCAAGGCCGAGGCCACAGGCAAGGCCAAGGCAAAGGCGACGGGCAAGGGCAAGGGCAAGGCCAAGGCCACGGGCACGGGCAAGCCCAAGGCCAAGGCCACGGGCGGCGCCACGGGCAAGGCCAAGGCCATGGGCAAGGCCAAGGGCAAGGGCAATGCCACGGGCAAGGACAAGGCCAAGGCGACAGGCGACGGGCAAAGCCAAGGCCACGGGCAAGGCCATGGCCAAGGCGAAGGCCGCGGGCAAGGGCCAGCGCCAAGGCCATGGCATGCCACCGCCTCGGTCGTTTTTTTTAACATGATTCTTTTATATTCTTACCTAAACCATGACACACAATTAAAAATGCACTACAATTAATTTTACATGCCATCCCCTATTTTTTTGCAATTTTTCTGTAGTCTTTTGAATTTTTTAAGCCTTTATTTGGACAAAAAAATCAAAATAAAATAAGTAAAAATTGAAAAAATGATGTAATAATTTCAATAATTACTAGGGCCTCCTCCTTTAATTATTAGAATTTTTCCATAATTTTTTGACTATTTTTAGTAATTTTTAAAAAAATTTAATTATTAAAATCGATATAAATTAAAATAAAATATTCTGGAGTCCAAATATTTTTTTTCAATTTTTTTATGGTGTATTAAATTATTTCCAACAACTTCCATGTTGAAAGTTTTGGCAAAAAATCATTACTTTTTAAAAAAACCGGATTATGACTCCTCGAGCATGGGTGATGTTTCCTCCTGCCAGATTGAAAAGGGCTTAACACGCTATTATAAGTGGGGGCCACCTCCCTTGCCAGGCAAGGCTAGCGCCAGCTATGCCATGCTTGGGCCACGGGCGGGCATGCAGCTTGGCCAGCAGACGCTGACCTTCGGTCTTCTTAGGCGGCTGGCCCGGCTCGGCCCGCGACTTGGTCTTGACCTTAGGCGACAGAGCGGCCTTGGCAGCATGGCATGGCATGGCATGCGTGCGGTATGGGCAGCCTGGCATGGCGTGCGCGCGGCATGGGTGGTGAGGCATGCGCCCGGCCTGGGCAGCTCGGCATCGCATGCCCGAAGCGTCCGCGGCCTTGGCAGCACGGCATCGCATGCCCGCGGCGTGGGGGCCTGGGTAGCATGGCCTAGCATGCAAACGGCATTGGCAGCCTGGCCTAGCATGCATGGCAGGCGGCGTGGCTGTCATACTGCGTCGCGTGGTCTTTTGACGCGTGCGTATATTCTGCGTAATGGTCGCGTAACGACGCATAATACCGCCTAATGATAAGAACGCATGACCAAAGGCTGAGATGCCATGCCAAGGCCAAAGCCCAAGCCAAAGCCGACAACATGCCATGCCAAGGCCAAGGGCGTGACATGCCATGCCACGCCAACGGTAAGCTAAAGCGAAGATGCCATCCCAACGCCAAGGCGGATGCCATGCCGTACGCGACCAAGGCGATAAGCAAAAGCCGCGAGAATGTCATACCAAGGCCAAGGCTAGCAGCATGCAATGCCACGGCCAAGGCAGCCAAGCCAAAGCTAGCAGCATAACATCCCAAGGCCAATGCCAACAGCATGGCTTGCCATGGCCAAGACGTAAAGCCAGCCAAAGATGACATGCCATGCAAAGGCTAGCAAAGATGCCATGCCACGCGACCAAGGCGATAAGCTGACCCGGTATGCCATGCCAAGGCCAAGGCTAGCAGAATGCCAAGCCAAGGCCATGGCGTGACATGCCATGCCACACGAGGCGACCAAACCAAAGCCCGACAACATGCCATGCCAAGGCCAAGGCGGTGATGGCCATGCCATGGCCAAAACAAGCCAAAGCGGTGACATGCCATGCCAAGGCCAAGGCTAGCAGCAAGCCATGCCACGGACAAGGCGACCAAACCAAAGCAATGACATGCCATGCCAAGGCCAAGACGTGACATGCCATGCCATGCCATGGCCAAGCCAAGCGAGCGCAAAGACATGCCTTCCCAAGGCCAAGGCAAGATGCGGCATGCACCGCGGCCAAGGCGTGAAGCCAGGCGACATGCCATGCTAAGGCCAAGGGCAAGGCCAACAGCATGCCGTGCCACGACAAAGGCAACCAAGCCAAAGCCAGCAGCTTGCCATGCCAAGGCCAAGGCCAGAAGTATGCCCTGCCACGGCCAAGGCAGCCAAGCCAAAGCCAAGAGCATGCCATGCCAAGGCCAAGACCAAGAGCATGCCCTGCCACGGACAAGGCAGCCAAGCTAAAGCCAGTAGCATGCCATGCCAAGGCCAAGGCCAACAGCAATCATGTCACGGCCAAGGCAGCCAAGCCAAAGCCAGCAGCATGCCATGTCATGGCCAAGGCCAACATCATGCCACGCCACGGCCAAGGCTTCCAAGCCAGAGCCAGCAGCATGCATGCCAGGGCCAAGGGCAGCAACATGCCATACCAAGCTCAAGGCCAGCAGCATGGCATCCCAAGGCCAAGGCAACCAGTCCAATGCCAGCCGTATGCCATGCCATGGCCAAGGCATCCATGCCAAAGCCAGCAGCATACATGCCAAGGCCAGGCGATGGCATGCCATGCCGGCCAAGCGACCAAGCCAAAGCCGGTGACATGCCATGCGAAGTCGGGGCACATGACATGCGAAGCCAAAGCGGTAAGCCAAGCGGTGACATGCCATGCCAAGCGAGGCCAACAACATGTCATGCCATGGCCAGGACCATGCAAAAGCAATGACATGACATCCGAGGACAAGGCAATGACATGGCGTCCCGACCAAAGCGACCAAGCCAAAGCCGACAACATGCCATGCCAAGGCCAAGGCGAAGACATGCCATGCCATGGCCAAGGCGACCAAAGCCAAGAAGATGACAAAGGCCAAGGCCAGCAGCATGCCATGCCACGACCAAGGTAGCCAAGCCAAAGCTAGCAGCATGCCATACCAAGGCCAAGGCCATCAGCATGCCACGCTATGGCCAAGGTAGCCAAGCCCAAGCCAGCAGCATGCCATCCCAAGGCCCAGGCCAGTAGCATGCCATGCCAAGGCCATGGCCAGCAGCATGCCATGCCCCGACCAAGGCAGTCAAACCAAAGCCAGCAGCATGCCATGCCAAGGCCAAAGCTAGCAACATGCCAAGCCATGGCCAAGGCAGCCAAGCCAAAGCTAGCAGCTTGCCATGCCACAGCCAAGGTAGCCATGCCAAAGCCAGCATCGTGCCATGCCAAGGCCAAGGCCAGCAGCATGCCATGC
Source organism: Camellia lanceoleosa (assembly GCA_025200525.1). Lineage (NCBI taxonomy): Eukaryota > Viridiplantae > Streptophyta > Magnoliopsida > Ericales > Theaceae > Camellia > Camellia lanceoleosa. Next base: position 153,668,466 of record CM045770.1, on the reverse strand, counting down.
CACGGCCAAGGCCTCCAAGCCAAAGCCAGTAGCATGCCATCCCACGGCCAAAGAAGATGACATGCCATGCCACCAAAGGCGTAAGCCAAACCCGGCGTGCCATGCTAAGGCCAAGGCCAAGAAGATGCCATGCCACCACGGCTAAAGGCAAAAAAGCCAAAGCCGACAACATGCAATGCCAAGCCAGGCGGATGCATGCCATGCCACGATAAGGTAGCCAAGCAAAGCCAAGACATGCCGTACCGGCCAAGTCGTGACATGCCACGCCCGACCAAAGCGGCAAGCCAAAGCTAGCAGCATGCCATGCATAGGCGAAGGCTAGCACCATGCCATGCCATGGCTAAGGTAGCCAAGCCAAAGCCAGCAGCATGCCATGCCAAGGGCAGGGCCTGCAGCATGCCATGCCCCAGCCAAGGCTGCGAAGCCAATCCCAGCTGCATGCCATGCTAAGGCCAAGGCCACCAGCGTGCCATGCCACGGCCAAGGCTGCCAAGTCAAAGGTAGCAGCATGCCATGCGAAGACCAAGGCTAGCAGCATGCCATGCCAAGGCCAAGGCAGGCAAGCCAAAGCCTGCAGCATGCCATGCTAGGGCCAAGGCCAGCAATGTGCCATGCCGTAGCTAAGGCAGCAAAGCCCAAACCAGCAGCATGCCATGCCAAGGCCAAGGCCAGCAACATGTCATGCCACGGCCAAGGCAGCCATGCAAAAGCCAGCAGCATGACATTCCAAGGACAAGGCCTACAGCGGGCCGTCCCACGGCGAAGGCAGCCAAGCCAAAGCCAGCAGCATGCCATGCCAAGGCCAAGGCCAAGGCCAACAGCATGCCACGCCACGGCCAAGGCAGCCAAGACAAAGCCAGCAGCATGCCGTACCAAGGCCGAGGCAAGACAAGCCACGCGCGGCGGCGGTAAGCCAAAGCAATGACATGCCATACCAAGGCGAAGGCGGTAGCATGCGGGACCGGCCAAAGCGACCAAAGCCTGCAGATTGCCATGCCATGGCTAAGGCCAGCAGCATGCCATGCCACCGGCAAGGCAGCCCAGCCAAAGCTAGCAACATGCCAAGGCCAAGGCCAAGGCCAGCCGCACACCATCCCACAGCCAAGGCAGCTAAGCCAAAGCCAGCTGCATGCCATGCCAAGGCCAAGGCGGTGACATGCGTGCCACGACCAAAGCGATAGCGAAAGCGGCTGACATGCCATGCCAACGGCAAGGCCAATGTCAAGCGGCGAAGATGCCTGCCACGACCAAGGCAACCAAGCCTGTTAGCAAAGATGCCTGCCAAGGCCAAGGTCGTGACATGCCATGCCAAGGTAGCCAAAGCCAGCAGCATGCCATGACAAGGCCAAGGCCAGTAGCCCGTCATCTCATGGCCAAGGGTAGCAGCATGCCATCCTACGGCCAACGCAGCCAAGCCAAAGCCAACAACATGCCATGCCAAGGCCAAGGCCAACTGCATGCCACGCCACGACGAAGGCAACCAAGCCAAATGTAGCAGCAAGCCACGCCACGGCCAAGGCAGCCAAGCCCTAGCCAATAGGTTGCCATGCCAAGGCCAAGGCCAGGAGCAAGCCATGCCATGCCCAAGGCAGCCAAGCCCAAGCCTGCAACATGGCATGTCAAGGCCATGGCCAGCCGCATGCCATGCCACGAGCAATGCGACATGCCATGCCAAAAGGCCAAGGCGGCATGCCATGCCACCAGGCGAAGCAAAGATGCCATGCCAAGCGGCCTTGCCAAAGCCAGCCAAAGGCGACAAGGCTAGTGCCAAGATGTGCCAAGGCCAAGGCGGCGGACATGCCATACCACGGCCAAGGCAACCAAGCCAAAGGGAGCAACATGCCATGCCAAGGCCAAGACAGCTGAGCCAGAGCCAGCAGCATGCCATGGCAAGACCAAGGCTAGCAGCATGCCATGCCAAGGGCAACGCAGCCCAGCCCAATCCAGCGGTATGCCATGCCAAGGCCAAGGCCAGTAGCATGCCATGCCAAGGGCAAGGCCCGCAGCATGCCATGCCACGCCCAGGGCGGCCAAACTAAATCCAGCAGCATGCCATGGCAAGGCCAAGCCCAGCAGCATGCCATGCCTGGGCCAAGGCGGCCAAGCCAAAGCTAGGAGAATGCCATGCCAAGGCCAAGGCCAGCAGCATGCCATGCCACGGCCAAGGCAGCCAAGCCAAGGCCAGCAGCATGCCATGCCAAGGCCAAGGCCAGCAGCATGCCATGCCATGGCCAAGCGAAAGCCAGCGACATGCCATGCCATGCCCGGCATGCAATGCCACACCAAAGGCGACCAAAGCCAAGCTAGCGATTGTGCCGCCAAGGCCAAGACTTGTAGCGTTCGATGCCACGGCCAAGGCAAGCGGTAAACCAAAAGCGTGACATGCCATGGCAAAACCAAGGCGATGGCATGCCATGCCACGGCCAAACACCAACGGCCAAAGAACATGCCATGCCAAGGGCAAGGCCATCCCAAGGCCAAGGCTAGGAGCATGCCATGCCACGCCCAAGGCGGCCAAACCAAAGCCAGCAGCATGCCATGGCAAGGCCAAGCCCAGCAGCATGCCATGCCAGGCCCAAGGCAGCCAAGCTAAAGCCAGTAGAATGCCATGCTAAGGCCAACGCCAGCAGCATGCCACGCCACGGCCAAGGCAGCCAAGCCAAATCCAGCAGCATGCCATGCCAAGGCCAAGGCCAATGTAATGTCCCGACCCTCGTATTCGATTCTGGTATCTTCTTCAGCCCTCCATTCTGTATTTTCGAATATATGTCAAGAATTTTGTGTGAAAGTGCATTGAGTTAAGTGAAACTTAGAAATATAGTTCTATCTGTTGGCCAAGAACCATATCTGTTACATTTGATTTATTTGAACCTGAAATTGGGGGCCTTAACGACTTAATTTTCAGAAATGGATTATATATCTGTGATCAGCATAATTTTTAGGTAATATTAAGCATGTTTACGAAATTTCAATTTCGGAATGATAAAACGATTGATTTTCGTCTTATATGTCTTTATTTTATATATATATATATATATGTGTGTCTAAGTCTTGTTTTGAGGCCTAAGAGGAAAAACGTGAGACACTTTTTGGGAGAGAAAATAAGAGAGAGTGGAAGAGAGAATTGGGGGAAAGGAGGATTCAACAAGAGCTTGGCAAATTGTTAGTGTTGTGGAATCTAATTCAAGGTAAGACCAAGCTCCCCTTGTTATGGCAACTTAGAGATTGTTATGGATGTTCATGAAATGATCATGGTTAACTCATGGTTGATTATGAGGGTTTCTCTTTAATTGATATTTCGACACTATAGTTGGTGTAGCATGAAATTATACTCACTCTTTGGTTGTTTATCATGAAATTATGGTTATATGTATGTTTTGATTCAAGATTGGGTTTTGTTTGAAATGGAGAGAAATGACTTGATTAAGCTCCTAATCTTGTTTAGTTTGTCAAATTCAAGGTAGAATCCATGTTATGATGATGTTAGATTGATGTATTGTCTCAAATTCATCTTGGGTTGCATGAAACTAGCATGGAAATGGAGCTAGGTTATGGAATTGGAAGATCAGATTTTTGGAACTTCGTCCAGTCCGCTCGAGCGGAGGAAGGTCCTTCGGCGGAAAATCCACCTTCCAGCAATTTGGTACCTCGTGCAGTCCGCTCGAGCGGCCAAAGTGGCGCTCGAGCGGGGAGGCTTATTTTCCAGAAAAAAATATGTGTTGTTCAGTTTTGCAACCTTGTTCCTCCGGTATTTTTAAAACATTTTTCTGATGATTTTAAAGTAGTTAAAAGTATATGTTAAGTGTAAAGACTCAGGAAACGATTTAGGGAAAGAAAAAGAGACTAATGTGCATTGATTGTGTGCAGGGCACACTTCAGGAGGAAGCAACACACCATCTCTATACTGTGAGTAATAGTGTGATAGTTGCACATTGTTTATTGTTAATGATCATTGTTGTTAATATTCTGTTTTTTTGGGTAATTGTGATAACGTATGTGTGGATTGTGATTTATGTGGGCAATGAAAGACCTGACAGACTTCAGTGTGGCTCCGATTTTAGGTGTGTTCAAAGATTAACGATATGTAAACTATTGATGGAGTTGGTAATAGAAGGACATTATGAATATGAATTTTGGTTACTGGGACATAATATTCTGAATCCTTATGTTTTGCCGAGGATGACTCAGGACGGTTGTGAGGTAAGTTACTCCGTGCCTATTAGAAATATTTTGATATATGTGAGACGATTATGGCCATTGAAAGGAATCATGAGATGAATTATGTATCCTTTTGTGTGATGCTCTATATATGAATTTGGGGCTAATTTGTTCTGAATATTCATTTTGCTTATGCATGTATATAGTATACAATGATGGTTTAAAACTTATTGATTTCTGGTATGGAACAAAGTGCTACACTTCGGTGGGAGCCACCTCTTGAATCCATACATTCTGAGTAACATTCTGGGCCGAGGGCCAATTTGTGATATTGTGTAACATTCCGTAATATTCTGAGCCGAGGGCTAAGTGTAATATTCTAGGTCATAAGACCGTTCTGATAATTCTGGGCCATAAGGCTATTCTGATAATTCTGGGCCATAAGGCTAATCTGATAATTACGGGCGTAAGAACGTTACGTAAAAATGGTAACATGAGACCGGGGTCATGCGGAAATATAAGATAATCTCAACTTTAACGTTGATGTCATTTTGGATGAGCGCATTGTACTTATTAAAGCGCTTAATTATTATTATTCAGAGCTTGTCTCATTACATTATTTTATGCGATTACATAGGTAATCAAGTCTAGCATCATTGTCGACCATCCTTTGTCGACTGAGGGCGACTAGGCACTCAAAGAAGCCCTGTATACTAGAGCAGTTTTGTTTGGCTTTGCCTTTTGACTTTACTAGTTTTGTTGGCTTAAAGCCGTTTGTAATTAATGTTTTGTTGAGTGCCCAATATCCGGGCTAGACTTGTACATTTGTATATATCTCAGTTGTTCATTATTATCAGTTGGTTTAAGGCATGGTCCTGGTTCGTGATAGTAGCTCAATGGATGTGTCTAATTATTGTACTTTTGAATTTAATGCTTCCGCTTAGGCCCGATTATCATTTACATCGAGGATATTACATGCATTTACGAGTAGGTCATGCCCAAACCTTTTAGGGGCGAGTTAGGCGTGGCGGCCAAAGGTCGGCATGCCATGCCACGACCAAGGCGGCCAAAAGCGGCTGACATGCCATAGCAAGGCCAAGGCCAACAGCATGCAATGGCATGGTCAAGGCAGCCAAGCCCAAGCCAACTGCATGCCATGCCAAGGCCAAGGCCATTAACAGGCCATGCCACGGCCAAGGCAGCCATGCCAAAGCCAGCAGCATGCCATGCCACGGTCAAGGCAGCCAAGCCAAAGCCAGCAACATGCCATGCCAAGGGCAAGGCTAGCAGCATGCCATGCCACGGACAAGGCAGCCATGCCAAAGCCCGCAGCATGCCATGCCAAAACCAAACGGTGACATGCAATGCCGCCAAAGCGACCAAGCAATGACATGCCATGCCATGCGAGGCAAAAAGCGACATGCCATGCAGCCAGGTAGCCCGGTAAATCGGTGACATGCCATGCCATGGCCGAGCTAGCGACATGCCATCCCAGCCAAGGCCGACATGCCATCCCGACCAGCGGCCCGCCAAAGCCAACAACATGCCATGCCAAGGAAATGACCAGCAGCATGCCATGCCACGGCCAAGGCAACCATGCCAAAGCTTGCAACATGCCATGCCACGACCAAGGCAGCCAAGCCCTAGCCAGCAGTTTGCCATGCTAAGGCAAAAGCTACCAGCAAGCCATGCCACGCCTAATACAGCCAAGCCCAAGCCTGCAACACGCCATGCCAAGGTCATGGCCAGCCGCATGCCATGCCACAAGCAAGGCAGCCAAGCGAAAGCCAGCAGCATGCCATGCCAAGGCCAAGGCCAAGGCCAGCAACATGACATGCCACAGCCAAGGCAGGCAAGCCAAAGCCAGCAGCATGTTATGCCAAGGCCAAGGGCAAGGCTAACAGCGTGTCGTGCCAGGGCCAAAGCCAAGGCCAACGGCATGCCATACCCCGGCCAAGGCAGCCAAGCCAAAAGGAGCATCATGCCATGCCACGGCCAAGGCTGCCAAGCCAAAGCCAGCAGCATGCCATGCCAAGGCTAAGACTAGGAGCCTGCCATGCCCCGACCATGGCAGCCAAGCCCAGGCCAGCAGCGTGCCATGCCAAGGCCAAGCCTAGCAGTGTGCCATGCCACGGCCAAGCGATAAGCCAAAGCCATGACATGCCATGCAAAGGCCAGGCGGCCGCCATGCCCGCAATCTGACGGCCAGCCCGATGGTATGCCATGCCACACCCAAAGCGGCCAAACGAAAGCCAGCTGCATGCCATGGCAAGGCCAAGCCCAGCAGCATGCCATGCCAAGGCCAAGGCAGCCAAGTCAAAGCCAGTAGAATGCCATGCCAAGGCCAAGGCCGGTGACATGCCATGCCGACCAAGCGATAAGCCAAAGCGGTGACATGCCATGCCAAGGCAAGGCGACAACATCCATACCACGGCCAAAGCGGTGACATGCCATGCCATGGCCAAGGCATGCGTGCCATGCGGCCATGGCCGCCAAGCCAATGACATGCCATACAAAGACCAAGGCGGTGACTTGCCATGCCACGGCCAAGCGATAAGCCAAACGCGGCGTGCCATGCGAGCCAAAGTGGCGGCGTGCCATGCGAGGCCAAAGTGGCGATGCCATGCCCGCGACCAAAGCGACCAAGCCATAGGCGACATGCAATGGCAAGGCGAGCCATGACATGCCATGCCACGACCAGCGAAGCCAAGCGACAACATGCCATGCCAAAGCGAAGGCGATGGGAATGCCATGCCAAGGCCAGGGCGGCGACATGCCATGCCGCGCCTAAAGCGGCCAAACCAGCGGCATGCCATGGCAAAACCCCGATGGCATGCCATACTGGGGCCAACAACAACAAACCAGTAGAATGCCATGCCAAGGCCAAGGCGGACATGCCATGCCGACCAAGGTAATAAGCGAAAGCCAACAACATGCCATGCCAAGGCCAAGGCGTGACATGCCATGCCATAACCAAAGCGACCAAGCCAAAGCAATGACATGCAATAGCAAGGCCGAGGCATGACATGCCATGCCACGGTCAAAGCGTAAGCCAAAGCCCGGCATGCCATGCCAAGGCCAAGGCCGTTAGCATGCGATGCCATGGCCAAAAGCGACCATGCCATGGCCATGGCGAAAGCCGCGACCGGCGGCATGCCATGCAAGCCAGTCGACAACATGCCATGGCTCGGACAAAGGACCATGCCAAAGCGGCGACATGCCATGCCAAAGGCGAGCGGTGACATGCCATGCCACGACCAAGGCAGCCAAGCCCAAGCCAGCAACATGCCATGCCAAGGCCAAGGTCGGCCGACATGCCATGCAGCGACCAGCGGCCAGCCAAAGCGGCATGCCATGCCAAGGCGAGGCTGGCGACATGCCATCCCTTAACCGCGGACCAAGTTAAAGCAAACAGCATGCCATGCCAAGGCCAAAGCCAGCATCCTGCCATGCCACGGCCAAGGCAACCTAGCCAAAGCTAGAAGCATGCCACGCCACGGCCAAGGCAGCCAAGCCCTAGCCTGCAGCTTGCCGTGCCATGGCCTAGGCCAGCAGCGAGCCATGCCACGCCCAAGGTTGCCAAGCCCAAGCCTGCAGCATGCGATGCCAAGGCCATGGCCAGCCGCATGCCATGCCACAAGCAAAGCGGTAGAAACCCACGACTAATGTACGCCAAGCCAAGGCTAAGGCCAAGGCGGCGTGCTATGCCACGACCAAAGCGAGCAAGCCAAAACCCGACAACATGCCATGCCAAGGCCAAGGCCAGCAGAATCTTGGTGCCAAAGGCCAAGGCGAGCCATGGCCTCTGACATGTCATACCATGGCCAAAGCGACCAAGCCAAAGAGGCGACATGCCATGCGCGGCCAAGCGTAAGCGGCGGCATGCCATGCCATAGCCAAAGGGGCACCTGCCGCGGCCAAGCGACGAGGCCAAGCGATGGCGTGCCATGCCAAGGCCAAGCCTAGCAGCGTGCCATGCCACGGCCAAGGCAGCCAAGCCAAAGTCGGTAGCAAGCCCTGGCAAGGCCAAGGCCAGCAGCATGCCATGCCCGCGACCAATGCGGTAATGACCCGATGGCATGCCATGCGAGGCCAAGGCGATGGCATGCCATGCGAAGGCCAAGCGGCATGACATGCCATGCCACTCGCATAAGCGACCAAACCAAAGCGGCATGCCATAGCAAGCCAAGCCCGACATGCCATGCGAGAACCAAAGCGACCAAGCCAAAGCGATGGGTGCCATGCCAAGGCGGGGCGACAATATGCCATGCCACGACCAATGACCAAAATCGGCGACATGCCATTTCAAGGCCAAGGCGTGACATGCCATGCCGCGAAGCGGCGAAAGCCAAAAAGCAATGACATGCCATGCCATGGCCAAGGCCCGCAGCATGCCATGCCTCAGACATGGCCGCCAAGCCCAAGCCAGCAGCATGCCACGCAAAGACCAAGGCCATCAGCATGCCATGCCACGCCCAAGGTAGCCAAGCCAACGGCGGCGTGGCATGCCAAAGGCGGCTAGCGGCGTGCCATGCCGACAAAGCGACCAAGCAAGCGGCGACATGCCATGGCAAAACAAAGGCGGTGACATGCCATACCACCAGCCTGATGACCGGCCAAGCGGCGACAATCCATGCCAAGGCCAAGGCCAGTAGCATGCCATGCCAAGGCCAGTAGCATGCCATGCCAAGGCCAAGGCTAGCAGCATACCATGCCATGCCCAAGGTGGCCAAACCAAAGCCAGCAGGATACCATTGCAAGGCCAAGCCCAGTAGCATGCCATGCCAGGGACAAGGCAGCCAAGCCAAAGCTAGTAGAATGCCATGCCAAGGCCAGGCAATGACATGCCATGCCGACCAAAGGCGACCAAGCAATGGCGTGGCATGCCATGCGAGCAGGCGTGACATGCCATGCCGACCAAAGCGATAGCGAAAGCGGTGACAAGCCATAGCAAGGGAACTGCGGCATGCCATGCCATGCTACGGTCATGGCAGCGAAGCCCAAGATGGCAGCATGCCATGCCAAGGCCGTTAGCATGCCATGCCACGGCCAAGGCAGCCATGTCAAAGCCAGCAGCATGCCATGCCACGGCCAAGGCAACTATTATTTTAGCTTCTTAAGGAAGTTAAAATTTCTGAACCTTCGTTTTACCTTCTTGAGGGAGCTTGAACCTTTTGAAACTTGGTTTTAGCTTCTTGAGGGCGCTTGGACCTTTTGAACCTTCGTTTTCGCTTCTTGAGGGAGCTTGAACCTTTTGAACCCTGGTTTCAGCTTCTTGACGAAGTTGAACCTTCTGAACCTTCGTTTTAGCTTCCTGAGGGAGCCTGAACCTTTTGAACCTTCGTTTTAGCTTTTTGAGGGAGCTTGAACCTTTTTAACCTTCGTTTTATCCTCTAGAGGGAGCTTGAACCTTTTGAACCCCTGTTTTGGCTTCTTGAGGAAGCTTGAAATTTTGAACTTTTCAACCTCCGTTATAGCTTCTTGAGGAAGCTTGAACCTTTTCAACCTTCGTTTTAGCTTCTTGAGGAAACTTGAACTTTTTGAACCTTTGCTCTAGCTTCTCTGAGGAAGCTTGAACCATTTGAACCCTGGTTTTAGCTTCTTGAGGAAGTTGAACCTTCTGAACCTTCGTTTTGGTTTCCTGAGGGAGCTAGAACCTTTTGAACCTTCGTTTTAGCTTCTTGTGGGAGCTTGAACCTTTTGAACCTTCGTTTTAGCTTCTTGAGGGAGCTTGAACCTTTGGAACCCTTGTTTTGGCTTCTTGAGGAAGCTTGAACCTTCGTTTTAGCTTCTTGAGGAAGCTCGAACCTTTTGAACCTTCCTTTTAGCTTCTTGAGGAAGCTTGAACCTTTTGAACCTTTGCCCTAGCTTTTCCAAGAAGCTTGAACCCTTTGCTCTAGCTTCTCCAAGAAGCTTGAAACTTTTGAACCTTTGCTCTAGCTTCTCTAAGAAGCTTGCACCATTTGCTCTAGCTTCTCCAAGAAGCTTGAACCCTCTTGTTTCTCTGTAAGAGAGTTCCTCCCTCTCCTTTAGAGAGGTTGAAAAAATTTGTCTATGGAAAAGCACGTATATCTCTCTATATCTCTACATTCTAGGCTTAGAAAGGGTGTTTGTTATTGGCCTTTAACATCACCGGTGATTGCACATGTTGTGCTCGTTCTGTGGTTACGGAGTTTCGGCTGAGAGCCTTACCTCCAGACATCGGGACTCTTTTGTGCTTTGCCTCGATTTGCGAACCAGGTTCTGTTTTCTCCCCCCGAAGGGTGGGAGATGTTTCGTAGACCATCTCTTAGTGGCCGTAGGCTACTTTTCGTGGTCGTAGACCACTGTTCCCGTTTGGAGACCATTTTTCGGTTTTTGGAGCCGTCGACCGTCCGCCTCGGTTCGGGACCGCTTAACCTTCTCCGTTTGGTACGGTTTTTGGACAGCTTGAACCTTTTGAACCTTCGTTTCAGCTTCTTAAGGAAGCTTGAACCTTTTGAATCCTTATTTTAGCTTCTTAAGGAAGTTAAACTTTCTGAACCTTCGTTTTAGCTTCTTGAGGGAGCTTGAACATTTTGAACCTTGGTTTTAGCTTCTTGAGGGCGCTTGGACCTTTCGAACCTTCGTTTTAGCTTCTTGAGGGAGCTTGAACCTTTTGAACCCTGGTTTTAGCTTCTTGAAGAAGTTGAACATTCTGAAAGTTCGATTTAGCTTCCTGAGGGAGCCTGAACCTTTTGAACCTTCGTTTTAGCTTCTAGAGAGAGCTGAACCTTCGTTTTAGCCTCTTGAGGGAGCTTGAACCTTTTGAACCCCTGTTTTGGCTTCTTGAGGAAGCTTGAAATTTTGAACTTTTCAACCTCCGTTATAGCTTCTTGAGGAAGCTTGAACCTTTTCAACCTTCGTTTTAGCTTCTTGAGGAAACTTGAACCTTTTGAACCTTTGCTCCAGCTTCTTCTGAGGAAGCTTGAACCATTTCGACCCTGGTTTTAGCTTCTTGAGGAAGTTCAACCTTCTGAACCTTCGTTTTAGTTTCCTGAGGGAGCTTCAACCTTTTGAACCTTCGTTTTAGCTTCTTGAGGGAGCTTGAACCTTTTGAACCTTCGTTTTAGCTTCTTGAGAGAGCTGGAAACTTTTTGAACCCCTGTTTTGGCTTCTTGAGGAAGCTTGAACCTTTTGAACCGTCGTTTTAGCTTCTTGAGGAAACTTGAGCCTTTTGAACCTTCCTTTTAGCTTCTTGAGGAAGCTTGAACCTTTTGAACCATTGCTCTAGCTTCTCCAAGAAGCTTGAAACTTTGAACCATTGCTCTAGCTTCTCTAAGATGCTTGAACCTCTTGCTCTAGCTTCTCCAAGAAGCTTGAACCCTCTTGTTTCTCTATAAGAGAGGGCCTCCCTCTCCTTTAGAGAGGTTGAAAAAACTTTGTCAAAGGAAAAGCACATGTATCTCTCTATATCTCTACATTCTAGGCTTAGAGAGGGTGTTTGTTTTTGGCCTTTAACACCACCGGTGATTGCGCATGTTGCGCTCGTTCTGAGGTTACGGAGTTTCGGCTGAGAGCCTTACCTCCGGACCTCGGAACTCTTTTGTGCTTTGCCTCGATTTGTGAACCAGGTTCTGTTTTCTCTCCACGAAGGGAGGGAGAGGTTTCGTAGACCATCTCTCAGTGACCGTAGGCTACTTTTCGTGGTCGTAGACCACTGTTCCCGTTTGGGGACCATTTTTCGGTTTTCGGAGCCGTCGGTCGTGCGCCTCGGTTCGGGACCGCTTAACTTTCTCCGTTTGGCACGGTTTTTGGACAGCTTGAACCTTTTGAACCCTCGTTTTAGCTTCTTCAGGAAGCTTGAACCTTTTGAACCCTTATTTTAGCTTCTGGAGGAAGTTAAACCTTCTGAACCTTCGTTTTAGCTTCTTGAGGGAGCCTGAACCTTTTGAACCTTGGTTTTAGCTTCTTGAGGGCGCTTGGACCTTTTGAACCTTCGTTTCAGCTTCTTGAGGGAGCTTGAACCTTTTGAACCCTGGTTTTAGCTTCTTGACGAAGTTGAACCTTCTGAACCTTCGTTTTAGCTTCCTTAGGGAGCCTGAATCTTTTGAACCTTCGATTTAGCTTCTTGAGGGAGCTTGAACCTTTTGAACCTTCGTTTTAGCCTCTTGAGGGAGCTTGAACCTTTTCAACCCTTGTTTTGGCTTCTTGAGGAAGCTTGAAATTTTGAACTTTTCAACCTCCGTTTTAGCTTCTTGAGGAAGCTTGAACCTTTTAAACCTTCGTTTTAGCTTCTTGAGGAGAGTTGAACCATTTGAAACTTTGCTTTAGCTTCTCTGAGGAAGCTTGAACCATTTGAACCCCGGTTTTAGCTTCTTGAGGAAGTTGAACCTTCTGAACCTTCGTTTTGGTTTCCTAAGGGAGTTTGAACCTTTTGAACCTTCGTTTTAGCTTCTTGAGGGAGCTTGAACCTTTTGAACCTTCGTTTTAGCTTCTTGAGGGAGCTTGAACCTTTTCAACCCTTGTTTTGGCTTCTTGAGAAAGGTTGAACCTTTTGAACCTTCGTTTTAGATTGTTGAGGAAGCTTGAACCTTTTGAACCTTCATTTTAGCTTCCTGAGGAAGCTTGAACCTTTTCAACCTTTGCTCTAGCTTCTCCAAGAAGCATGAACCCTTTGCTCTAGCTTCTCCAAGAAGCTTGAAACTTTTGAACCTTTGCTCTAGCTTCTCTAAGAAGTTTGAACCTCTTGCTCTAGCTTCTCCAAGAAGCTTGAACCCTCATGTTTCTCTATAAGAGAGGGCCTCCCTCTCCTTTAGAGAGGTTGAAAAAAATTTGTCTAAGGAAAGGCACATATATCTCTCTATATCTCTACATTCTAGGCTTAGAGAGGGTTTTTGTTCTTGGTCTTTGTCACCACCGCTGATTGCGCATATTGTGCTCGTTCTGTGGTTACGGAGTTTCGGCAGAGAGTCTTACCGCCGGACCTCGGGACTCTTTTGTGCTTTTCCTCGATTTGCAAACCAGGTTCTGTTTTCTCTCCCCGAAGGGAGGGAGAGGTTTCGTAGACCATCTCTCAGTGGCCGTAGGCTACTTTTCGTGGTCGTAGACCACTGTTCCCGTTTGGGGACCATTTTTTGATTTTCGAAGCCGTCGGTCGTGCGCCTCGGTTCGGGACCGCTTAACTTTCTCCGTTTGGCACGGTTTTTGGACAGCTTGAACTTTTTGAACCTTCGTTTTAGCTTCTTGAGGAAGCTTGAACCTTTTGAACCCTTATTTTAGCTTCTGGAGGAAGTTAAACCTTCTGAACCATCGTTTTAGCTTCTTGAGGGAGCCTGAACCTTTTGAACCTTGGTTGTAGCTTCTTGAGGGCGCTTGGACCTTTTGAACCTTCGTTTCAGCTCCTTGAGGGAGCTTGAACCTTTCGAACCTTGGTTTTAGCTTCTTGACGAAATTGAACCTTCTGAGCCTTCGTTTTAGCTTCCTGAGGGACCCTGAACCTTTTGAACCTTCGTTTTAGTTTCTTGAGGGAGCTTGAACCGTTTGAACCCCTGTTTTGGCTTCTTGAGAAAGCTTGAAATTTTGAACTTTTCAACCTCCGTTTTAGCTTCTTGAGGATGCTTGAACCTTTTCAACCTTCGTTTTAGCTTCTTGAGGAAACTTGAACCTTTTGAACCTTTGCTCTAGCTTCTCTGAGGAAGGTTGAACCATTTGAACCCTGGTTCTAGATTCTTGAGGAAGTTGAACCTTTTGAACCTTCGTTTTAGTTTCCTGAGGGAGCTGGAACCATTTGAACCTTCGTTTTAGCTTCTTGAGGGAGTTGAACCTTTTGAACCTTCGTTTTAGCTTCTTGAGGGAGCTTGAACCTTTTGAACCATTTTTTTGGCTTCTTGAGGAAGGTTGAACCTTTTGAACCTTCGTTTTAGCTTCTTGAGGAAGCTTGAACCTTTTGAACATTCCTTTTAGCTTCTTGAGGAAGCTTGAACCTTTTGAAGCTTTGCTCTAGCTTCTCCAAGAAGCTTTAAACTTTTGAACCATTGCTCTAGCTTCTCTAAGAAGCTTGAACCTCTTGCTCTTGCTCTAGCTTCTCCAAGAAGCTTGAACCCTCTTGTTTCTCTATAAGAGAGGGCCTCCCTCTCCTTTAGAGAGGTTGAAAAAACTTTGTCAAAGGAAAAGCACATATATCTCTCTATATCTCTACATTCTAGGCTTAGAGAGGGTGTTTGTTTTTGGCCTTTAACACCACCGGTGATTGCGCATGTTGCGCTCGATTACGAGATTCTGAGTTTGGTGAGAGCCTTACCTCAGGACCTCGGAACTCTTTTGTGCTTTGCCTCGATTTGTGAACAGAGTTCTTTTCTCTCCCGAAGGAGGAGAGGTTTAAAGACCATCTCTCGGTGGCCGTAGGCTACTTTTCGTGGTCGTAGACCCTTTGTTCCCGTTGGGGACCATTTTTGATTTTGAAGCCGTCGGTCGTGCGCCTCGGTTCGGGACCGCTTAACTTTCTCCGTTTGGCACGGTTTTTGGACAGCTTGAACCTTTTGAACCCTCGTTTTAGCTTCTTCAGGAAGCTTGAACCTTTTGAACCCTTATTTTAGCTTCTGGAGGAAGTTAAACCTTCTGAACCTTCGTTTTAGCTTCTTGAGGGAGCCTGAACCTTTTGAACCTTGGTTTTAGCTTCTTGAGGGCGCTTGGACCTTTTGAACCTTCGTTTTAGCTTCTTGAGGGAGCTTGAACCTTTTGAACCCTGGTTTTAGCTTCTTGACGAAGTTGAACCTTCTGAACCTTCGTTTTAGTTTTCTGAGGGAGCCTGAACCATTTGAACCTTCGTTTTAGCTTCTTGAGGGAGCTTGAACCATTTGAACCATCGTTTTCGCCTCTTGAGGGAGCTTGAACCTTTTGAGCCCTTGTTTTGGCTTCTCGAGGAAGCTTGAAATTTTGAACTTTTCAATCTCCGTTTTAGCTTCTTGAGGAAGCTTGAACCTTTTCAACCTTCGTTTTAGCTTCTTGAGGAAGCTTGAACCTTTTCAACCTTTGCCCTAGCTTCTCTGAGGAAGCTTTAACCATTTGAACCCTGCTTTTAGCTTCTTGAGGAAGTTAAACCTTCGGAACCTTCGTTTTAGTTTCCTGAGGAAGCTTCAACCTTTTGAACCTTCGTTTTAGCTTCTTGAGGGAGCTTGAACCATTTGAACCTTCGTTTTAGCTTCTTGAGGGAGCTTGAACCTTTTTGAACCCTTGTTTTGGCTTCTTGAGGAACCTTGAACCTTTTGAACCTTTGTTTTAGCTTCTTGAGGAAGCTTGAACCTTTTGAACCTTCCTTTTAGCTTCTTGAGGAAGCTTGAACCTTTTGAACCTTTGCTCTAGCTTCTCGAAGAAGCTTGAACCCTTTGCTCTAGCTTCTCCAAGAAGCTTGAAACTTTTGAACCATTGCTCTAGCTTCTCTAAGAAGCTTGAACCTCTTGCTCTAGCTTCTCCAAGAAGCTTGAACCCTCTTGTTTCTCTATAAGAGAGGGCCTCCCTCTCGTTTAGAGACGTTGAAAAAAATTCGTCTAAGGAAAAGCACATATATCTCTTTATATCTCTACATTCTAGGCTTAGAAAGGGTGTTTGTTCTTGGCCTTTAACACCACCGGTGATTGTGCATGTTGTGCTCGTTACGAGATTCGGAGTTTGGTGAGCCTTACCTCCGGACCTCGGGACTCTTGTGCTTTGCCTCGATTTGCGAACCAGTTACATTTTCTCTCCCGAAGAAGGAGAGGTTTAGAACCATCTCTCGATGGCCGTAGGCTACTTTCGTGGTCGTGAACCCTTTGTTCCGTTTGGGGACCATTTTTCGGTTTTCGGAGCCTTAGGTCGTACGCCTCGGTTCGGGACCGCTTAACTTTCTCTGTTTGCCACGGTTTTTGGACAACTTGAACCTTTTGAACCTTCGTTTTAGCTTATTCAGGAACCTTGAACCTTTTGAACCCTTATTTTAGCTTCTGGAGGAAATTAAACCTTCTGAACCTTCGCTTTAGCTTCTTGACGGAGCCTGAACCTTTTGAACCTTGGTTTTAGCAACTTGAGGGAGCTTGGACCTTTTGAACCTTTGTTTTAGCTTCTTGAGGGAGCTTGAACCTTTTGAACCCTGGTTTTAGCTTCTTGACGAAGTTGAACCTTCTGAACCTTCGTTTTAGCTTCCTGAGGGAGCCTGAACCTTTTGAACCTTCGTTTTAGCTTCTTGAGGGAGCTTGAACCATTGGAACCTTCGTTTTAGCCTCTTGAGGGAGCTAGAACCTTTTGAACCCTTGTTTTGGTTTCTTGAGGAAGCTTGAAATTTTGAACTTTTCATCCTCCGTTTTAGCTTCTTGAGGAAGCTTGAACCTTTTCAACATTCGTTTTAGCTTCTTGAGGAAACTTGAACCTTTTGAACCTTTGCTCTAGCTTCTCTGAGGAAGCTTGAACCATTTGAACCCTGGTTTTAGCTTCTTGACGAAGTTGAACCTTCTGAACCTTCGTTTTAGTTTCCTGAGGAAGCTTCAACCTTTTGAACCTTCGTTTTAGCTTCTTGAGGGAGCTTGAACCTTTTGAACCATCGTTTTAGTTTCTTGAGGGAGCTTGAACCTTTTGAACCCTTGTTTTGGCTTCTTGAGGAGGCTTGAACCTTTTGAACTTTCGTTTTACCTTCTTGAGGAAGGTTGAACCTTTTGAACCTTCCTTTTAGCTTCTTGAGGAAGCTTGAATCTTTTGAACCTTTGCTCTAGCATCTCCAAGAACCTTGAACCCTTTGCTCTAGCTTCTCCAAGAAGCTTGAAACTTTTGAACCTTTGCTCTAGCTTCTCTAAGAAGCTTGAACCTCTTGCTCTAGCATCTCCAAGAAGCTTGAACCCCCTTGTTTCTCTATAAGAGAGGGCCTCCCTCTCCTTTAGATAGGATGAAAAAAATTTGTCTAAGGAAAAGCACATATATCTCTCTGTATCTCTACATTCTAGGCTTTGAGAGGGCGTTTGTTCTTGGCCTTTAACACCACCGGTGATTGCGCATGTTGTGCTCGTTACGAGATTCTGAGTTTCGGTGAGAGCCTTACCTCCGGACCTCGGGACTCTTTGTGCTTTGCCTCGATTTGCGAACGAGTTACTGTTTCTCTCCCCGAAGGAGGAGAGGTTTAATGAACCATCTCTCAGTAGCCGTAGGCTACTTTTCGTGGTCGTAGACCACTGTTCCCGTTTGGGGACCATTTTTCGGTTTTCGGAGCCGTAGGTCGTGCGCCTCGGTTCGGGACAGCTTAACTTTCTCCGTTTGCGACGGTTTTTGGACAACTTGAACCTTTTGAACCATCGTTTTAGCTTCTTCAGGAAGCTTGAACCTTTTGAACCCTTATTTTAGCTTCTGGAGGAAGTTAAACCTTCTGAACCTTCGTTTTAGCTTCTTGACGGATCCTGAACCTTTTGAACCTTGGTTTTAGCATCTTGAGGGAGCTTGGACCTTTTGAACCTTTGTTTTAGCTTCTCGAGGGAGCTTGAACCTTTTGAACCCTGGTTTTAGCTTCTTGACGAAGTTGAACCTTCTGAACCTTCGTTTTAGCTTCCTGAGGGAGCCTGAACCTTTCGAACCTTCGTTTTAGCTTCTTGAGGGAGCTTGAACCGTTGGAACCTTCGTTTTAGCCTCTTGAGGGAGCTTGAACCTTTTGAACCCTAGTTTTGGTTTCTTGAGGAAGCTTGAAATTTTGAACTTTTCAACCTCCGTTTTAGCTTCTTGAGGAAGCTTGAACCTTTTCAACCATCGTTTTAGCTTCTTGAGGAAACTTGAACCTTTTGAACCTTTGCTCTAGGTTCTCTGAGGAAGCTTGAACCATTTGAACCCTGGTTTTAGCTTCTTGACGAAGTTGAACCTTCTGAACCTTCGTTTTAGTTTCCTGAGGGAGCTGGAACCTTTTGAACCTTCGTTTTAGCTTCTTGAGGGAGCTTGAACCTTTTGAACCATCGTTTTAGTTTCTTGAGGGAGTTTGAACCTTTTGAACCCTTGTTTTGGCTTCTTGTGGAAGCTTGAACCTTTTGAACTTTCGTTTTAGCTTCTTGAGGAAGGTTGAACCTTTTGAACCTTCCTTTTAGCTTCTTGATGAAGCTTGAATCTTTTGAACCTTTGCTCTAGCATCTCCAAGAAGCTTGAACCCTTTGCTCTAGCTTCTCCAAGAAGCTGGAAACTTTTGAACCTTTGCTCTAGCTTCTCTAAGAAGCTTGAACCCCTTAGTTCTCTATAAGAGAGGGCCTCCCTCTCCTTTAGAGAGGTTGAAAAAAATTTGTCTAAGGAAAAGCACATATATCTCTCTATATCTCTACATTCTAGGCTTTGAGAGGGTGTTTGTTCATGGCCTTTAACACCACCGGTGATTGCGCATGTTGTGCTCGTTCTGAGGTTACGGAGTTTCGGCTGAGAGCCTTACCTCCGGACCTCGGGGATCTTTCGTGCTTTGCCTCGATTTGCGAACCAGGTTCTGTTTTCTCTCGCCGAAGGGAGGGAGAGGTTTCGTAGACCATCTCTCAGTGGGCGTAGGCTACTTTTCGTGGTCGTAGACCACTGTTCCCGTTTGGGGACCATTTTTCGATTTTTGGAGCCGTTAGTTGTGCGCCTCGGTTCGGGACCGCTTAACTTTCTCTGTTTGGCACGGTTTTTGGACAGCTTGAACCTTTGGAACCTACGTTTTAGCTTCTTGAGGAAGCTTGAACCTTTTGAACCCTTATTTTTGCTTCTGGAGGAAGTTAAACCTTCTGAACCTTCGTTTTAGCTTCTTGAGGGAGCTTGAACCTTTTGAACCTTGGTTTTAGCTTCTTGAGGGCACTTGGACATTTTGAACCTTCGTTTTAGCTTCTTGAGGGAGCTTGAACCTTTTGAACCCTGGTTTTAGTTTCTTGACGAAGTTGAACCTTTTGAACCTTCGTTTTAGGTTCTTGAGGGAGCCTGAACCTTTTGAACCTTCGTTTTAGCCTCTTGAGGGAGCTTCAACCTTTTGAACCTTCGTTTTAGCCTCTTAAGGGAGCTTGAATTTTTTGGACCCTTGTTTTGGCTTCTTGAAAAAGCTTGAAATTTTGAACTTTTCAACCTCCGTTTTAGCTTCTTGAGGATGCTTGAACCTTTTCAGCCTTCGTTTTAGCTTCTTGAGGAAACTTGAACCTTTTGAACCTTTGCTCTAGCTTCTCTGAGGAAGCTTGAACCATTTGAACCCTGGTTTTAGCTTCTTGACGAAGTTGAACCTTCTGAACCTTCGTTTTAGTTTCCTGAGGGAGCTTCAACCTTTTGAACCTTCGTTTTCGCTTCCTGAGGGAGCTTGAACCTTTTGAACCTTCGTTTTAGCTTCTTGAGGGAGCTTGAACCTTTTGAAGCCTTGTTTTGGCTTCTTGAGGAAGCTTGAACCTTTTGAACCTTCGTTTTAGATTCTTGAGGAAGCTTGAACCTTTTGAACCTTTGCTCTAGCTTCCCCAAGAAGCTTGAACCCGTTGATCTAGCTTCTCCAAGAAGCTTGAAACTTTTGAACCTTTGTTTTAGCTTCTCTAAGAAGCTTGAACCTTTTTCTTTAGCTTCTCCAAGAAGCTTGAACCCCCTTGTTTCTCTATA
This sequence comes from Camellia lanceoleosa, assembly GCA_025200525.1. NCBI lineage: Eukaryota > Viridiplantae > Streptophyta > Magnoliopsida > Ericales > Theaceae > Camellia > Camellia lanceoleosa. The sequence continues at coordinate 153,648,759 of CM045770.1, read as the reverse complement.
GGAGAGGGCCTTCCTCTACTTTAGGGAGGTTGAAAAAAACTTGTCTAAGGAATGCACATATATCTCTCTATATCTCTACATTCTAGGCTTAGAGAGGGTGTTTGTTCTTGGCCTTTAAGACCACCAGTGATTGCGCATGTTGTGCTCATTCTGAGGTTACGGAGTTTCGGCTGAGAGCCTTCCCTCCGGACCTCGGGACTCTTTTGTGCTTTGCCTCGATTTGCGGACCAGGTTCTGTTTTCTCTTCCCGAAGGGAGGGAGAGGTTTCGTAGACCATCTCTCAGTGGCCGTAGGCTACTTTTCGTGGTCGTAGACCACTGTTCCCGTTTGGAGACCATTTTTCGGTTTTCGGAGCCATCGGTCGTGCGCCTCGGTTTGGGACCGCTTAACTTTCTCCGTCTGGCACGGTTTTTGGACAACTTGAACCTTTTGAACCTTCGTTTTAGCTTCTTGAGGAAGCTTGAACCTTTGGAACCTTTGCTCTAGCTTCTCCGAGAAAGCTTGAACCTTTTGAACCCTGGTTTTAGCTTCTTGAGGAAGTTGAACCTTCTGAACCTTGGTTTAGTTTCCTGAGGGAGCTTGAACCTTTTGAACCTTCGTTTTAGCTTCTTGAGGGAGCTTGAACCTTTTGAACCTTTGTTTTAGCTTCTTGAGGGAGCTTCAACCTTTTGAACCCCAGTTTTGGCTTCTTGAGGAAGCTTGAACCTTTTGAACCTTCATTTTAGCTTCTTGAGGAAGGTTGAACCTTTTGAACCTTCGTTTTAGCTTCTTGAGGAAGCTTGAACCTTTTGAACCTTTGCTCTAGCTTCTCCGAGGAAGCTTGAAACTTATGAACCCTAGTTTTAGCTTCTTGAGGAAGTTGAACCTTCTGAACCTTCGTTTTAGTTTCCTGAGGGAGCTTGAACCTTTTGAACCTTCGTTTCAGCTTCTTGAGGGAGCTTGAACCTATTGAACCTTCGTTTCAACTTCTTGAGGGAGCTTGAACCTTTTGAACCCTTGTTTTGGCTTCTTGAGGAAGCTTAAACCTTTTGAACCCTCGTTTTAGCTTCTTGAGGAAGCTTGAACCTTTTGAACCTTCGTTTTAGCTTCTTGAGGAAGCTTGAACCTTTTGGACTTTTGCTCTAGCTTCTCCAAAAAGCTTGAAACTTTTGAACCTTTGCTCTAGCTTCTCTAAGAGGCTTGAACCTTTTGCTCTAGCTTCTCCAAGAAGCTTGAACCCTCCGGTTTGAGGGCCTCCCTCTCTTTTAGAGAGGTTGAAAGAAATTTGCCTAAGGAAAAACACATATATCTCTCTATATCTCTACATTCTAGGCTTAGAGAGGGTGTTTACTCTTGGCCTTTAACACCACCGGTGATTGCGCATGTTGTGCTCGTTCTGAGGTTACGGAGTTTCGACTGAGAGCCAGACCTCCAGACCTCCAGACTCTTTTGTGCTTTGCCTCGATTTGCGAACCAGGTTCTATTTTTCTCTTCCCGAAGGGAGGGAGAGGTTTCGTAGACCATCTCTCAGTGGCCGTAGGCTACTTTTCGTTGTCGTAGACCACTGTCCTAGCTTGGAGACCATTTTCCGATATTCGGAGCCGTCGGTCGTGCGCCTCGGTTCGGGACCGCTTAACTTTCTCCGTTTGGCATAGTTTATGGACAGCTTGAACCTTTTGAACCTTCGTTTTAGCTTCTTGACGAAGCCTGAACTTTTTGAACCCTTATTTTAGCTTCTTGAGTAAGTTAAACCTTCTGAACCTTCGTTTTAGCTTCTTGAGGGAGCTTGAAGCTTTTGAACCTTGGTTTTAGTTTGTTGAGGGCGCTTAGACCTTTTGAACCTTGGTTTTAGCTTCTTGAGGGAGCTTGAACCTTTTGAAACCTGGTTTTAGGTTCTTGACGAAATTGAACCTTTTGAACCTTCGTTTTGGCTTGCTGAGGGAGCCGGAATCTCTTGAACCTTCGTTTTAGCTTCTTGAGGGACCTTGAACCTTTTGAACCTTCATTTTAGCCTCTTGAGGCAGCTTTAATATTTTGAACCCCTGTTTTGGCTTCTTGAGGAAGCCTGAAATTTTGAACTTTTCAACCTTCGTTTTAGCTTCTTGAGGAAGCTTGAACCTTTTGAACCCTTATTTTAGCTTCTTGAGGAAGTTAAACCTTCTGAACCTTGGTTTTAGCTTCTTGAGCGAGCTTGAACCTTTTGAACCCTGGTTTTAGGTTCTTGACGAAGTTGGACCTTCTGAACCTTCGTTTTAGCTTCCTGAGGGAGCCTGAACCTTTTGAACCTTCGTTTTAACTTCTTGAGGGAGCTTGAACCTTTTGAACCTTCGTTTTAGCCTCTTGAGGCAGCTTGAACCTTTTGAACCTTGTTTTGGCTTCTTGAGGAAGCTTGAAATTTTGAACTTTTCAACCTTCGTTTTAGCTTCTTGAGGAAGCTTGAACCCTTTGAACCTTCGTTTTAGCTTCTTGAGGAAGCTTGAACCTTTTGAACCTTTGCTCTATCTTTTCCAAGAAGCTTGAACCCTTTGCTCTAGCTTCTCCAAGAAGCTTGAATCTTTTGAACCTTTTCTCTAGCTTCTCTAAGAAGCTTGAACCTTTTGCTCTAGCTTCTCCAGAAAGCTTGAACCCTCTTGTTTCTCTATAAGCGAGGGCTTCCCTCTCCTTTAGAGAGGTTGAAAAAAATTTATCTAATGAAAAGCACATATATCTCTCTATATCTCTGCATTCTAGGCTTAGAGAGGGTGTTTGTTCTTGGCCTTTAACACCATCGGTGATTGCGCATGTTGTGCTCGTTCTGAGGTTATGGAGTTTCGGCTGAGAGCCTTACCTCCGGACCTCGGGATTCTTTTGTGCTTTGCCTAGATTTGCAAACCAGGTTCTGTTTTCTCTCCACGAAGGGAAGGAGAGGTTTCGTAGACCATCTCTCAGTGGCCGAAGGATACTTTTCGTGGTCGTAGACCACTGTTCCTGTTTGGAGACCATTTTTCGGTTTTCGGAGCCGTCGGTCGTGCTCCTCGGTTCGGGACCGCTTAACTTTCTCCGCTTGGCACACTTTTTGGACAGTTTGAACTTTTCAACCTTCGTTTTAGCTTCTTGACGAAGCTTGAACCTTTTGAACATTCGTTTTAGCTTCTTGAGGAAGCTGGAACGTTTTGAACCTGTGCTCTAGCTTCTCCGAGGAAGCTTCAACCTTTTGAACCCCGGTTTTAGCTTCTTGAGGAAGTTGAACCTCTTGAGGAAGTTCGACAGCTTGAACCTTTTGAACCTTCGTTTTAGCTTCTTGTGAAAGCTTGAACCTTTTGAACCCTTCTTTTAGCTTCTTGCGGAAGTTAAACTTTTTGAACCTTCGTTTTAGCTTCTTGAGGGAGCTTGAACCTTTTAAACCTTGGTTTTAGCTTCTTGAGGGCGCTTGGACCTTTTGAACCTTCGTTTTAGCTTCTTGAGGGAGCTTGAACCTTTTGAACCCTGGTTTTAGCTTCTTGACGAAGTTGAACATTCTGAACCTTCGTTTTAGCTTCCTGAGTTAGCCTGACCCTTTTGAACCTTCGTTTTAGCCTCTTGAAGGAGCTTGAACCTTTTGAACCCCTGTTTTGGCTTCTTGAGGAAGCTTGAAATTCTGAACTTTTTAACCTTCGTTTTAGCTTCTTGAGGAAGCTTGAACCTTTGTTTTAGCTTCTTGAGGAAGCTTGAACCTTTTGAACCTTTGCTCTAGCTTCTACGAGGAAGCTTGAACCTTTTGAACCCTGGTTTTAGCTTCTTTAGGAAGTTGAACCATCTGAACCTTCGTTTTAGTTTCCTGAGGATGCTTGAACCTTTTGAACCTTCGTTTTAGCTTCTTGAGGGAGCTTGAACCTTTTGAACCCTTGTTTTGGATTCTTGAGGAAGCTTGAACCTTTTTAACCTTCGTTTTAGCTTCTTGAGGAAGCTTGAACCTTTTGAACCTTTGCTCTAGCTTCTCCAAGAAGCTGGAACCCTTTGCTCTAGCTTCTCCAAGAAGCTTGAAACTTTTGAACCTTCGCTCTAGCTTCTCTAAGAAGCTTGAACCTTGTGCTCTAGCTTCTTAAAGAAGCTTGAACCCTCTTGTTTCTCTATAAGAGAGGGCCTCCCTCTCCTTTAGAGAGGTTAAAAAAAAATTTGTCTTAGGAAAAGCACATATATCTCTCTATATCTCTGCATTCTAGGCTTTGAGGGGGTGTTTCTTCTTGGCCTTTAACACCGCCGGTGATTCCGCATGTTGTGCTCGTTCTGAGGTTACAGAGTTTCGGCTGGGAGCCTTACCTCTGGACCTCGGGACTCTTCTGTGCTTTGCTGCGATTTGCGAACTAGGTTCTGTTTTCTCTCCCCGAAGTGAGGGAGAGGTTTCGTAGACCATCTCTCAGTGGCCGTAGGCTACTTTTCGTGGTCGTAGACCACTGTTCCCGTTTGGAGACCATTTTTCGATTTTCGGAGCCGTCGGTCGTGCGCCTCGGTTCGGGACTGCTTAACTTTCTCCGTTTGGCACGGTTTTTGGACAGCTTGAACCTTTTGAACCTTCGTTTTAGCTTCTTGAGGAAGCTTGAACCTTTTGAACCCTTATTTTAGCTTCTTGAGGAAGTTAAACCTTCTGAACCTTCGTTTTAGCTTCTTAAGGGAGTTTGAAGCTTTTGAACCTATGTTTTAGCTTCTTGAGGGCGCTTGGACCCTTTGAACCTTCGTTTTAGCTTCTTGAGGGAGCTTGAACCTTCTGAACCCTGGTTTAGCTTCTTGACGAAGTTGAACCTTCTGAACCTTTGTTTTAGCTTCCTGAGGGAGCTTGAACCTTTTGAACCTTCGTTTTAGCTTCTTGAGGGAGCTTGAACCTTTTGAACCTTCGTTTTAGCCTCTTGAGGGAGCTTGAACCTTTTGAACCCTTGTTTTGGCTTCTTCAGAAAGCTTCAAAATTTGAAATTTTCAACCTCCGTTTCAGCTTCTTGAGGAAGCTTGAACCTTTTGAACCTTCGTTTTAGCTTCTTGACTAAGCTTGAACCTTTTGAACCTTTGCTCTAGCTTCTCCGAGGAAGCTTGAACCTTTTGAACCAGGGTTTTAGCTTCTTGAGAATGTTGAAACTTATGAACCTTCATTTTAGTTTCCTGAGGGAGCTTGAACCTTTTGAACCTTTGCTCTAGCTTCTACGAGGAAGCTTGAACCTTTTGAACCTTCGTTTTAGTTTCCTGAGGGAGCTTGAACCTTTTGAACCTTCATTTTAGCTTCTTGAGGGAGCTTGAACCTTTTGAACCTTCGTTTTAGCTTCTTGAGGCAGCTTGAACCTTTTGAACCCTTGTTTCGAATTCTTGAGGAAGCTTGAACCTTTTGAACCTTCGTTTCAGCTTCTTGAGGAAGTTTGAACCTTTTGAACTTTTTCTCTAGCTTCTTCAAGAAGCTTGAACCCTTTGCTCTAGCTTCTCCAAGAAGCTTGAAACTTTTGAACCTTTGCTCTAGCTTCTCTAAGAAGCTTCAACCTTTTGCTCTAGTTTCTTAAAGAAGCTTGAACCCTCTTGTTTCTCTATAAGAGAGGGCCTCCCTCTCCTTTAGAGAGGTTGAAAAAAATTTGTCTAAGGAAAAGCACATATATCTCTCTATATCTCTGTATTCTAGGCTTAGAGTGGGTGTTTGTTCTTGGCCTTTAGCACCACCGGTGATTCTGCATGTTGTGCTCGTTCTGAGGTTACGGAGTTTCGGCTGGGAGCCTTACCTCCGGACCTCGGGACTCTTTTGTGATTTGCCTCGATTTGCGAACCAGGTTCTGTTTTCTCTCCCCGAAGGGAGGGAGAGGTTTCGTAGACCATCTCTCAGTGGCCGTAGACTACTTTTCGTTGTCGTAGACCACTGTTCCCGTTTGGAGACCATTTTCCGATATTCGGAGCCGTCGGTCGTGCGCCTCGGTTTGGGACCACTTAACTTTCTCCGTTTGGCACGGTTTTTGGACAGCTTGAACCTTTTGAACCCTCATTTTAGCTTCTTGAGGAAGTTAAACCTTCTGAACCTTCGTTTTAGCTTCTTGAGGGAGCTTGAAGCTTTTGAACCTATGTTTTAACTTGTTGAGGGCGCTTGGACCTTTTGAACCTTCGTTTTAGCTTCTTGAGGGAGCTTGAACCTTTTGAACCCTGGTTTTAGCTTCTTGACGAAATTGAACCTTCTGAACCTCCGTTTTAGCTTCCTGAGGGAGCCTGAACCTTTTCAACCTTCATTTTAACTTCTTGAGGGAGCTTGAACCTTTTGAAGCTTCGTTTTAGCCTCTTGAGGGAGCTTGAACCTTTTGAACCCCTGTTTTGGCTTCTTCAGAAAGCTTGAAATTTTGAAATTTTCAACCTCCGTTTCAGCTTCTTGAGGAAGCTTGAACCTTTTGAACCCTGGTTTTTGCTTCTTGAGGAAGCTTGAACCTTTTGAACCTTTGCTCTAGCTTCTCCGAGGAAGCTTGAACCTTTTGAACCCTGGTTTTAGCTTCTTGAGGAAGTTGAAACTTATGAACCTTCGTTTTAGTTTCCTTAGGGAGCTTGAACCTTTTGAACCTTCGTTTTAGCTTTTTGAGGGAACTTTAATATTTTGAACCTTCGTTTTAGCTTCTTGAGGGAGCTTGAACCTTTTGAACCCTTGTTTTGGCTTTTTGAGGAAGCTTGAACCTTTTGAACCTTCGTTTTAGCTTCTTGAGGAAGCTTGACCCTTTTGAACCTTTGCTCTAGCTTCCCCAAGAAGCTTGAACCCTTTGCTCCAGCTTCTCCAAGAAGCTTGAAACTTTTGAACCTTTGCTCTAGCTTCTCTATGAAGCTTGAACCTTTTGCTCTAGCTTCTCTAAGAAGCTTGAACCCTCTTGTTTCTCTATAAGAGAGGGCCTCCCTCTCCTTTAGAGAGGTTGAAAAAAATTTGTCTCAGGAAAAGCACATATATCTCTCTATATCTCTACATTCTAGGCTTAGAGAGGGTGTTTGTTCTTGGGCTTTAACACCAGCGGTGATTGCGCATGTTGTGCTCGTTTTGAGGTAACGGAGTTTCGGCTGAGAGCCTTACCTCCGGACCTCGGGACTCTTTTGTGCTTTGTCTCGATTTGCGAACCAATTTCTATTTTCTATCCACGAAGGGAGGGAGAGGTTTCGTAGACCATCTCTCAGAGGCCGTACACTACTTTTCGTGGTCGTAGACCACTGTTCCCGTCTGGAGACCATTTTTCAGTTTTCGGAGCCGTCGGTCATGCGCCTCGGTTCGGGACCGCTTAACTTTCTCCGTTTGGCACGGTTTTTGGACAGCTTGAACCTTTTGAACCTTCGTTTTATCTTCTTGAGGAAGCTTGAACCTTTTCAACCCTTATTTTAGCTTCCTGAGGAAGTTAAACCTTCTGAACCTTCGTTTTAGCTTCTTGAGGGAGCTTGAAGCTTTTGAACCTTGGTTTTAGCTTCTTGAGGGCGCTTGGACCTTTTGAACCTTCGTTTTAGTTTCTTGTGGGAGCTTGAACCTTTTGAGCCCTGGTTTTAACTTCTTGATGAAGTTGAACCTTCTGAACCTTCGTTTTAGCTTCCGAGGGAGCCTGAACCTTTTGAACCTTCGTTTTCGCTTCTTGAGGGAGCTTGAACCTTTTGAACCATCGTTTTAGCCTCTTGAGGGAGCTTGAACCTTTTGAACCCCTATTTTGGCTTCTTGAGGAAGCTTGAAATTTTGAACTTTTCCACCTCCGTTTTAGCTTCTTGGGGAAGCTTGATCCTTTTGAACCTTCGTTTTAGCTTCTTGAGGAAGCTTGAACCTTTTGAACCATTGCTCTAGCTTCTCCGAGAAAGCTTGAACCTTTTGAACCCTGGTTTTAGCTTGTTGAGGAAGTTGAACCTTCGTTTTAGTTTCCAGAGGGAGCTTGAACCTTTTGGAACTTCGTTTTAGCTTCTTGAGGGACCTTGAACCTTTTGAACCTTCGTTTTACCTCTTGAGGGTGCTTGAACCTTTTGAACCCTTGTTTTAGCTTCTTGAGGAAGCTTGAACCTTATGAACCTTCGTTTTAGCTTCTTGAGGAAGCTTGAACCTTTTGAACCTTCGTTTTAGCTTCTTGAGGAAGCCTGAACCTTTTGAACATTTGTTCTAGCTTCTCCAAGAAGCTTGAACCCTTTGCTCTAGCTTCTCCAAGAAGTTTGAAACTTTTGAACCTGTGCTCTAGCTTCTCCAAGAAGCTTTAACCCTCTTGTTTCTCTAGAAGAGAGGGCCACCCTCTCCTTTAGAGAGGTTGAAAAAAATTTGTCTGAGGAAAAGCACATATATCTCTCTATATCTCTACATTCTAGGCTAAGAGAGGGTGTTTGTTCTTGGCATTTTACACAACCGGTGATTGCGCATGTTGTGCTCGTTCTGAGGTTATGGAGTTTCGGCTACGAGCCTTACCTCCGAACCTCGGGACTCTTTTGTGCTTTGCCTCGATTTGCGAACCAGGTTCTGTTTTCTCTCCCCGAAGGAAGGGAGAGGTTTCATAGACCATCTCTTAGTGGCCGTAGGCTACTTTTGGGGATCGTAGACCACTGTTCCCGTTTGGAGACCATTTTTCGGTTTTCGGAGCCATCGGTCGTGCGCCTCGGTTCGGGACCGCAAAACTTTCTCCGTTTGGCGTGGTTTTTGGACAACTTGAACCTTTTGAACCTTCGTTTTAGCTTCTTGAGAAGCTTGAAGCTTTTGGACCCTTATTTTAGCTTCTGGAGGAAGTTAAACCTTCTGAACCTTCGTTTTAGCTTTTTGAGGGAGCTTGAACCTTTTGAACCTTGGTTTTAGCTTCTTGAGGGCGCTTGGACCTTTTGAACCTTAGTTTTAGCTTCTTGAGGGAGCTTGAACCTTTTAAACCCTGGTTTTAGCTTCTTGACGAAGTTGAACCTTCTGAACCTTCGTTTTAGCTTCCTGAGGGTGCCTGAACCTTTTGAATCTTCGTTTTAGCCTCTTGAGGGAGCTTGAACCTTTTGAACCCCTATTTTTCCTTCTTAAGAAAGCTTGAAATTTTGAAATTTTCAACCTCCGTTTCAACTTCTTGAGGAAGCTTGAACCTTTTGAACCTTCGTTTTAGCTTCTTGAGGAAGCTTGAACCTTTTCAACCTTTGCTCTAGCTTCTCCGAGGAAGCTTGAACCTTTTTAACCCTGGTTTTAGCTTCTTGAGGAACTTGAACCTTGTGAACCTTCGTTTTAGTTTCCTGAGGGAGCTTGAACCTTTTGAACCGTCGCTTTAGCTTCTTGAGGGTGCTTGAACTTTTTGAACCTTTGCTCTAGCTTCTCCAAGAAGCTTGAAACTTTTGAACCTTTGCTCTATCTTTTCTAAGAAGCTTGAACCTTTTGCTCTACCTTCTCCAAGAAGCTTGAACCCTCTTGTTTCTCTATAAGAGAGGGCATCCATCTCCTTTAGAGAGGTTGAAAAAAATTTGTCTAAGGAAAAGCACATACATCTCTCCATATCTCTACATTCTAGGCTTAGAGAGGGTGTTTGTTCTTGGCCTTTAACACCACCGGTGATTGCGCATGTTGTGCTCGTTCTGAGGTTACGGAGTTTCGGCTGAGAGCCTTACCTCCGGACCTCGGGACTCTTTTGTGCTTTGCCTCGATTTGCGAACCAGTTTCTGTTTTCTCTCCCCGAAGGGAGGGAGAGGTTTCGTAGACCATCTCTCAGTGGCCGTAGGCTACTTTTGGTGGTCGTAGACCACTGTTCCCGTTTGGAGACCATTTTTCGGTTTTCGAAGCCGTCGGTCGTGCGCCTCGGTTCAGGACCGCTTAACTTTCTCCGTTTGGCACGGTTTTTGGACAGCTTGAACCTTTTGAACCTTCGCTTTAGCTTCTTGAGGAAGATTGAACCTTTTGAACCCTTATTTTAGCTTCTTGAGGAAGTTAAACCTTCTGAACCTTCCTTTTAGCTTCTTGAGGGAGCTTGAACCTTTGAACGTTGGTTTTAGCTTCTTGAGGGCGCTTGTATCTTTTGAACCTTCGATTTAGCTTCTTGAGGGAACCTGAACCTTTTAAACCTTCGTTTTAGCTTCTTCAGGGAGCTTGAACCTTTTGAACCTTCGTTTTGGCCTCTTGTGGGAGCTTGAACCTTTTGAACCTCGGTTTTGGCTTCTTGGGGAAGCTTGAAATTTTGAACATTTCAACCTCCGTTTTAGCTTCTTGAGGAAGCTTGAACCTTTTGAACCTTTGCTCTAGCTTCTCTGAGGAAGCTTGAACCTTTTGAACCCTGGTTTTAGCTTCTCGAGGAAGTTGAACCTTCTGAACCTTCGTTTTAGTTTCCTGAGGGAGCTTGAACCTTTTGAACCTTCGTTTTAGCTTCTTGAGGGACCTTGAACCTTTTGAACCCTTGTTTTGGCTTCTTGAGGAAGCTTGAAACTTTTGAACCTTCGTTTTAGCTTCTTGAGAAAGCTTGAACCTTTTGAACCTTCGTTTTAGCTTCTTGATGAAGCCTGAACCTTTTGAACCTTTGCTCTAGCTTCTCCAAGAAGCTTGAACCCTTTGCTCTAGCTTCTTCACGAAGTTTGAAACTCTTGAACCTTTGCTCTAGGTTCTCTAAGAAGTTTGAACCTTTTGCTCTTGCTTCTCCAAGAAGCTTGAACCTTCTTGTTTCTCTATAAGAGAGGACCTCCCTCTCCTTTAGAGAGGCTGAAAAAAATTTGTCTAAGGAAAAGCACATATATCTCTCTATATCTCTACATTCTAGGCCTAGTGAGGGTGTTTGTTCTTGGCCTTTAACACCACCGGTGATTGCGCATGTTGTGCTGGTTCTGAGGTTACGGAGTTTCGGCTGAGAGCCTTACCTCCGGACCTCGGGACTCTTTTGTGCTTTGCCTCGATTTGCGAACTAGGTTCTGTTTTCCCTCCCCGAAGGGAGGGAGAGGTTTCGTAGACCATCTCTCAGTGGCCGTAGGCTACTTTTGGTGGTCATAGACCACTGTTCCCGTTTGGAGACCATTTTTCGGTTTTCAGAGCCGTCAGTCGTGCGCCTCGGTTCGGGACCGCTTAACTTTCTCCGTTTGGCACGATTTTTGGATAGCTTGAACCTTCATTTTAGCTTCTTGAGGATGCTTGAACCTTTTGAACCCTTATTTTAGCTTCTTGAGGAAGTTAAACCTTCTGAACCTTCGTTTTAGCTTCTTGAGGGAGCTTGAACCTTTTGAACCTTGGTTTTAGCTTCTTGAGGGCGCTTGGACCTTTTGATCCTTCGTTTTAGCTTCTTGAGGGAGCTTGAACTTTTTGAACCCTGGTTTTAGCTTCTTGACGAAGTTGAACCTTATGAACCTTCGTTTTATCTTCCTAAGGGAGCCTGAACCTTTTGAACCTCCGTTTTAGCTTCTTGAGGGCGCTTGAACTTGTTGAACCTTCGTTTTAGCCTCTTGAGGGAGCTTCAACGTTTTGAAGCCTTGTTTTGGCTTCTTGAGGAAGCTTGAAATTTTGAACTTTTCAACCTTCGTTTTAGCTTCTTGAGGACGATTGAACCTTTTGAACCTTGGTTTTAGCTTCTTGAGGGCGCTTGGACCTTTTGAACCTTCGTTTTAGCTTCTTGAGGGAGCTTGAACCTTTTGAACCCTGGTTTTAGCTTCTTGACGAAGGTGAACCTTTAGAAGCTTCATTTTAGCTTCCTGAGGGAGCCTGAACCTTTTGAACCTTCATTTTAGCTTCTTGAGGGAGCTTGAACCTTTTGAACCTTCATTTTAGCTTCTTGAGGGAGCTTGAACCTTTTGAACCTTCGTTTTATCCTCTTGAGGGAGCTTGAACCTTTTGAACCCCTGTTTTGGCTTCTTGAGGAAGCTTGAAATTTTGAACTTTTCAACCTCCGTTTTAGCTTCTTGAGAAAGGTTGAACCTTTTGAACCTTCGTTTTTGTGACACCCCATATTTTTAGTGTCTTTTCATAATCCAACCAGTGACTTGTCTATTCATATCCAAATAGTAGGCTTTTATGACAAACTTGTTCATTTAATATCCTTATTAGTGATTCATTTACTATCCTTATTAGTGGTTCATTCATATTCAAACTTGTCCTTTAAAATTCCAACTAGTAGACTTTAATTTCAAGTAAATCCTAATGTGTCCTTTCATATTCCAACTAGTATGTTACACCAAGTTGCCTATAAATTGAGCTCACCTCTCAACTTCTTTCTATGGTTTTTCCATATCTCTTTCCATTTGTTATATAGATTTAGAGTTTAGATTAAGAATGTTTAAAGTGAGAGTAAGCGTTTTCATAAAGGAGGAGAGTTGTAGATTTTGTGAAACCTTACATACCTTATGGCTTAGAAATTGGAGATTCATGGAGAAAGATCGAGATTCGAGTGATGGAGATAGAGGAGATTGATTTGAGGTAATTCGGGTGGTATACAATATGCTTCCCAAATTCTCTTTGCAAAGAGTTTATTTTTAATTCCCATAAAGTTGTACTCCTCGTGTTTATTCTAATTGTTTGATAAATTCTATGGAATTATTCGTTGTTGATTCATTTGATTACTCTAATCATTTGATGAACTCTGTGTAGTTATTCTGTGTTGGAAATGTTGATTTGTCTGGCTAAATGACGTGGAAATGCTCCGTACATGGATCGAGTGGACTTTGCCAATATACCCTGTACCAATAGCCCGGATAAGCGGTTGTGCTTGGGTGAGCGGGGTGAGGCCAGTCACTGGTCATGTACCAAGCAGGACCGGGTATTTGGTTCTGGATAAATTATCATATGTCGAGTTGACTTGTTTGTGCAATTTGGTAAATTGCTTGTTTATCGAATCTACTCGGTTGTGTAATTGCTGGATCTCTGTTAATTTATTTTCTGTCTGAACCTTGCTATTCCTGTTGTATTGTATACTTCCCGAATTAATTTATTTTTCAGGCATGGAGCAAATATAGTGGCGGTGGGAGTTGAAGCATCTAAAGAGATTGTTTGAGTTGAAGATTCTTTTAGTCCACAACTATATATTATTTTTGGAGATTTGCATAATTAATGTTTTGGAGACATTTGAGTTAATTATTTGTGGAGATGATTTGTATATTTGGGATTATGAGTTATCTGCGATTATAAATTTGAGGTTGATTTGATTTATTAGCGATCCGGAAGTTGGGGCATTACAGTTTTAGCTTCTTGAGGAAGCTTGAACCTTTTGAACCTTTGCTCTAGCTTCTCCAAGAAGCTGGAACCCTTTGCTCTAGCTTCTCCAAGAAGCTTGAAACTTTTGAACCTTTGCTCCAGCTTCTCTAAGAAGCTTGAACCTTTTGCTCTAGCTTCTCAAAGAAGCTTGAACCCTCTTGTTTCTCTATAAGAGAGGGCCTCCCTCTCCTTTAGAGAGGTTGAAAAAAATTTGTCTAAGGAAAAGCACATATATCACTCTATATCTCTGCAATCTAGGCTTAGAGAGGGTGTTTGTTCTTGGCCTTTAACACCACCGGTGATTCCGCATGTTGTGCTCGTTCTGAGGTTACGGAGTTTCGGCTGGGAGCCTTACCTCCGGACCTCGGGACTCTTCTGTGCTTTGCCTCGATTTGCGAACCAGGTTCTGTTTTCCCTTCCCGAAGGGAGGGAGAGGTTTCGTAGACCATCTCTCAGTGGCCGTAGGCTACTTTTCATGGTCGTAGACCACTATTCCCGTTTGGAGACCATTTTCCGATTTTCGGAGCCGTCGGTCGTGCGCCTCGGTTCGGGACCGCTTAAATTTCTCCATTTGGCACGGTTTTTGGATAGCTTGAACCTTTTGAACCTTCGTTTTAGCTTCTTGAGGAAGCTTGAACCTTTTGAACCCTTATTTTAGCTTCTTGAGGAAGTTAAACCTTCTGAACCTTCGTTTTAGCTTCTTGAGGGAGCTTGAAGCTTTTGAACCTATGTTTTAGCTTCTTGAGGGCGCTTGGACCTTTTCAACCTTCGTTTTAGCTTCTTGAGGGAGCTTGAACCTTTTGAACCCCGGTTTTAGCTTCTTGACGAAGTTGAACCTTCTGAACCTTCGTTTTAGCTTCCTGAGGGAGCCTGAACCTTTTGAACCTTCGTTTTAGCTTCTTGAGGGAGCTTAAACCTTTTGAACCTTCGTTTTAGCCTCTTGAGGGAGCTTGAACCTTTTGAACCCCTATTTTGGCTTCTTGAGAAAGCTTGAAATTTTGAAATTTTCAACCTTCGTTTCAGCTTCTCGAGGAAGCTTGAACCTTTTGAACCTTCGTTTTAGCTTCTTGAGGAAGCTTCAACCTTTTGAACCTTTGCTCTAGCTTCTCCGAGGAAGCTTGCACCTTTTGAACCCTAGTTTTAGCTTCTTGAGGAAGTTGAAACTTATGAACCTTCGTTTTAGTTTCCTGAGGGAGCTTGAACCTTTTGAACCTTCGCTCTAGCTTCTACGAGGAAGTTTGAACCTTTTGAACCCTGGTTTTAGCTTCTTCAGGAAGTTGAACCATCTGAACCTTCGTTTTAGTTTCCTGAGGGAGCTTGAACCTTTTGAACCTTCGTTTTAGTTTCTTGAGAGAGTTTGAACCTTTTGAACCTTCGTTTTAGCTTCTTGAGGTAGCTTGAACCTTTTGAACCTTCGTTTTAGCTTCTTGAGGAAGTTTGAACCTTTTGAACCTTTGCTCTAGCTTCTCCAAGAAGCTTGAACCCTTTGCTCTAGCTTCTTCAAGAAGCTTTAAACTTTTGAACCTTTGCTCTAGCTTCTCTAAGAAGCTTGAACCTTTTGCTCTAGCTTCATAAAGAAGCTTGAACCCTCTTGTTTCTCTATAAGAGAGGGCCTCCCTCTCCTTTAGAGAGGTTGAAAAAAATTTGTCTAAGGAAAAGCACATATAATTCTCTATATCTCTACATTCTAGGCTTAGAGAGGGTGTTTGTTCTTGGCCTTTAACACCACCGGTGGTTGCGCATGTTTTGCTCGTTTTGAGGTTACGGAGTTTCGGCGGAGAGCCTTACCTCCGGACCTCGGGACTCTTTTGTGCTTTGCCTCGATTTGCGAACCAGTTTCTGTTTTCCCTCCGCGAAGGGAGGGAGAGGTTTTGTAGACCATCTCTCAGAGGCCGTACGCTACTTTTCGTGGCCGTAGACCACGGTTCCCGTTTGGAGACCATTTTTCAATTTTCGGAGTCGTCGATCGTGCGCCTCGGTTCGGGGCCCCGCTTAACTTTCTCTGTTTGGCACGGTTTTTGGACAGCTTGAATCTTTTGAACCTTCGTTTTATCTTTTTGAGAAAGCTTGAACCTTTTCAACCCTTATTTTAGCTTCCTGAGGAAGTTAAACCTTCTGAACCTTCGTTTTAGCTTCTTGAGGGAGCTTGAACCGTTTGAACCTTGGTTTTAGCTTGTTGAGGGCGCTTGGACCTTTTGAACCTTCGTTTTAGTTTCTTGTGGGAGCTTGAACCTTTTGAACCCAGGTTTTAACTTCTTGATGAAATTGAACCTTCTGAACCTTCGTTTTAGCTTCCTGAGGGAGCCTGAACCTTTTGAACCTTCGTTTTAGCTTCTTGAGGGAGCTTGAACCTTTTGAACCTTCGTTTTTGCCTCTTGAGGAAGCTTGAACCTTTTGAACCCCTGTTTTGGCTTCTTGAGGAAGCTTGAAATTTTGAACTTTTCAACCTCCGTTTTAGCTTCTTGGGGAAGCTTGAACCTTTTGAACCTTCGTTTTAGGTTCTTGAGGAAGCTTGAACCTTTTGAACCATTGCTCTAGCTTCTCCGAGAAACCTTGAACCTTTTGAAACCCTGGTTTTAGCTTCTTGAGGATGTTGAATCTTTTGAACCTTCGTTTTAGTTTCCTGAGGGAGCTTGAACCTTTTGAACCTTCGTTTTAGCTTCTTTGGGGAGCTTGAACCTTTTGAACCTTCGTTTTAACTTCTTGAGGGCGCTTAAACCTTTTGAACCCTTGTTTTGGCTTCTTGAGGAAGCTTGAACCTTATGAACCTTCGTTTTAGCTTCTTGAGGAAGCTTGAACCTTTTGAACCTTCGTTTTAGCTTCTTGAGGAAGCCTGAACCTTTTGAACGTTTGCTCTAGCTTTTTCGAGAAGCTTGAACCCTTTGCTCTAGCTTCTCCATGAAGCTTGAAACTTTTGAACCTTTGCTCTAGCTTCTCCAAGAAGCTTGAACGCTCTTGTTTCTCTAAAAGAGAGGGCCTCCCACTCCTTTAGAGAGGTTGAAAAAAAATTTCTAAGGAAATGCACATATATCTCTCTATATCTCTACATTCTAGGCTAAGAGAGGGTGTTTGTTCTTGGCCTTTAACACCACCGGTGATTGCGCATGTTGTGCTCGTTCTGAGGTTACGGAGTTTCGGCAGAGAGCCTTACCTCCGGACCTCGGTACTCTTTTGTGCTTTGCCTCGATTTGCGAACCAGGTTCATAGGCTACTTTTGGTGGAAGGGAGAGGTTTCATAGACCATATCTCAGTGGCCGTAGGCTACTTTTGGTGGTCGTAGACCACAGTTCCCGTTTGGAGATCATTTTTCGATTTTCAGAGCCGTCGGTCGTGCGCCTCGGTTCGGGACCGCTTAGCTTTCTCCGTTTGGCACAGTTTTTGCACAGCTTGAACGTTTTGAACCTTCGTTTTAGCTTCTTGAGAAGCTTGAAGCTTTTGGACCCTTATTTTAGCTTCTTGAGGAAGTTAAACCTGCTGAACCTTCGTTTTAGCTTTTTGAGGGAGCTTGAACCCTTTGAACCTTGGTTTTAGCTTCTTGAGGGCGCTTGGATCTTTTGAACCTTCGTTTTAGCTTCTTGAGGGAGCTTGAACCTTTTGAACCCTGGTTTTAGCTTCTCGACAAAGTTGAACCTTCTGAACCTTCGTTTTAGCTTCCTGAGGAAGGCTGAATCTTTTGAACCTTCGTTTTAGTTTCTTGAGGGAGCTTGAACTTTTTGAACATTCGTTTTAGACTCTTGAGGGAGCATGAACCTTTTGAACCCCTGTTTTGGCTTCTTGAGGAAGCTTGAAATTTTGAACTTTTCAACCTCCGTTTTAGCTTCTTGAGGAAGCTTGAACCTTTTGAACCTTCGTTTTATCTTCTTGAGGAGCTTGAACCTTTTTAACCCTCATTTTAGCTTCTTGAGGAAGTTAAACCTTCTAAACCTTCGTTTTAGCTTGTTGAGGGAGCTTGAACCTTTTGAACCTTGGTTTTAGCTTCTTGAGGGCGCTTTGGACCTTTTGAACCTTCGTTTTAGCTTCTTGAGGGAGCTTGAACCTTTTGAACCCTTGTTTTGGCTTCTTGAAAAAGCTTAAACCTTTTGAACCTTCGTTTTAGCTTCTTGAGAATGCTTGAACCTTTTGAACTTTCGTTTTAGCTTCTTGAGGAAGCTTGAACCTTTTGAATCTTTGCTCTAGCTTCTCCAAGATGCTTGAACCGTTTGCTCTAGCTTCTTCAAGAAGCTTGAAACTTTTGAACCTTTGCTCTAGCTTCTCCAAGAAGCTTGAACCTTTTGCTCTAGCTTCTCCAAGAAGCTTGAACCCTCTTGTTTCTCTATAAGAGACGGCCACCCTCTCCTTCAGAGAGGTTGAAAAAAATTTGTCTAAGGAAAAGCACATATATCGCTCTATATCTCTACATTCTAGGCTTAGAGAGGGTGTTTGTTCTTGGCCTTTAACACCACCAATGATTGCACATGTTGTGCTCGTTTTGAGGTTACGGAGTTTTGGCTGAGAGCCTTACCTTCGGACCTCGGGACTCTTTTGTGCTTTGCCTCGATTTGCGAACAAGGTTTTGTTTTCTCTCCGCGAAGGGAGGGAGAGGTTTCGTAGGCCATCTCTCAGTGGCCGTAGGCTACTTTTCGTGGTCGCAGACCACTGTTCCCGTTTGGAGACCATTTTCCGGTTTTCAGTGCCGTCGGTCGTGTGCCTCGGTTCGGGAACGCTTGACTTTCTCTGTTTGGCACGATTTTTGGAGAGCATGAACCTTTTAAACCTTTGTTTTAGCTTCTTGAGGATGCTTGAACCTTTTGAACCATTATTTTAGCTTCTTGAGGAAGTTAAACCTTCTGAACCTTCGTTTTAGCTTCGTGAGGGAGCTTGAAACGTTTTTACCTTCGTTTTAGCTTCTTGAGGGCGCTTGGACCTTTTGAACCTTTGTTTTAGCTTCTTGAGGGAGCTTGAACCTTTTGAACCCTGGTTTTAGCTTCTTGACGAAGTTGAACCTTCTGAACCTTCGTTTTAGCTCCCTGAGGGAGCCTGAACCTTTTGAACCTTCGTTTTAGCTTCTTGAGGGAGCTTGAACCTTTTGAACCTTCGTTTTAGCCTCTTGAGGGAGCTTGAACCTTTTGAACCCCTGTTTTGGCTTCTTGAGGATGCTTGAACCCTTTGAACCTTCGTTTTTGCTTCTCGAGGAAGCTTGAACCTTTTTAACCTTTGCTCTAGCTTCTCCGAGGAAGCTTGAACCTTTTGAACCCTAGTATTACCTTCTCGAGGAAGTTGAACCTTCAGAACCTTCGTTTTAGTTTCCTGAGGGAGCTTGAACCTTTTGAACCTTGGTTCTAGCTTCTTGAGGGAGATTGAACCTTTTGAACCTTCGTTTTAGCTTCTTGAGGGAGCTTGAACCTTTTGAACCCTTGTTTTGGCTTCTTGAGGAAGCTTGAACCTTTTGAACATTCGTTTTAGCTTCTTGAGGAAGCTTGAACGTTTTGAACCTTCGTTTTAGCTTCTTGATGAAGCCTAAACCTTTTGAACCTTTGCTCTAGCTTCTCCAAGAAGCTTGAACCCTTTGCTCTAGCTTCCCCACGAAGCTTGAAACTTTTGAACCTTTGCTCTAGCTTCTCTAAGAAGTTTGAACCTTTTGCTCTAGCTTCCCCAAGAAGCTTGAACCCTCTTGTTTCTCTATAAGAGAGGACCTCCCTCTCCTTTAGAGAGGTTGAAAAAAATTTGTCTAAGGAAAAGCACATATATCTCTCTATATCTCTACATTCTAGGCTTAGAGAGGGTGTTTGTTCTTGGCCTTTAACACCACCGGTGATTGCGCATGTTGTCTTTGGTTAGAGGTTACGAGTTTCCGAGAGCCTTACCTCCGGACCTCGGGACTCTTTTGTGCTTTGCCTCGATTTGCGAACCAGGTTTTGTTTTCTCTCCCCGAAGGGAGGGAGAGGTTTCGTAGACCATCTCTCAGTGGCCGTAGGCTACTTTTGGTGGTCATAGACCACTGTTCCCGTTTGGAGACCATTTTCTAGTTTTCGGAGCCGTCGTTCGTGCGCCTCGGTTCGGGACCGCTTAACTTTCTCCGTTTGGCACGATATTTGCACAGCTGGAACCTTCGTTTTAGCTTCTTGAGGAGGCTTGAACCTTTTGAACCCTTATTTTAGCTTCTTGAGGAAATTAAACCTTCTGAACCTTCGTTTTAGCTTCTCGAGGGAGCTTGAACCTTTTGAACCTTGGT
Source organism: Camellia lanceoleosa (assembly GCA_025200525.1). Lineage (NCBI taxonomy): Eukaryota > Viridiplantae > Streptophyta > Magnoliopsida > Ericales > Theaceae > Camellia > Camellia lanceoleosa. The sequence continues at coordinate 153,629,485 of CM045770.1, read as the reverse complement.
TTTAGCTTCTTGAGGGCGTTTGGACCTTTTGAACCTTCGTTTTAGCTTCTTGAAGGAGTTTGAACCTTTTGAACCCTGGTTTTAGCTTCTTGACGAAGTTGAACCTTCTGAACCTTCATTCTAGCTTCCTGAGGGAGCCTGAACCTTTTGAACCTTCGTTTTAGCTTCTTGAGGGCACTTGAACTTTTTGAACCTTCGTTTTTGCCTCTTGAGGGAGCTTCAACGTTTTGAACCCCAGTTTTGGCTTCTTGAGGAAGCTTGAAATTTTGAACTTTTCAACCTTCGTTTTAGCTTCTTGAGGAAGATTGAACCTTTTGAACCTTGCTTTTAGCTTCTTTAGGGCGCTTGGACCTTTGGAACCTTCGTTTTAGCTTCTTGAGGGAGCTTGAACCTTTTAAACCCTGGTTTTAGCTTCTTGACGAAGGTGAACCTTCAGAAGCTTCGTTTTAGCTTCCTGAGGGAGCCTGAACCTTTTGAACCTTCATTTTAGCTTCTTGAGGGAGATTGAACCTTTTGAACCTTCGTTTTAGCCTCTTGAGGGAGCTTGAACATTTTGAACCCCTGTTTTGGCGTCTTGAGGAAGCTTGAAATTTTGAGCTTTTCAACCTCCGTTTTAGCTTCTTGAGGGAGCTTGAACCTTTTGAACCCTGGTTTTAGCTTCTTGACGAAGTTGAACCTTCTGAACCTTCGTTTTAGCTTCCTGAGGGAGCCTGAACCTTTTGAACCTTCGTTTTAGCTTCTTGAGGGAGCTTGAACCTTTTGAACCTTCGTTTCAGCCTCTTGAGGGAGCTTGAACCTTTTCAACCCTTGTTTTGGCTTCTTGAGGAAGCTTGAAATTTTGAACTTGTCAACCTCCGTTTTAGCTTCTTGAGGAAGATTGAACCTTTTGAACCTTGCTTTTAGCTTCTTGAGGGCGCTTGGACCTTTGGAACCTTCGTTTTAGCTTCTTGAGGGAGCTTGAACCTTTTGAACCCTGGTTTTAGCTTCTTGACGAAGGTGAACCTTCAGAAGCTTCGTTTTGGTTTCCTGAGGGAGTTTGAACCTTTTGAACCTTCGTTTTAGCTTCTTGAGGGAGCTTGAACCTTTTGAACCTTTGTTTTAGCTTCTTGAGGGAGCTTGAACCTTTTGAACCCTTGTTTTGGCTTCTTGAGAAAGGTTGAACCTTTTGAACCTTCATTTTAGATTCTTGAGGAAGCTTGAACCTTTTGAACCTTCATTTTAGCTTCTTGAGGAAGCTTGAACCTTTTGAACCTTTGCTCTAGCTTCTCGAAGAAGCTTGAACCCTTTGCTCTAGCTTCTCCAAGAAGCTTGAAACTTTTGAACCTTTGCTCTAGCTTCTCGAAGAAGTTTGAACCTCTTGCTCTAGCTTCTCCAAGAAGCTTGAACCCTCATGTTTCTCTATAAGAGAGGGCCTCCCTCTCCTTTAGAGAGGTTGAAAAAAATTTGTCTAAGGAAAGGCACATATATCTCTCTATATCTCTACATTCTAGGCTTAGAGAGGGTTTTTGTTCTTGGTCTTTAACACCACCGCTGATTGCGCATGTTGTGCCTGCTCAGGTTACTGAGTTTCAAGAGAGTCTTACTGGGACCTCGGGACTCTTTGTGCTTTTCCTCGATTTGCAAACCAGTTCTGCTTTTCTCTCCCGAAGGGAGGGAGGTTTCAGAGACCATCTCTCGATGGTCAGGCTACTTTTCGTGGTCATAGACCACTGTTCCCGTTTGGGGACCATTTTTCGATTTTCGGAGCCGTCGGTCCTGCGCCTCAGTTCGGGACCCCTTAACTTTCTCCGTTTGGCACGGTTTTTGGATAGCTGGAACTTTTTGAACCTTCGTTTTAGCTTCTTAACGAAGCTTGAACCTTTTGAACCCTTATTTTAGCTTTTGGAGGAAGTTAAACCTTCTGAACCTTCGTTTTAGCTTCTTGAGGGAGCTTGAAGCTTTTGAACCTTGGTTTTAGCTTCTTGAGCGAGCTTGAACCTTTTGAACCCTGGTTTTAGGTTCTTGACGAAGTTGGACCTTCTGAACCTTCGTTTTGGCTTCCTAAGGCAGCCAGAACCTTTTGAAACTTCGTTTTAGGTTCTTGAGGGAGCTTGAACCTTTTGAACCTTCGTTTTAGCCTCTTGACGGAGCTTGAACCTTTTGAACCCCTGTTTTGGCTTCTTGAGGAAGCTTGAAATTTTGAACTCTTCAACCTTCGTTTTAGCTTCTTGAGGAAGATTGAACCTTTTGAACCTTCGTTTTAGCTTCTTGAGGAAGCTTGAACCTTTTGAACCTTTGCTCTACCTTCTCCGAGGAAGCTTGAACTTTTTGAACCCTGATTTTAGCTTTTTGTGGAAGTTAAACCTTCTGAACCTTCGTTTTACCTTCTTGACGGACCTTGAAGCTTTTGATCATTGGTTTTAGCTTGTCGAGGGCGCTTGGACCTTTTGAACCTTGGTTTTAGCTTCTTGAGGGAGATTGAACCTTTTGAACCTTCGTTTTAGCCTCTTGAGGGAGCTTGAACCTTTTGAACCCCTGTTTTGGCTTCTTGAGGAAGCTTGAAATTTTGAACTTTTCAACCTCCGTTTTAGCTTCTTGAGGGAGCTTGAACCTTTTGAACCCTGGTTTTAGCTTCTTGACGAAGTTGAACCTTCTGAACCTTCGTTTCAGCTTCCTGAGGGAGCCTGAACCTTTTGAACCTTCGTTTTAGCTTCTTGAGGGAGCTTGAACCTTCTGAACCTTCATTTTAGCCTCTTGAGGGAGCTTGAACCTTTTCAACCCTTGTTTTGGCTTCTTGAGGAAGCTTGAAATTTTGAACTTTTCAACCTCCGTTTTAGCTTCTTGAGGAAGCTTGAACCTTTTCAACCTTCGTTTTAGCTTCTTGAGGAGAGTTGAACCTTTTGAAACTTTGCTCTAGCTTCTCTGAGGAAGCTTGAACCATTTGAACCCTGGTTTTAGCTTCTTGAGGAAGTTGAACCTTCTGAACCTTCGTTTTGGTTTCCTGAGGGAGTTTGAACCTTTTGAACCTTCGTTTTAGCTTCTTGAGGGAGCTTGAACCTTTTGAACCCTTGTTTTGGCTTCTTGAGAAAGGTTGAACCTTTTGAACCTTCGTTTTAGATTCTTGAGGAAGCTTGAATCTTTTGAACCTTCATTTTAGCTTCTTGAGGAAGCTTGAACCTTTTGAACCTTTGCTCTAGCTTCTCCAAGAAGCATGAACCCTTTGCTCTAGCTTCTCCAAGAAGCTTGAAACTTTTGAACCTTTGCTCTAGCTTCTCTAAGAAGTTTGAACCTCTTGCTCTAGCTTCTCCAAGAAGCTTGAACCCTCATGTTTCTCTATAAGAGAGGGCCTCCCTCTCCTTTAGAGAGGTTGAAAAAAAAATTTCTAAGGAAAGGCACATATATCTCTCTATATCTCTACATTCTAGGCTTAGAGAGGGTTTTTGTTCTTGGTCTTTAATACCACCGCTGATTGCGCATGTTGTGCTCGTTCTGTGGTTACGGAGTTTCGGCAGAGAGTCTTACCGCCGGACCTCGAGACTCTTTTGTGCTTTTCCTCGATTTGCAAACCAGGTTCTGTTTTCTCTCCCCGAAGGGAGCGAGAGGTTTCGTAGACCATCTGTCAGTGGCCGTAGGCTACTTTTCGTGGTCGTAGACCACTATTCCCGTTTGGGGACCATTTTTCGATTTTCGGAGCCGTCAGTTGTGCGCCCCGGTTCGGGACCGCTTAACTTTCTCCGTTTGGCACGGTTTTTGGACAGCTTGAACTTTTTGCACCTTCGTTTTAGCTTCTTGACGAAGCTTGAACCTTTTCAACCCTTATTTTAGCTTATGAAGGAAGTTAAACCTTCTGAACCATCGTTTTAGCTTCTTGAGGGAGCCTGAACCTTTTGAACCTTGGTTTTAGCTTCTTGAGGGCGCTTGGACCTTTTGAACCTTCATTTCAGCTCCTTGAGGGAGCTTGAACCGTTTGAACCCTGGTTTTAGCTTCTTGACGAAGTTGAACCTTCTGAGCCTTCGTTTTAGTTTCCTGAGGGACCCAGAACCTTTTGAACCTTCGTTTTAGTTTGTTGAAGGAGCTTGAACCTTTTGAACCCCTGTTTTGGCTTCTTGAGGAAGCTTGAAATTTTGAACTTTTCAACCTCCGTTTTAGCTTCTTGAGGATGCTTGAACCTTTTCAACCTTCGTTTTAGCTTCTTCCGGAAACTTGAACCTTTTGAACCTTTGCTCTAGCTTCTCTGAGGAAGCTTGAACCATTTGAACCCTGGTTTTAGATTCTTGAGGAAGTTGAACCTTCTGAACCTTCGTTTTAGTTTCCTGAGGGAGCTTGAACCATTTGAACCTTCATTTTAGCTTCTCCAAGAAGCTTGAACCCCCTTATTTCTCTATAAGAGAGGGCCTCCCTCTCCTTTAGAGAGGTTGAAAAAAATTTGTCTAAGGAAAAGCACATATATCTCTCTATATCTCTACATTCTAGGCTTTGAGAGGGTGTTTGTTCTTGGCCTTTAACACCACCGGTGATTGCGCATGTTGTGCTCGTTCTGAGGTTACGGAGTTTCGGCTGAGAGCCTTACCTCCGGACCTCGGGACTCTTTTGTGCTTTGCCTCGATTTGCCGGGGAGGGAGTTTTCTCTGAGGAGGAGGTTTAGTAGACCATCTCATCTTGTAGGCTACTTTTTCGTGGTCGAGACCCTCTGCTTCCTGGGACCATTTTTCGATTTTTGAGCGTCGGTACCATGCGCCTTTGCCGGGACCGCTTAACTTTCCCTATTTGGCACGGTTTTTGGACAGCTTGAACCTTTGGAACCTACGTTTTAGCTTCTTGAGGAAGCTTGAACCTTTTGAACCCTTATTTTAGCTTCTGGAGGAAGTTAAACCTTCTGAACCTTCGTTTTAGCTTCCTGAGGGAGCCTGAACCTTTTGAACCTTTGTTTTAGCTTCTTGAGGGCACTTGGACATTTTGAACCATCGTTTTAGCTTCTTGAGGGAGCTTGAACCTTTTGAACCCTGGTTTTAGTTTCTTGACGAAGTTGAACCTTCTGAACCTTCGTTTTAGCTTCCTGACGGAGCCTGAACCTTTTGAACCTTCGTTTTAGCCTCTTGAGAGAGCTTGAACCTTTTGAACCTTCGTTTTAGCCTCTTAAGGGAGCCTGAATTTTTTGGGCCCTTGTTTTGGCTTCTTGAAGAAGCTTGAAATTTTGAACTTTTCAACTTCCGTTTTAGCTTCTTGAGGAAGCTTGAACCTTTTCAACCTTCGTTTTAGCTTCTTGAGGAAACTTGAACCTTTTGAACCTTTGCTCTAGCTTCTCTGAGGAAACTTGAACCATTTGAACCCTGGTTTTAGCTTCTTGAGGAAGTTGAACCTTCTGAACCTTCGTTTTAGTTTCCTGGGGGAGCTTCAACCTTTTGAACCTTCGTTTTCGCTTCCTGAGGGAGCTTGAACCCTTTAAACCTTCGTTTTAGCTTCTTGAGGGAGCTTGAACCTTTTGAACCCTTGTTTTGGCTTCTTGAGGAAGCTTGAATCTTTTGAACCTTTGTTTTAGCTTCTTGAGGAAGCTTGAACCTTTTAAACCTTCCTTTTAGCTTCTTGAGGAAGCTTGAACCTTTTGAACCTTTGCTCTAGCTTCTCCAAGGAGCTTGAACCCTTTGCTCTAGCTTCTCCAAGAAGCTTGAAACTTTTGAACCTTTGCTCTAGCTTCTCTAAGAAGCTTGAACCTCTTGCTCTAGCTTCTCCAAAAAGCTTGAACCCTCTTGTTTCTCTACAAGAGAGGGCCTCATTCACCTTTAGAGAGGTTGAAAAAAATTTGTCTAAGGAAAAGCACATATATCTCTCTATATCTCTACATTCTAGGCTTAGAGAGGGTGTTTGCTCTTGGCCTTTACAACCACCGGTGATTGCGCATGTTGTGCTCATTCTGAGGTTACGGAGTTTCGGCTGAGTGCCTGACCTCCGGACCTCAGGACTCTTTTGTGCTTTGCCTCGATTTGCGAACCAGGTCCTGTTTTCTCTCCCTGAAAGGAGGGAGAGGTTTCGTAGACCATCTCTCAGTGGCCGTAGGCTAGTTTTCGTGGACGTAGACCACTGTTCCCGTTTGGAGACCACTTTCTGGTTTTCGGAGCCGTCGGTCGTGCGCATCGGTTCGGGACCGCTTTACTTTCTCCGTTTGGCACGGTTTTTGGACAGCTTGAACCTGTTCAACCTTCGTTTTAGCTTCTTGAGGAAGCTTGAACCTTTTGAACCCTTATTTTAGCTTCTTGAGGAAGTTAAACCTTCTGAACCTTCGTTTTAGATTCTTGGGGGAGCTTGAACCTTTGGAACCTTGGTTTTAGCTTCTTGATGGGGCTTGGACCTTTTGAACCTTGGTTTTAGCATCTTGAGGGAGCTTGAACCTTTTGAACCCTGGTTTTAGCTTCTTGACGAAGTTGAACCTTCTGAACCTTCGTTTCACTTTCCTGAGGGAGCCTGAACCTTTCAAACCTTCGTTTTAGCTTCTTGAGGGAGCTTGAACCTTTTGAACCTTTGTTTTAGCCTCTTGAGGGACCTTGAACCTTTTGAACCCCTGTTTGTCTTCTTGAGAAAGCTTGAAATGTTGAACTTTTCAACCTTCGTTTTAGCTTCTTGAGGAAGCTTGAACCTTTTGAACCTTCGTTTTAGCTTCTTGAGGGAGCTTGAACCTTTTGAACCTTCGTTTTAGCTTCTTGAGGGAGTTTGAAACTTTTGAACCCTTGTTTTGGCTTCTTGAGGGAGCTTGAACCTTTTGAAGCTTCGTTTTAGCTTCTTGAAGAAACTTGAACCTTTTGAACCTTCGTTTTAGCTTTTTGAGGAAGCTTGAACCTTTTGAACTTTTGCTCTAGCTTCTCCGAGAAGCTTGAAAAAAAATTGCTCTAGCTTTTTGAGGAAACTTGAACCTTTTGAACCTTCGTTTTAGCTTCTTGAAGGGGCTTGAACTTTTTGAACCCTTGTTTTGGCTTCCTGAGGAAGCTTGAACGTTTTGAACCTTCGTTTTAGTTTCTTGAGGAAGCTTGAACCTTTTGAACCTTCGTTTTAGCTTCTTGAGGAAGCTTGAACCGTTTGAACCTTTGCTCTAGCTTCACCAAGAGGCTTGAACCCTTTGCTCTAGCTTCTACAAGAAACTTGAAACTTTTTAACTTTTGCTATAGCTTTTCTGAGAAGCTTGAACCTTTTGCTCTAGCTTCTCGAAGAAGCTTGAACCCTCTTGTTTCTCTATAAGAGAGGGGCTCCCTCTCCTTTAGAGAGGTTGAAAAAAATTTGTCTAAGGAAAAGCACGTATATCTCTCTATCTCTCTCCATTCTAGGCTTAGAGAGGGTGTTTTTTCTTGGCCTTTAACACCACCGGTGATTGCGCATGTTGTGCTCGTTCAGAGGTTACGGAGTTTCGGCTGAGAGACTTACCTCCGGACCTCGGGACTCTTTTGTGCTTTGCCTCCATTTGCGAACCAGGTGCTATTTTCTCTTCCCGAAGGGAGGGAGAGGTTTCGTAGACCATCTCTCAGTGGCCGTAGTCTAGTTTTCGTGGTCGTAGACCACTGTTCCCATTTGGAGACCATTCTCCAGTTTTCGGAGCCGTCGGCTGTGCGCCTCGGTTCGGGACCGCTTAGCTTTCTATGTTTGGCACGGTTTTTGGACAGCTTGAACCTTTTGAACCTTCTTTTTACCTTCTTGAGGAAGCTTGAATCTTTTGAACCCTTATTTTAGCTTCTTGAGGAAGTTAAACCTTCTGAACCTTCGTTTTAGCTTCTTGAGGGAGCTTGATGCTTTTGAACCTTGGTTTTAGCTTCTTGAGGGCGCTTGTACCTTTTGAACCTTGTTTTAACTTCTTGAGGGAGGTTGAACCTTTTGAACCCTGGTTTTAGCTTCTTGACGAAGTTGGACCTTCTAAACCTTCGTTTTAGCTTCCTGAGGTAGCCAGAACCTTTCGAACCTTCGTTTTAGGTTCTTGAGGGAGCCTTAACCTTTTGAACCTTCGTTTTAGCCTCTTGACGGAGCTTGAACCTTTTGAACCCCTGTTTTGGCTTCTTGAGGAAGCTTGAAATTTTGAACTCTTCAACCTTCGTTTTAGCTTCTTGAGGAAGATTGAACCTTTTGAACCTTCGTTTTAGCTTCTTGAGGAAGCTTCAACCTTTTGAACCTTTGCTCTAGCTTCTCCGAGGAAGCTTGAACCTTTTGAACCCTGACTTTGGCTTTTTGAGGAAGTTAAACCTTCTGAACCTTCGTTTTACCTTCTTGACGGACCTTGAAGCTTTTGAACATTGGTTTTAGCTTGTCGAGGGCGCTTGGACCTTTTGAACCTTGGTTTTAGCTTCTTGAGGGAGATTGAACCTTTTGAACCCTGGTTTTAGCTTCTTGACGAAGTTGAACCTTCTGAACCTTCGTTTTAGCTTCCGGAGTTAGCCTGAACCTTTTGAACCTTGGATTTAGCTTCTTGAGGGAGCTTGAACCTTTTGAACCTTCGTTTTAGCCTCTTGAGGGAGCTTGAACCATTTGAACCCCTATTTTGGCTTCTTGACGAAGCTTGAAATTTTGAACTTTTCAACCTTCGTTTTAGCTTTTTGAGGAAGATTGAACCTTTTGAACCTTCGTTTTAGCTTCTTGAGGAAGCTTGAACCTTTTGAACCTTTGCTCTATCTTCTCCGAGGAAGCTTGAACCTTTTGGACCCTGGTTTTATCTTCTTGAGGAAGTTGAACCTTCTGAACCTTCGTTTTAGTTTCCTGAGGGAGCCTGAACATTTTGAACCTTCGTTTTAGCTTCTTGATGGAGCTTGAACCTTTTAAACCTTCGTTTCAACTTCTTGAGGGAGTTTGAACCTTTTGAACCCTTGTTTTGGCTTCTTGAGGAAGCTTGAACCTTTTGAACCTTCGTTTTAGCTTCTTGAGGAAGCTTGAACCTTTTGAACCTTCGTTTTAGCTTCTTGAGGAAGCTTGAACCTTTTGAACCTTTGCTCTAGCTTCTCCAAGAAGCTTTAAGCCGTTGATCTAGCTTCTCCAAGAAGCTTGAAACTTTTGAACCTTTGCTCTAGCTTCTCTAAGAAGCTTGAACCTTTTTCTCTAGCTTCTCCAAGAAGCTTGAACCCCCTTGTTTCTCTATAAGAGAGGGCCTCCCTCTCCTTTAGGGAGGTTGAAAAAAATTTGTCTAAGGAAAGCACATATATCTCTCTATATCTCTCCATTCTAGGCTTAGAGAGGGTGTTTCTTCTTGGCCTTTAAGACCACCGGTGATTGCGCATGTTGTGCTCATTCTGAGGTTACGGAGTTTCGGCTGAGAGCCTTACCTCCGGACCTCGGGACTCTTTTGTGCTTTGCCTCGATTTGCGAACCAGGTTCTGTTTTCTCTTCCCGAAGGGAGGTAGTGGTTTCGTAGACCATCTCTCAGTGGCCGTAGGCTACTTTTCGTGGTCGAGACCACTGTTCGCTTGGAGACCATTTTCGATTTTGAGCTGGTCGTGCGCCTCGGTTCGGGACCGCTTAACTTTCTCCGTTTGGCACGGTTTTTGGACAACTTGAACCTTTTGAACCTTCATTTTAGCTTCTTGAGGAAGCTTGAACCTTTTGAACCTTTGCTCTAGCTTCTCCGAGGAAACTTAAACCTTTTGAACCCTGGTTTTAGCTTCTTGAGGAAGTTGAACCTTCTGAACCTTGGTTTAGTTTCCTGAGGGAGCTTCAACCTTTTGAACCTTCGTTTTAGCATCTTGAGGGAGCTTGAACCTTTTGAACCCCTGTTTTGGCTTCTTGAGGAAGCTTGAACCTTCGTTTTAGCTTCTTGAGGAAGGTTAAACCTTTTGAACCTTCGTTTTAGCTTCTTGAGGAAGCTTGAACCTTTTGATCCTTTGCTCTAGCTTCTCCGAGGAAGCTTGAAACTTTTGAACCCTGGTTTTAGCTTCTTGAGGAAGTTGAACCTTCTGAACCTTCGTTTTAGTTTCCTGAGGGAGCTTGAACCTTTTGAACCTTCGTTTTAGCTTCTTGAGGGAGCTTGAACCTTTTGAACCTTCGTTTCAACTTCTTGAGGGAGCTTGAACCTTTTGAAACCTTGTTTTGGCTTCTTGAGGAAGCTTGAACCTTTTGAACCTTCGTTTTAGCTTCTTGAGGAAGCTTGAACCTTTTGGACCTTTGCTCTAGCTTCTCCAAGAAGCTTGAACCCGTTGCTCTAGCTTCTCCAAGAAGGTTGAAACTTTTGAACCTTTGCTCTAGCTTCTCTAAGAGGCTTGAACCTTTTGCTCTAGCTTCTCCAAGAAGCTTGAACCCTCCTGTTTCTCTATAAGAGAGGGCCTCCCTCTCTTTTAGAGAGGTTGAAAAAAATTTGTCTAAGGAAAAGCACATATATCTCTCTATATCACTCCATTCTAGGCTTAGAGAGGGTGTTTGTTATTGGCCTTTAACACCACCGGTGATTGCGCATGTTGTGCTCGTTCTGAGGTTACGGAGTTTCGGCTGAGAGCCTTACCTCCGGACCTCGGGACTCCTTTGTGCTTTGCCTCGATTTGCGAACCAGGTTTTGTTTTCTCTTCCCGAAGGAAGGGAGAGGTTTCGTAGACCATCTCTCAGTGGCCGTGGGCTACTTTTCGTGGTCGTAGACCACTGTTCCTGTTTGGAGACCATTTTCCGATTTTCGGAGCCGTCGGTCGTGCGCCTCGGTTCGGGACCGCTTAACTTTCTCCGTTTAGCACGGTTTTTGGATAGCTTGAACCTTTTGAACCTTCGTTTTAGCTTCTTGAGGAAGCTCGAACCTTTCGAACCCTTATTTTAGCTTCATGAGGATGTTAACCCTTCTGAACCTTCGTTTTAGCTTCTCGAGGGAGCTTGATGCTTTTGAACCTTGGTTTTAGCTTGTTGAGTGCGCTTGGACCTTTTGAACCTTGGTTTTAGCTTCTTGAGGGAGCTTGAACCTTTTGAACCCTGGTTTTAGCTTCTTGACGAAGTTGTACCTTCTGAACCTTCGTTTTAGCATCCTGAGGGAGCCTGAACCTTTTGAACCTTCGTTTTAGCTTCTTAAGGGAGCTTGAACCTTTTCAACCTTCGTTTTAGCCTCTTGAGGGAGCTTGAACCTTTTGAACCCTGGTTTCAGCTTCTTGACGAAGTTGAACCTTCTGAACCTTCGTTTTAGATTCCAAAGGGAGCCTGAACCTTTTCAACCTTCGTTTTAGCTTCTTGAGGGAGCTTGAACCTTTTGAACCTACGTTTTAGCCTCTTGAGAGAGCTTGAACCTTTTGAACCCCTGTTTTGGCTTCTTGAGGAAGCCTGAAATTTTGAACTTTTCAACCTCCGTTTTAGCTTCTTGAGGAAGCATGAACCTTTTGAACCTTCGTTTTAGCTTCTTGAGGAAGCTTGAACCTTTTGAACCTTATCTCTAGCTTCTCCGAGGAAGCTTGAACCTTTTGAACCCTGGTTTTAGCCTCTTGAGGAAGTTGAACCTTCTGAACCTTCGTTTTAGTTTCCTGAGGGAGCTTGAACCTTTTGAACCTTCGTTTTAGCTTCTTGAGGGAGCTTTAACCTTTTGAACCTTCGTTTTAGCTTCTTCAGGCAGCTTGAACCTTTTGAACCCTTGTTTTGGCTTCTTGAGGAAGCTTGAACCTTTTGAACCTTCGTTTTAGCTTCTTGAAGAAGCTTAAACCTTTTGAACCTTCATTTTAGCTTCTTGAGGAAGCTTGAACCTTTTGAACCTTTGCTCTAGCTTCTCCAAGAAGCTTGAACCCTTTGCTCTAGCTTCTCCAAGAAGCTTGAAACTTTTGAACCTTTGCTCCAGCATCTCTAAGAAGCTTGAACCTTTCGCTCTAGCTTCTCCAAGAAGCTTGAACGCTCTTGTTTCTCTATAAGTGAGTTCCTCCCTCTCCTTTAGGGAGGTTGAAAAAAATTTGCCTAAGGAAAAGCACATATATCTCTCTATATCTCTGCATTCTAGGCTTAGAGAGGGTGTTTGCTCTTGGCCTTTAACACCACCGGTGATTGCGCATGTTGTGCTCGTTCTGAGGTTACGGAGTTTGGCAGAGAGCCTTACCTCCGGCCCTCGAGACTCTTTTGTGCTTTGCCTCGATTTGCGAACCAGGTTCTGTTTTTCTCTTCCCGAAGGGAGGGAGAGGTTTCGTAGACTATCTCTCAGTGGCCGTAGGCTACTTTTCGTTGTCGTAGACCACTGTTCTAGCTTGGAGACCATTTTTCGATTTTCGGAGCCGTCGGTCGTGCGCCTCGGTTCGGGACCACTTAACTTTCTCCGTGTGGCACAGTTTTTGGACAGCTTGAACCTTTTGAACCTTCGTTTTAGCTTCTTGAGGAAGCTTGAACCTTTTGAACCCTTATTTTAGCTTCTTGAGGAAGGTAAACCTTCTGAACCTTCATTTTAGCTTCTTGAGGGAGCTTGAAGCTTTTGAACCTTGGTTTTAGCTTGTTGAGGGCGCTTAGACCTTTTGAACCTTGGTTTTAGCTTCTTGACGGAGCTTGAACCTTTTGAACCCTGGTTTTAGGTTCTTGACGAAATTGAACCTTCTGAACCTTCGTTTTAGCTTGCTGAGGGAGCCTGAATCTCTTGAACCTTCGTTTTAGCTTCATGAGGGACCTTGAACCTTTTGAACCTTCGTTTTAGCCTCTTGAGGCAACTTTTGAACATTTTGAACCCCTGTTTTGGCTTCTTGAGGAAGCTTGAAATTTTGAACTTTTCAACCTTCGTTTTAGCTTCTTGAGGAAGGTTGAACCTTTTAAACCTTCGTTTTAGTTTCTTGAGGAAGCTTGAACCTTTTAAACCCTTATTTTAGCTTCTTAAGGAATATAAACCTTCTGAACTTTCGTTTTAGCTTCTTGAGGGAGCTTGAAGCTTTTGAACCTTAGTTTTAGCTTGTTGAGGGCGCTTGGACCTTTTGAACCTTGGTTTTAGCTTCTTGAGGGAGCTTGAACCTTTTGAACCCTGGTTTTAGGTTCTTGACGAAGTTGGACCTTCTGAAGCTTCGTTTTAGCTTCCTGAGGGCGCCTGAACCTTTTGAACCTTCGTTTTAACTTCTTGAGGGAGCTTCAACCTTTTGAACCTTCGTTTTAGCCTCTTGAGGCAGCTTGAACCTTTTGAACCCCTGTTTTGGCTTCTTGAGGAAGCTTGAAATTTTGAACTTTTCAACCTTCGTTTTAGCTTCTTGAGGAAGATTGAACCCTTTGAACCTTCGTTTTAGCTTCTTGAGGAAGGTTGAACCTTTTGAACCTTTGCTCTATCTTTTCCAAGAAGCTTGAACCCTTTGCTCTAGCTTCTCCAAGAAGCTTGAAACTTTTGAACCTTTGCTCTAGCTTCTCTAAGAAGCTTGAACCTCTTGCTCTAGCTTCTCCAAAAAGCTTGAACCCTCTTGTTTCTCTATAAGCGAGGGCCTCCCTCTCCTTTAGAGACGTTGAAAAAAATTTATGTAATGAAAAGCACATATATCTCTCTATATCTCTGCATTCTAGGCTTAGACAGGGTGTTTGTTCTTGGCCTTTAACACCACCGGTGATTGCGCATGTTGTGCTCGTTCTGAGGTTACGGAGTTTCGGCTGAGAGCCTTACCTCCGGACCTCAGGATTCTTTTGTGCTTTTCCTCGATTTGCGAACCAGGTTCTGCTTTCTCTCCACGAAGGGAAGGAGAGGTTTCGTAGACCATCTCTCAGTGGCCGAAGGGTACTTTTCGTGGTCGTAGACCACTGTTCCCGTTTGGAGACCATTTTTCGGTTTTCGAAGCCGTCGATCGTGCGCCTCGGTTCGGGACCGCTTAACTTTCTCCGCTTGGCACGGTTTTTGGACAGCTTGAACCTTTTGAACCTTCGCTTTAGCTTCTTGAGGAAGATTGAACCTTTTGAACCCTTATTTTAGCTTCTTGAGTAAGTTAAACCTTCTGAACCTTCGTTTTAGCTTCTTGAGGGAGTTTGAACCTTTGAACCTTGGTTTTAGCTTCTTGAGGGCGCTTAGAGCTTTTGAACCTTCGTTTTAGCTTCTTGAGGGAGCCTGAACCTTTTAAACCTTCGTTTTTGCTTCTTGAGAGAGCTTAAACCTTTTGAACCTTCGTTTTGGCCTCTTGAGAGAGATTGAACCTTTTGAACCCCGGTTTTGGCTTCTTGGGGAAGATTGAAATTTTGAACATTTCAACCTCCGTTTTAGCTTCTTGAGGAAGCTTGAACCTTTTGAACCTTTGCTCTAGCTTCTCCGAGGAAGCTTGAACCTTTTGAACCCTGGTTTTAGCTTCCCGAGGAAGTTGAACCTTCTGAACCTTCGTTTTAGTTTCCTGAGGGAGCTTGAACATTTTGAACCTTCATTTTAGCTTCTTGAGGGAGCTTGAACCTTTTGAACCTTCATTTTTGCTTCTTGAGGGAGCTTGAACCTTTTGAACCTTCGTTTTAGCTTTTTGAGGGAGCTTGAACCCTTTGAACCTTGGTTTTAGCTTCTTGAGGGCGCTTGGACCTTTTGAACCTTCGTTTTAGCTTCTTGAGGGAGCTTGAACCTTTTGAACCCTGGTTTTAGCTTCTTGACGAAGTTGAACCTTCTGAACCTTCGTTTTAGCTTCCTGAGGAAGGCTGAATCTTTTGAACCTTCATTTTAGTTTCTTGAGGGAGCCTGAACTTTTTGAACCTTCGTTTTAGACTCTTGAGGGAGCTTGAGCCTTTTGAACCCCTGTTTTGGCTTCTTGAGGAAGCTTGAAATTTTGAACTTTTCAACCTCCGTTTTAGCTTCTTGAGGAAGCTTGAACCTTTTGAACCTTCGTTTTATCATCTTGAGGAGCTTGAACCTTTTGAACCCTCATTTTAGCTTCTTGGGGAAGTTAAAGCTTCTAAACCTTCGTTTTAGCTTGTTGAGGGAGCTTGAATCTTTTGAACCTTGGTTTTAGCTTCTTGAGGGTGCTTGGACCTTTTGAACCTTCGTTTTAGCTTCTTGAGCGAGCTTGAACCTTTTGAACCCTGGTTTTAGCTTCTTGACGAAGTTGAACCTTCTGAACCTTCGTTTTAGCTTCCTAAGGGAGCTTGAACCTTTTAAACCTTCGTTTTAACTTCTTGAGGGAGCTTGAACCTTTTGAACCTTCGTTTTAGCCTCTTTAGGGAGCTTGAACCTTTTGAACCCCTGTTTTGGCTTCTTGAGAAAGCTTGAAATTTTGAAATTTTCAACCTCCGTTTCAGCTTCTTGAGGAAGCTTGAACCTTTTGAACCTTCGTTTTAGCTTCTTGAGGAAGCTTCAACCTTTTGAACCTTCGCTTTAGCTTCTTGAGGGTGCTTGAACTTTTTGAACCTTTGCTCTAGTTTCTCCAAGAAGCTTGAACCCTTTGCTCTAGCTTCTCCTAATTGCTTGAAACTTTTGAACCTTTGCTCTAGCTTCTCTAAGAAGCTTGAACCTTTTGCTCTAGCTTCTCCAAGAAGCTTGAACCCTCTTGTTTCTCTATAAGAGAGGGCCTCCATCTCCTTTAGAGAGGTTGAAAAAAATTTATCTAAGGAAAAGCACATATATCTCTCTATATCTCTACATTCTAGGCTTAGAGAGGGTGTTTGTTCTTGGCCTTTAACACCACCGGTGATTGCGCATGTTGTGCTCGTTCTGAGGTTACAGAGTTTCAGTTGAGAGCCATACCTCTAGACCTCGGGACCCTTTTGAGCTTTGCCTCGATTTGCGAACCAGGTTCTGTTTTCTCTCCCCGAAGGGAGGGAGAGGTTTCGTAGACCATCTCTCAGTGGCCATAGGCTACTTTTCGTGGTCGTAGACCACTGTTCCCGTTTGAAGACCATTTTCTGATTTTCGGAGCTGTCGGTCGTGCGCCTCGGTTCGGGACCGCTTAACTTTCTCCGTTTGGCACGGTTTTTGGACAGCTTGAACCTTTTGAACATTCGTTTTAGCTTCTTGAGGAAGATTGAACCTTTTGAACCCTTATTTTAGCTTCTTGGGGAAGTTAAACCTTCTGAACCTTCGTTTTAGTTTCTTGAGGGAGCTTGAACCTTTCGAACCTTGGTTTAAGCTTCTTGAGGGCGCTTGGAGCTTTTGAACCTTCGTTTTAGTTTCTTGAGGGAGCCTGAACCTTTTAAACCTTCGTTTTAGCTTCTTGAGGGAGCTTGAACCTTTTGAACCTTCGTTTTAGCCTCTTTAGGGAGCTTGAACCTTTTGAACCCCTATTTTGGCTTCTTGAGGAAGCTTGAAATTTTGAACATTTCAACCTCCGTTTTAGCTTCTTGAGGAAACTTGAACCTTTTGAACCTTCATTTTAGCTTCTCGAGGAAGCTTGAACCTTTTGAACCTTTGCTCTAGCTTCTCCGAGGAAGCTTGAACCTTTTGAACCCTGGTTTTAGCTTCTCGAGGAAGCTGAACCTTCTGAACCTTCGTTTTAGTTTCCTGAGGGAGCTTGAACCTTTTGAACCTTCGTTTTTGCTTCTTGAGGGCGCTTGAACCTTTTGAACCTTTGTTTTAGCTTCTTGAGGGAGCTTGAACCTTTTGAACCCTTGTTTTGGCTTCTTGAGAAAGCTTGAACCTTTTGAACCTTCGTTTTAGCTTCTTGAGGAAGCTTGAACCTTTTGAACCTTTGCTCTAGCTTCTCCGAGGAAGCTTGAACCTTTTGAACCCTGGTTTTAGCTGCTTGAGAAAGTTGAAGCTTCGGAACCTTCATTTTAGTTTCCTGAGCGAGCTCGAACCTTTTGAACCTTCGTTTTAGCTTCTTGAGAGAGCTTGAACCTTTTGAACCATCGTTTTAGCTTCTTGAGGGAGCTTGATCCTTTTGAACCCTTGTTTTGGCTTCTTGAGAAAGCTTGAACCTTTTGAACCTTCGTTTTAGCTTCTTGAGAATGCTTGAACCTTTTGAACTTTCGTTTTAGCTTCTTGAGGAAGCTTGAACCTTTTGAATCTTTGCTCTAGCTTCTTCAATAAGCTTGAACCCTTTGCTCTAGCTTCTCCAAGAAGCTTGAAACTTTTGAACCTTTGCTCTAGCTTCTCCAAGAAGCTTGAACCTTTTGCTCTAGCTTCTCCAAGAAGCTTGAACCATCTTGTTTCTCTATAAGAGAGGGCCACCCTCTCCTTCAGAGAGGTTGAAAAAAATTTGTCTAAGGAAAAGCACATATATCGCTCTATATCTCTACATTCTAGGCTTAGAGAGGGTGTTTGTTCTTGGCCTTTAACACCACCGATGATTGCGCATGGTGTGCTTGTTCTGAGGTTACGAAGTTTCGGCTAAGAGCCTTACCTTCGGACCTCGGGACTCTTTTGTGGTTTGCCTCGATTTGCAAACCGGGTTTTGTTTTCTCTCCCCGAAGGGAGGGAGAGGTTTCATAGGCCATCTCTCAGTGGCCGTAGGATACATTTTGTAGTCGCAGACCACTGTTCCCGTTTGGAGACCATTTTCCGGTTTTCAGTGCCGTCGGTCGTGTGCCTCAGTTCGGGACCGCTTAACTTTCTCTGTTTGGCACGATTTTTGGAGAGCTTGAACCTTTTGAACCTTTGTTTTAGCTTCTTGAGGATGCTTGAACCTTTTGAACCCTTATTTTAGCTTCTTGAGGAAGTTAAACCTTCTGAACCTTCGTTTTAGCTTCTTGAGGGAGTTTGAAACGTTTTAACCTTCGTTTTAGCTTCTTGAGGGCGCTTGGACCTTTTGAACCTTCGTTTTAGCTTCTTGAGGGAGCTTGAACCTTTTGAACCCTGGTTTTAGCTTCTTGACGAAGTTGAACCTTCTGAACCTTCGTTTTAGCTTCCTGAGGGAGCCTGAACCTTTTGAACCATCGTTTTAGCTTCTTGAGGGAGCTTGATCCTTTTGAACCTTCGTGTTAGCCTCTTGAGGGAGCTTGAACATTTTGAACCCCTGTTTTGGCTTCTTGAGGATGCTTGAACCCTTTGAACCTTCGTTTTTGCTTCTCGAGGAAGCTTGAACCTTTTTAACCTTTGCTCTAGCTTCTCCGAGGAAGCTTGAACCTTTTGAACCCTGGTATTACCTTCTCGAGGAAGTTGAACCTTCTGAACCTTCGTTTTAGTTTCCTGAGGGAGCTTGAACCTTTTGAACCTTTGTTTTAGCTTCTTGAGGAGCTTGAACCTTTTGAACCTTCGTTTTAGCTTCTTGAGGGAGCTTGAACCTTTTGAACCCTGGTTTTGGCTTCTTGAGGAAGCTTGAACCTTTTGAACCTTCGTTTTAGCTTCTTGAGGAAGCTTGAACGTTTTGAAACTTCGTTTTAGCTTCTTTATGAAGCCTGAACCTTTTGAACCTCTGCTCTAGCTTCTCCAAGAAGCTTGAACCCTTTGCTCTAGCTTCTCCAAGAAGCTTGAAACTTTTGAACCTTTGCTCTAGCTTCTCCAAGAAGCTTGAACCTTTTGCTCTAGCTTCTCCAAGAAGCTTGAACCCTCTTGTTTCTCTATAAGAGAGGGCCACCCTCTCCTTCAGAGAGGTTGAAAAAAATTTGTCTGAGGAAAAGCACATATATCGCTCTATATCTCTACATTCTAGGCTTAGAGAGGGTGTTTGTTCTTGGCCTTTAACACCACCGATGATTGCGCATGGTGTGCTTGTTCTGAGGTTACGAAGTTTCGGCTAAGAGCCTTACCTTCGGACCTCGGGACTCTTTTGTGGTTTGCCTCGATTTGCAAACCGGGTTTTGTTTTCTCTCCCCGAAGGGAGGGAGAGGTTTCATAGGCCATCTCTCAATGGCCGTAGGATACATTTTGTAGTCGCAGACCACTGTTCCCGTTTGGAGACCATTTTCCGGTTTTCAGTGCCGTGTGCCTCAGTGCGGGACTGCTTAACTTTCTCTGTTTGGCACGATTTTTGGAGAGCTTGAACCTTTTGAACCTTTGTTTTAGCTTCTTGAGGATGCTTGAACCTTTTGAACCCTTATTTTAGCTTCTTGAGGAAGTTAAACCTTCTGAACATTCGTTTTAGCTTCTTGAGGGAGTTTGAAACGTTTTAACCTTCGTTTTAGCTTCTTGAGGGCGCTTGGACCTTTTGAACCTTCGTTTTAGCTTCTTGAGGGAGCTTGAACCTTTTGAACCCTGGTTTTAGCTTCTTGACGAAGTTGAACCTTCTGAACCTTCGTTTTAGCTTCCTGAGGGAGCCTGAACCTTTTGAACCATCGTTTTAGCTTCTTGAGGGAGCTTGATCCTTTTGAACCTTCGTGTTAGCCTCTTGAGGGAGCTTGAACATTTTGAACCCCTGTTTTGGCTTCTTGAGGATGCTTGAACCCTTTGAACCTTCGTTTTTGCTTCTCGAGGAAGCTTGAACCTTTTTAACCTTTGCTCTAGCTTCTCCGAGGAAGCTTGAACCTTTTGAACCCTGGTATTACCTTCTCGAGGAAGTTGAACCTTCTGAACCTTCGTTTTAGTTTCCTGAGGGAGCTTGAACCTTTTGAACCTTTGTTTTAGCTTCTTGAGGAGCTTGAACCTTTTGAACCTTCGTTTTAGCTTCTTGAGGGAGCTTGAACCTTTTGAACCCTGGTTTTGGCTTCTTGAGGAAGCTTGAACCTTTTGAACCTTCGTTTTAGCTTCTTGAGGAAGCTTGAACGTTTTGAAACTTCGTTTTAGCTTCTTTATGAAGCCTGAACCTTTTGAACCTCTGCTCTAGCTTCTCCAAGAAGCTTGAACCCTTTGCTCTAGCTTCTCCACGAAGCTTGAAACTTTTGAACCTTTGCTCTAGCTTCTCTAAGAAGTTTGAACCTTTTGCTGTAGCTTCTCCAAGAAGCTTGAACCCTCTTGTTTCTTTATAAAAGAGGACCTCCCTCTCCTTTAGAGAGGTGGAAAAAAATTTGTCTAAGGAAAAGCACATATATCTCTCTATATCTCTACATTCTAGGCTTAGAGAGGGTGTTTGTTCTTGGCCTTTAACACCACCGGTGATTGCGCATGTTGTGCTCGTTCTGAGGTTCTGGAGTTTGGTGAGAGCCTTATCTCAGGACCTCGGGACTCTTTGTGCTTTGCCTCGATTTGCGAACCAGTTCTGCTTTCTCCCGGGAGGAGAGGTTTAAGAGACCATCTTCAAGGGTCAGGCTACTTTTGGTGGTCATAGACCACCGTCCCGCTTTGGAGACCATTTTCCGAGTCAAGACGTCAGGCGCCTCGGTTCGGGACCGCTTAACTTTCTCCGTTTGGCACGATATTTGCACAGCTGGAACCTTCGTTTTAGCTTCTTGAGGAGGCTTGAACCTTTTGAACCCTTATTTTAGCTTCTTGAGAAAATCAAACCTTCTGAACCTTCGTTTTAGCTTCTTGAGGGAGCTTGAACCTTTTGAACCTTGGTTTTAGCTTCTTGAGGGCGCTTGGACCTTTTGAACCTTCGTTTTAGCTTCTTGAGGGAGCTTGAACCTTTTGAACCCTAGTTTTAGCTTCTTGACGAAGTTCAACCTTCTGAACATTCGTTTCAGCTTCCTGAGGGAGCCTGAACCTTTTGAACCTTCGTTTTAGCTTCTTGAGGGCGCTTAAACTTTTTGAACCTTCGTTTTAGCCTCTTGAGGGAGCTTCAACGTTTTGAACTCCTGTTTTGGCTTTTTGAGAAAGCTTGAAATTTTGAACTTTTCAACCTTCGTTTTAGCTTCTTGAGGAAGATTGAACCTTTTGAACCTTGCTTTTAGCTTCTTGAGGGCGCCTGGACCTTTTGAACCTTCGTTTTAGCTTCTTGTGAGAGCTTGAACCTTTTGAACCCTGGTTTTAGCTTCTTGACGAAGGTGAACCTTCAGAAGCTTCGTTTTAGCTTCCTGAGGGAGATTGAACCTTTTGACCCTTCATTTTAGCTTCTTGAGGGCGATTGAACCTTTTGAACCTTCGTTTTAGCCTCTTGAGGGAGCTTGAACCTTTTGAACCCCTGTTTTGGCTTCTTGAGGAAGCTTGAAATTTTGAACTTTTCAACCTCCGTTTTAGCTTCTTGAGAAGGCTTGAACCTTTTGAACCTTCGTTTTAGCTTCTTGAGGAAGCTTGAACCCTTTGAACCTTTGCTCTAGCTTCTCCGAGGAAGCTTGAACCTTTTGAACCCTGGTTTTAGCTTCTTGAGGAAGTTGAACCTTCTGAACCTTCGTTTTAGTTTCCTGAGGGAGCTTGAACCTTTTGAATCTTCGTTTTAGCTTCTTGAGAGAGCTTGAACCTTTTGAACCTTCGTTTTAGCTTCTTGAGGGAGCTTGAACCTTTTGAACCCTTGTTTTGGCTTCTTGAGGAAGCTTGAACCTTTTGAACCTTCGTTTTAGCTTCTTGAGGGAGCTTGAACCTTTTGAACCTTGGTTTTAGCTTCTTGAGGGCGCTTGGACCTTTTGAACCTTCGTTTTAGCTTCTTGAGGGAGCTTGAACCTTTTGAACCCTGGTTTTGGCTTCTTGACGACGTTGAACCTTCTGAACCTTCGTTTTAGCTTCCTGAGGGAGCCTGAACCTTTTGAACCTTCGTTTTAGCTTCTTGAGGGAGCTTGAACGTTTTGAACCTTCGTTTTAGCCTCTTGAGGGAGCTTGAACCTTTTGAACCCCTGTTTTGGCTTCTTGAGGAAGCTTGAAATTTTGAACTTTTCAACCTCCGTTTTAGCTTCTTGAGGATGCTTGAACCCTTTGAACCTTCGCTTTAGCTTCTCGAGGAAGCTTGAACCTTTTTAACCTTTGCTCTAGCTTCGCCGAGAAAGTTTGAATGTTTTGAACCCTGGTTTTAGTTTCTCGAGGAAGTTGAACCTTCTGAACCTTCGTTTTAGTTTCCTGAGGGAGCTCCAACCTTTTGAACCTTCGTTTTAGCGTCTTGAGGGAGCTTGAACCTTTTGATCCTTCGTTTTAGCTTCTTGAGGGAGCTTGAACCTTTTGAACCCTTGTTTTGGCTTTTTGAGAAAGCTTGAACCTTTTGAACCTTCGGTTTAGCTTCTTGAGTAAGCTTCAACCTTTTGAACCTTCGTTTTAGCTTCTTGAGGAAGCTTGAACCTTTAGAACCTTTGGTCTAGCTTCTCCAAGAAGCTTGAACCCTTTGCTCTAGCTTCTCCAAGAAACTTGAAACTTTTGAACCTTTGCTCTAGCTTCTCTAAGAAGCTTGAACCTTTTGCTCTAGCTTCTCCAAGAAGCTTGAACCCTCTTGTTTCTCTATAAGAGAGGGCCTCCCTCTCCTTTAGAGAGGTTGAAAAAAAATTTCTATGGAAAAGCACATATATCTCTCTGTATCTCTACATTCTAGGCTTATAGAGGGTGTTCGTTCTTGGCCTTTAACACCACCGGTTATTGCACGTGTTGTGCTCGTTCTGAGGTTACGGAGTTTCGACTGAGAGCCTTACCTCCGGACTTCGGGACTCTTTTGTGCTTTGCCTCGATTTACGAACCGGGTTCTGTTTTCTCTCCCCGAAGGGAGGGAGGAGTTTCGTAGACCATCTCTTAGTGGCCGTAGGCTATTGTAACATGCCCGGGGGGTACCCGCGCGCATTAAACAGTTCGGACCCCAGAGATCTCTTTGATCTCAGGTTTCACGAGTGCAATGTGAAACATAGATAAGAGTCCAGATTTGGCAACTTATATTTAAAATCCATTTTATTGTAATTTTGTCAAAAATGGACTGCGTCATCAGAACTCAGAGTCGCCACCTAATATTTTGGGAAATTAGGAAACCCATGACTCGGCGCCAAGGCCACTGTTCGTCGTAACCAAGGATGCTTGGCTCGGAACCTTAGGTATGAGAGGGGAAGGTCAATAATGAGCACCCCCACTCACCCGATCAAAAGATCGGCCTCTACTAAACCATGATATGACTTTTATTTTCTTTATATGTTTTTGTTCTGATTATTTTAGTAAATCCTAAAATTTACTATGTGAAGCCTACAAGTATAGACTAGTTTCCTGAAATTGGAACAATTCAACTTCGTGTTTGTTTTTCGAAAAGGGTTTGAATTTGCCACTTGACAAAGTGGGCTTAAAGTTTGTGAATTTGCCACTACAAAGTGGGCTTAAAACGTACAGTCATTGAATCATTCCAATTCAGGCAACAAGCCTTCATCCACAGGCATTCAAACAGTTTATCATTTAATCAATTAGCCTCATGGTAGGATGCTAAACATAATAAGAAAATCACACACAAATGGGATGCTAAAGCATAAAAACTCACAGATTGACCGACGTCCCTCGAACAACTACAAAACAAAGTTAGTAAAATATGCATGATCTTATATACAGAATCCTAATGCAATTCACTCATGAGATGCACTAAAGATTCGGCTTCTAAAATATGGCATGTGAATCATTTCAATAACATGAGGTAGCGCATAGAATCACAGAAGAATTGATTAAATCCACACATATAAATGTAGCTGAATCTTAATGCATGAGACAGAAATGTAAAGCATGGATATGCATGGCATGTCAGATATATACATACACACAGTTAGGGAAAGCGATAAAAGAATGGGATAGAAAGAAGCGGGGTGGGGGAATTATTACAATACTTGAATTATTACAGATCCGAATAAGGGAGGGAGGAGAGAAAAATAAAATAAAATAAAACCTCACAACACTCAAAATAAAAATAAAATAAACAACTTCATCCATCCAGCAGACTTGCACACCTCAGTCCATGTACTCAATTCATCTTCAATGGAGGGCCCTGCCACTTCATCTCCATGATTTTCATTCCCCTCATCAGTCAAAATGGGCCCAGGGGAACGAATGGTATCTCTTCTGGTTCCTAGCTCTATCTTATTCAAATCATAACCACTGTCAAGTTTTGGACCCCACGGAGCCGGCAGGCACCAGACTGATCAAACACGAGGAATCTCTACAACAAAAAAAGGCTTTGGTGACAAACTGATTTTGTCTCCAAACATCAAAATTTCGTCACTAAAGTGATTTGTGACGAAAAAAATTTGTCACCACGTTCGTGGCCTATACGTCGTCACAAAAAGTACCTGGTGACGAAAAACAGTTTCGTCACCTAATTTTCATTTTTGGCGACGAAATATTTCGTCTCCAAATGTTGAATTTTTTGTCCTCTAAAACACCAATTTCGTCACCAAAACTAAATAATATTTTATTTTAATTATTTTTTGTGACGAAATATTTCGTCACTAAATATATTTTAGTGACAAAAGTTTTCCTCACCAATGACATTGATTAAGGTGACAAAAAAATTCGTCACTAAAATGAGCAAATGTGACGAAATTATTTGTTTCGTACAATATCATTAGTGACAAAATTATTTGTCATATTTTTTGAAAACTAATAGCGACATTTTTTTATTTCGTCACTAATAAAAATTAAAAATTTTGAAAATAAGAGTACTATTTTCTTCCGAAATTTTTTCTTTTAAGTAACAATTCCCTGCGCATTTCAATAACCTGTTCAATAAAATATGTATTACAAACCAATACAAAAATCTGTTCATTTTCATAAACATCACAATCGAATTTTAGCACTATCCACAAAAATACAATATGAACTGCATGCGGATTATAAACATGTCTCTTTATATTCACAAAAAACGTCTACTAATATCCACAAAAATATAATATCAACCGTATGCAGATTACCAAACACATCTCCTAATATCCAACAAAAAAACATGTCTACTAATATCAACAAAAATAAAATATCAATGACGGATTACCAAACATGCCCCGTAATACTAACAAAAATATAAAATTTACAACACAACCAAAATACATGTAAGGTAATATAAACAAAAACACAAAATGAGCTACCATCGGCCCTCCAAATTACCAAACACGTCCATATCAAATCTCGAATCTGCAAAAAAATGAAACAAAAAAAAAATGTCAATTAGACAATTATTATCTTATCCATAACATATACAATTTAACATGCATTTTTGGACTCAGTTTTCAAACCGGGAGTCTCGTGCTAGTTCCGTAAGTTTTCACAACTCACATTGGTCTATCCTGAGGTATTTGAGATGTTTCCCGGACCGTCTCGTGCCTATTGCACGATTTTGGCCCCCGAAGGCCTATTTTCAAGCTTAAGTGTGAAAAAGTGCATTTTTGGACTTAGTTTTCAAACCGGGAGTCCTGTGCTAGTTCTGTAAGTTTCCATAACTCACATTGGTCCATCCCGATGTGTTTGAGGTGTTTCTCCGGCCGCCTCGTGGTTGTTGCACGATTTTGGCCCCCCGAAGGCCTATTTTTAAGCTTCAAGTGTGAAAAAGTGCATTTTTGGACTTAGTTTTCAAACCGGCAGTCCCGTGCTAGTTCCATAAGTTTTCACAACTCACATTGGTCCATCCCAAGGTGTTTGAGGTGTTTCCCGGGCCGTCTCGTGACTGTTGCACGATTTTGGCCCCTGAAGGCCTATTTTTAAGCTTAAGTGTGGAAAAATGCATTTTTGGATTTAGTTTTCAAACCGGGAGTCCCGTGCTTGTTCCATAAGTTTCCACAACTGACATTGGTCCGGCCCGAGGTGTTTGAGGTGTTTCCCGGGCCGTCTCGTGGCTGTTGCACGATTTTGGCCCCCGAAGGCCTATTTTCAAGCTTAAGTGTGGAAAAGTATATTTTTGAACTTAGTTTTCAAACCGGGAGTCCCGTGCTAGTTCCGTTAATTTCCACAAGTCACATTAGTCGCTCCGGAGGTGTTTAAGGTGTTCCCCAAGCCGTCTCATGGCTGTTGCACGATTTTGGTCCCCAAAGGCCTATTTTCAAGCTTAAGTGTGGAAAAGTGTATTTTTGGGCTTAGTTTTCAAACCGGGAGTCCCGTGCTTGTTCCGTAAATTTCCACAACTGACATTGGTCCGTCCCGAGGTGTTTGACGTGTTCCCCGAGCCGTCTCGTGGCTGTTGCACGATTTTGGCCCCTAAAGGCCTATTTTCAAGCTTAAGGCTTGGTTTGGGAACAGGTTATTTTAGTAACTTTTTGACTTTTTACGAAAAGGTATGTAGAAAAGTAGAGAGGTGATGTGATGTGTTTTAGTTGGCTTTTTGACTTTTTGACTATTTTAGCCACTTCTTAAACATAGCTTAAGTGTGGAAAAGTGCATTTTTGGACTTAGTTTTCAAACCGAGAGTCCCGTAAGTTTCCACAACTCACATTGGTCCGTCCTGAGGTGTTTGAGGTGTTTCCCGGGCCGTCTTGTGGCTGTTGCACGATTTTGGCCCCCAAAGGCCTATTTTCAAGCTTAAGTGTGGAAAAGTGCATTTTTGGACTTAGTTTTCAAACCGGGAGTCCCGTGCTTGTTCCGTAAGTTTCCACAACTCATATTGGTCCGTCCCGAGGTGTTTGAGGTGTTTCCCGGGCCGTCTCGTGGCTGTTGCACGATTTTAGCTCTCGAAGGCCTATTTTCAAGCTTAAGTGTGGAAAACTACATTTTTGGACTTAGTTTTCAAACCAGGAGTCTCGTGCTAATTCCATAAGTTTTCACAACTCACATTGGTCCGTCCCGAGGTGTTTGAGGTGTTTCCCGAGCCGTCTCATGGCTGTTGCACGATTTTGGCCCCCGAAGGCCTATATTCAAGCCTAAGTGTGAAAAAGTGCATTTTTGAACTTAGTTTTCAAACCGAGAGTCCCGTGCTAGTTCCGTAAATTTCCACAACTCACATTTGTCCATCCTGAGGTGTCCTAACCTAAGCCAAAGTTCAGAAACCAGTATTTAAATAAGAGTCACAATACTAAGAACTAATTTGGCCATCATGTGTCTTGGTTATAGTTTGGATTTGTCTTCTTCTAAGGATATCTCTCTAAAACCAGTTAAGTATCTTAGAGAGGATATGACAAATACCATGGAAAACTCTCAACTATAGCCATCAAGTCATAAGATCTTAGTCATCCAAGTCCATGGTTATGATCATATACATGTACCCACAAAAACACAGAAACAAAGAAGCAAGGCAGATAAAGAAGGTAAGAGTTTCATGCTAGCTTATACAAAGGCTTAATTGTCTAAAAACTCTATTAGAATGGTTCTTCAATTACCATAAGTAATTCTAAAAGGTAAAATGTTGAAAATTGCATACTTACATGAATAATCAGCACAGGACAATTAACATATGGGATTTTGTCAATGTTCTGCATACAGTCAACACAAACACCATTTAATTAGACCCAAAAAAAAAAAAGCATAATCTTTCAATCGAAATAATAGTATAGACAAACAGATGGTCTGAAGAAGATCAATGTTACCTTATAGATGTCGAACCAATATGTACGCTTCACAGGATACATGACTCTTAAGCCTGAAAGTATAGGACTATGCGAACAACGACTCTCAAATGAGGAAGACGAGTGCAAGATCTAACGATGGGGCCTTTATGATTGGCCGTAAGGATAATATTCTCTGCTTAGCACCATAGCTCTCCTCAAGACACTTATACGGCTTCAATATCGCATATGTATTATGCTCACTTGGTCGCAAAACGCGGAAGCTATGTGCGTAGATGACACTTTCTATTACTACAAGGCACTATATAACTTAACAATTCACTTTCATCTAGAAAAGTTTTCGATTGCCACACACCTTCTGTAAGACCTGTCCATACCTGAATAGTCATACTGCATAAAAGCAAACATAAACTGTCATTACTTTGCTCAACAGATGACAAGATAACATTTTGATTCTTGGAATAGAAATGAGATCATAACAAATTGCATTGTTTTCTCTATTCTAGGTATTAAATTTTCCATTCAAGTCCTATAGAGCTGGGACATGAGATATGTCTATCAGTATCAAACTTTTGAAGCTACAGTGCAACCACTAAGGGCATGTATATATGTATGAATGTATAGGTGATTTGAGTTATATGATGAGAGAAGGCAAAGTTAACCACAAGGTCTACCGAGATGAGACTTCTAGGGCAAAAGAACATCATTTTAAGTCAAAAATGGAGTGCGACAAACAACCTATAATATATAGGGCAGGACTATAGATCCCTAACAACATTCTTTTCATTTTATGATTCATATCCTATAAAGTTCTAAAACTTACAAACTCTAAATAAAGAGATAAACGATTAAATCAAAACTAAAGTCCCATCAATATAACAAAATCTCAAGTAAACAAATTTGCAAAAATCTGAGTACATTCCAATTAAACCCTACGGTTCTATACGTGTCATTGATTAATTGATCGAATTTGAAATTTTAACATAAATTTAGTTGAAGTTTATGTGCCAACAATGATTTAAGAGAATAATAAAGGTCAAAACAATAAATAAAATTTGTACTCCCCCATAAATAAAAAGGATGACCAGTAAAGAGAGAAATTGAGGTTTGTTGACAAAATTAACATTTTCACACACGAGCTTGTCTGCATTTTATATTTCTAAATAGCAATTATTCTTGTAGTTTATTTCCCCAAACAAACAAACAACAGATTTGCAACTACAAAAGATGAACTCTTGACCTTCTAGTGAGGTGGGAATGGGATAGCCCCAGTTGGTTGATTTGTAGATGTTCTATCATATAAACATCAATAATGAAATACTGAATAAAAATTACTCCTCTAATCGATCTAGTGACCTATTATATTAGAAGCAAAAGATAACTAGAAGTCACTAATAACCAACAATTGTGAGAGTCCACTTAAATACGACACATCCAAACGGAGTCAAGAGACATTGCTTTCTGCTTTTCATAAGACACTCGAAGAAACACCGAATTTTAGCTTAAAACATCAGTCCACTTAAAACAATCAAAAACTAACATAAACAAGAATGCATGTAACATATCATGACTAACACGCTCAACCAAAAACCAACCTCTCCGTTAGCCATGACCCTATGGTTCACATAAGACAACCATAACTACATTTCCCACACCTCTCTGCAAAATCCTTTTTCACATATAAGACAACCATGGGTCACAGTTCATGATTATGTAATTTTACGAAAACAATTTAACCACCAATCACGAATGACACAACTTCCAATGAAGCCTTTTTTGATGAACCTGCTGTATTTACTTTTGATTATGTGAAATGCACATCAAGGAGACTAATTTCATTAACTACATTGTGTAAGCCTTTGACCTTATTATCTCAAGGACCTTTATTCTGCAAAATTGAAGAATGTCCTTGCAAAGGAACCAAAAAGAAAATAGCACAGGTACATTAGTTAAAAACCACATAGTTATATTGTTCAATGTAACATTGATACCGACATGTTATTTTCAACAAACAAATAAAGCCTCGGAATCAAATGGAATAACTACGAATATACCAAAATGTCCAATTGTCCATACATTTTTTGAACTTGTCAAAAAAATATGTCCATATACATTTTTTGACAACAGTGGGAGAAACAATTATTTGGTTTATATTACCTATAACTAAGAGTTCATTTTGCTTCTTAGGTCCTTCCCAACAAATTTATCCTTCAATTTAGATGACAATGCTAGTTCAAGCATGGACTACTGACTGACATGTTGTCAAAGGAAATTTAGTAAATGAATACCGATGCACTTTTTTTTTTTTTTGGTAATAAAACAATGAGCACCTCAGCAATATGAAACAACTATAAGAAACCAATATGCCCATATACTCATTGTCAGTGCTCGGAGATGCAATTATTTGATATATATCAACTGTAACAATCCAAAAATAATGGTTGTGTATGCTATTCAAGAAATTGAAACTTGTAGTATAAATACCAAGGTAAAAGAAGGGACATAAAGAGTAAAACTAATTATAATGTTTTGAAGTCTAGAACTGATTATTAAATCATAGCATATTATAAAGCTGCAAAATACTTAAAAAGATGGTATAAAACTTATAGATGAATAACCAGAGATCCAATGATCGGGATGTCGAAGCAAAGCAAGTGTTGTCATTGCAAAAATATAGAAAATAAGAGCTACATTGGTCGGACAATCTAATGAAGAGAATATATGTAGTTTGATATGTTTCGTGTTATAATTTAAATTGAAAAAATAAAATAAGAAGCCAAAGATAAATCCCTGAATCAAAATTCATGATAATATATAAGTAAGATTACAATGTCTCATATATATCCTTGAAATAGTAACTAGCCAATCATAAAAGCATTATAACTGAAAAGGCAGCAGCCTGATAGAGATATCACACAGACCTAACCAGTTGAGAAATAAAATGAGATATGAGTATATTTTTATCAACAAATTGATCTCATGCCACGACCAAATCATCATTGAGAAAATTGGACATTCCAAAAATCATAAGTTTCCCATGAGCTTGATGTTGAGAAACACTAAAGTTGCATATGGTCCAAACAGAAAATCATAACCAGTTGTTAACTGTTTTTAATTTTGCAATTCAGCAAGCAGTACTTGAGTATCAAACAGAGGTGCTTGGCATAGTTTTCAGCATATCGCATTCACTGTTCACTTTAATGAGATATGTTTCATTAGATTGCAAAAATAAAAATAAAAATTCTATTGTCAGGCGTTATTATTTAACGTAAGAGAAAAAAAAAATTAGCCTAAACATGGGCAATATACCTTAATTCACTCCCAACATTGTGGCCTAGATCAATGGCAAGTGTTATCTAATCCCAATGGCATAGATCAATGGCAAGTGTTATCTAATCCCAATGGCACAGGTTTCAGTCACAGGAATCAGCGTCTCCTATAAAGTTCTAAAACTTACAAACTCTAAATAAAGAGATAAACGATTAAATCAAAACTAAAGTCCCATCAATATAACAAAATCTCAAGTAAATAAATTTGCAAAAATCTGAGTAAATTCCAATTAAACCCTAATGCCAGAAGGGGGATAAAATCAAAACTAACACATAATGAAACCAAATTTTCATTTTCTTTTACACTGATCAGTCTCGTCAAATCCATCGAAGCACCCATAATCATAAACCCAATTTCCTGTAAATTAAATTGTAATTAACAACCAAAATCACCCACAGCCTCAGATATTAGTAGAGATACCCTCTAAAGTAAATAAATTTGCAAAAAATTGACAACATTCCAACTAAACCCTAATGCCAGAAGGGATCAAATCAAAACTAACACAAAAAATCAACCAAAATTTCAGTTTCTTTTTACATCGAATTGATCAAAACACTCGTAAAATTTCCATTTTGAGTAAATTAAAAAGTAATCAACAACCAAAATCACCCACAGCCTTTAAGCATCGAGAGAGAGAGAGAGAGAGAGAGAGAGAGAGAGAGACTAACAGCGGTGTTCTCCGATCGGCACAGCAGCGGCGGTGAGGAAATGAGGGGCTAACGGCGGCAGTGGTGAGGGCTGTCGGAAATGGTAGAGTGGCGGTGGGTCCAATGTGAGCAGCGACGGTGAGGGCCCTGTGTAGTATAACGTGTGTGTGTGTGTGTGTGTGTGAGAAATAGGTTTGAACCGAGAAATAGGTTTAAACAGAGAAATGATTGTGTGTGATTGAGAAGAGGAACCGATTGTAACAAAACATTTATATTTCCTCCTAAAATATTTAGTGACTAAATTATATTTTGGTGACAAAATTATTTCTTCATCAAAATAAAAATATTGGCCACAAAAATAATTTTGTCACTAAATGATATTAAAATATCACCAAATTATTGGTGACAAAAATATATTTATCATTAATAATTTTATAATTGGTGACAAATTTTTTCATCACCAAAAGTCTATTAATTTTGGCGTCCTCCGAAAAAATTAGCGGGAAAATATTTGGTGACAAAAAAAATATAAATAATGACGAAATATAATTTCGTCACCTATTTTTTTATTATGATTTAGATTGGTGACAAAATTTTATTTTTGTCTCTAAAAATGATACATTTGGAGACGAAATATGATTTTCGTCATTAAAAGATACATATTTCGTGACAAAAAAAAATTTCGTCATTAGTTTTCGTCTCTAAAGACTATTTTTGTTGTAGTGTTTGAGCACACTCAGATGCTGAATTAGGTGTGACAACCTCACGATTCTTATACGGACCATCATAGATTCTCTCTTTCAAAATGGAGTTTGGCGCTGGAGTCGAGGCCTGATGGAAGTGAGGTAAACCATAAAACCAATCACGAGGTTCATTCATGCGTACTGCTTGAGTGCCTCCAATTAAGCGTTCACCCTTTGGTGAATTATAGATGCCTTTGATAAAGTGGAAAGCTGAATCTCCAATAGCACCTATGCCAAATGCACCACCAACGTCATCAAGGATACGATCTGGGCAAGGTTCCCGAGAGGTCTCTGAAGAAATCTAGACTCTGCCTGGCGGAAATCTGGAATGCGATCCCACTAGGGCAGAGTGATCGAGAGATGTGTTATCTTCTCCCTGTGGGTCTTGCTCTGTGTGTATTGTCTGTGTGTTGTCTCTTGAGGTCCGTCCCTCGGGTGTCATGTGTATCTGAGTGTGTGTGTGTGCATGGCTGTGTATGGTGGTTTGGTCCGTTAGCAGCTCGTCTGTATTGCCGAGAGCTGTGTGTATGTGGGGGTGTGAGTGTGTGTGTTGAGTGGTGTGTTCATGGGTGTGTAGCTGTGAGGGATGGAGATCTGTGGGTTTGGTCTGTCATGTGTGTGTGAGTGTGTGTGTGTTGAGTGGTGTGTTCATCGGTGGTGATGGGTGTGCTGGTGTGTGTTTAGTGAGAGAGGAGAGAGAGTTGTGCTTGTGTGTGCATGGTGTGTTAGTGTAATAACCCGACCCCCGTGCATGATTCTGGTATATCTTAATTCCCTAATTATATGCTTATTATATTCTGGTATATCTTAAGTCCCTAATTATGTGCAATTATAGGCTTATTATGCCATGTTAAGAAAGTCTATCTGCTGAACAAGAAACACATCTGTTTCATTAGAATGTTTAGAGCAGAAATTGGAGGCCTTAACGGCTTAATTAACTGAAATTGATTATATACCTATGTTCAGCATATTTTTCTGGTAATATTAAGCATGTTTATGAAATTTCAATTTCGGAATGATAAAGCGATTGAATTTTGTCCTATATGCTCTTATATGCTTTTGTTTATATCTCTAAGTCTTTTGACTTAAGATCAAAAAACGTGATTGCCTTTTTGGGACAGAGAATATGAGAGAGTGGAGAGAAGAATTGGGGGAAAAAGGAATCCAACAAGAAAGCTTGGCGAAATTGTTAGAATTGTGGGAATTAAAGCGAGGTAAGCTCAAGTTTTCTTATTATGGCAACTTAGAGTTTGTGACGGATGTTATGTATGATTCATGTTTGATTCTTGTTGGATTTATGAGGGTTTCTCATTAATTGGTTACCTTGACACTTAATTTAAGTGTTATATGCAATTATACTTCCATCCTTGAGTTTTATGTCATCACCTCATGGAATTATGTTAATATTATGTGTTATGTTCTTGAGCATGAAGAACTTGAATCCAAGAGTGGGGTTTGAGAGAGAAATGGCTTGTTGAAGCTTCTAATCTTGTCTAATCTTGTTTAATTTGTCATACTCAGGATAGAATCCATGTTATGGTAATGTAGGGTTGAATTATTGTGTTAATTTCACCTTGAATTGCATGAAAATGGAGTTAGGTTATGAAATTGGAAGTTTAGATTTTCAGGATTTCGCTTGGTCCGCTCGAGCGGCGGAAGTCCCGCTCGAGCAAGAAAAACGACCTCCCAGCAGTTTTGTGCCGTGTGCATTCCGCTCGAGCGGCCAAAGTGGCGCTCGAGCGGGGAGGTTTATTTTCAGAAGAAAATGTGTTCGTTCGGTTTTGTATGTTTGACTCTCTGGTAGTTTTAGAATATGTTTTGATGATTTTAAGCTGGTTATAAAATCATGTGAACTGTAATGACCCAGGGAATGACTCCTTATTGAATTAAGAAGAAGGAAAACTAAATTATAAATTATGATTGTGCGCAGGGCACACTCCGGAAGGAACTAACACGCCAACACAACACTGTGAGTAATAGTACACCATTTGTACATTGTACTTACTGTTAATGACTATGGTACTAACGCTCTATCCTTCGTAAGTGAACACATTAGCCTTATGCCAGTTGGCAATCAGTGTGAATGTTGAAAGAAATGCATACATCGGTATGACTATGGAATCATTACATTACATGCGTGATGCATATTAATTTTCTATCACCTATACGTAAATGATATCGTTTCTTAATGAATAAATGGGACTTATAATGGAATGGCATGTATACCTCTGTTTAAAATATGTTCGCTCTTGTCCCTTATTAATGTTCATGTTTCGTTAATTACAAGACAACTACTTTGATAGTTAAAATGATGTGGGCACATTATGGCACTATAATACTTCTGTACCTTTGGAGTTAATGGTTATTGTGTAATCTACTTATGCTAACTCATCTGAATGATAAAAAGAATTGTGTCTCTGTGTGACTGTAAGACTAATCTGTTTTAATGACATCTGTAGATGTTCCGTTATGATACTCATTTTGTATATATTGTGACATGGTGAGACTTACTGATTCCTGGTATGGAACATAGTGCTGTACGGAACGAAGTGCTACACCTTGGTAGGAGCCACCTCTGGAATCCGTACGAGCCACCTCTTGAATCCATACATCTGCTATTTCTGTTACGCTTTACGCGTTCTGTCACGCTTTATGCGTTCTGATAGTCTGGGCGTAAAGTCGTTTCAGGTCGAAAGACCGTTTGGATAATCTCGGGCGTCAGAACGTTACAGGTCGCAAGACCGTTCTGATAATTCTGGGCCATTAGGCCATTCTGTAATAATTGTAACACGAGGCCAAAGGCCATTCTGGGAATAAAATAATCTCAACTTAAATGTTGAATTCCGTTCTAGTAAATGTACTGTTGTTATGAATTGTAACTATTAAACTGCTTAATTATTATTATTCACTAAGCTTGTCTCATTCTATTATTTTGTCTGACTCTGTAGGTAATCAACTTGGAGATCAAGTCTAGCATCATTATCATTCATCTTTTGTCAACCTAAGGGACAGCGAGGCACTTGGAGAAACCTTTGCATGCTAGGGTAGTTTTGTTAAACACTGTCATTCTGTACTAATGTTGCTGGTGAAAGTTGTTTGTATGTAATATTTTGTTTGGTGCCCAATCTTTGAGCTGGATAGCAGATATATATATGTAACCTAATCTCAGATGCGTGTTTATTATATGTTTAATTCTGAGTCATGGTCCTGGCATGTTGTAGTAGCTCAATGGATGTGTTTGCGTGTCATTTGATTATTTTAACGCTTCCATTCAGGCCCCGAAGATTATTTATAACAGGTAATTTTGTCCGTTTCTGATTAGGTCATGCCCAGGACTTATAGGGGCGGGTTAGGGGTGTGACAGTTAGAGTGTGTAGGTGATGAGTGGTGTGTGTGTCTGTGGGTGTATGGTGCACTAGGTGTGTGTGTGTTAGCAGTGCCGAGGGTGTGTTGCCGATTCTCTTCCATGTGCATGTGTGCGTTGTGGGTTTAGAGAGAGGAGAGAGAGAGAGAGCCCCGAGTGAGAGTCTGGCTATCTTTTCTTTCCCCGTGCATCTCTCCCCCGTGTATCTTTGTGTGTCTTTTTTTCTCTTTTATTTTAAAAGTCCTTTTTCTTCTTTGTCCCACCTCCCTCATGATCATATATTCTTATCATTCTACAGCACAATTCATGATCACACCACCACCATTTCTTTCTTTCTTTCTGTAAAGCCACCGCCCCATTTCTTTTCTTCATCATCATTTTTTTTATTTTCAATTTTTCTATTTTTTTGTTTTATTATTTTCTCCTTTTTTATTTTTTTATTATATATATATATTTTTTTGGTTTTCAATTTTCTTTTGTTTATATTTTTTTTTTCTTTTGTTTTAAAAATAGTTATCAATTATAAAACACACTTAAAAGATATGCACACACCTAATTTAATACACACATATAAAATTATAAAACACTACAAATTACCAAAATATTAGTGATGGCCAAAACGAGTGAGGTTTGGAATTTGAAATTTCAATTTGATGTTTTTAGTGAGGATGATCAAAATAAAATGCCCAAGTCTTAGGGCCGGTCAAAATGGGGTGTCTACAGCTACTTTTCGTGGTCGTAGACCACTGTTCCCGTTTGGAAACCATTTTCCAGTTTTCGGAGCCGTCGGTCGTGCGCCTTGGTTCGGGACTGCTTAACTTTCTCCGTTTGGCACGGTTTTTGGACAGTTTGAACCTTTTGAACCTTTGTTTTAGCTTCTTGAGGAAGCTTGAACCTTTTGAACCCTTATTTTAGCTTCTTGAGGAAGTTAAACCTTCTGAACCTTCGTTTTAGCTTCTTCAGGGAGCTTGAACCTTTTGAACCTTGGTTTTAGCTTCTTGAGAGCGCTTGGACCTTTTGAACCTTCGTTTTAGCTTCTTGAGGGAGCTTGAACCTTTTGAACCCTGGTTTTAGCTTCTTGACGAAGTTGAACCTTCTGAACCTTCGTTTTAGCTTCCGGAGGGAGCCTGAACCTATTGAACTTTCGTTTTAGCTTCTTGAGGGAGCTTGAACCTTTTGAACCTTCGTTTTAGCCTCTTGAGGGAGCTTGAAACTTTTGAACCCCTGTTTTGGCTTCTTGAGGAAGCTTGAAATTTTGAACTTTTCGACCTCTGTTTTAGCTTCTTGAGGAAGCTTGAACCTTTTGAACCTTCGTTTTGGCTTCTTGAGGAAGCTTGAACATTTTGAACCTTTGCTCTAGCTTCTCCGAGGAAGCTTGAACCTTTTGAACCCTGGTTTTAGCTTCTTGAGGAAGTTGAACCTTCTGAACCTTCGTTTTAGTTTCCTGAGGGAGCTTGAACCTTTTGAACCTTCGTTTTAGCTTCTTGAGAGAGCTTGAACCTTTTGAACCTTCGTTTTAGCTTCTTGAGGGTGCTTGAACCTTTTGAACCCTTGTTTTGGCTTCTTGAGGAAGCTTGAACCTTTTGAAACTTCGTTTTAGCTTCTTGAGGAAGGTTGAACCTTTTGAACCTTCCTTTTAGCTTCTTGAGGAAGCTTGAATCTTTTGAACCTTTGCTCTAGCATCTCCAAGAAGCTTGAACCCTTTGCTCTAGCTTCTCCAAGAAGCTTGAAACTTTTGAACCTTTGCTCTAGCTTCTCTAAGAAGCTTGAACCTCTTGCTCTAGCTTCTCCAAGAAGCTTGAACCCCCTTGTTTCTCTATAAGAGAGGGCCTCCCTCTCCTTTAGAGAGCTTGATAAAAATTTGTCTAAGGAAAAGCACATATATCTCTCTATATCTCTGTATTCTAGGCTTAGAGAGGGTGTTTGTTCTTGGCCTTTAACACCACCGGTGATTGCGCATGTTGTGATCGTTCGGAGGTTACGGAGTTTCGGCTGAGAGCCTTACCTCCGGACCTCGGGACTCTTTTGTGCTTTGCCTCAATTTGCGAACCAGGTTCTGTTTTCTCTACCCAAAGGGAAGGAGAGGTTTCGTAGACCATCTCTCAGTGGCCGTAGGCTACTTTTCGTGGTCGTAGACCTCTGCTCCTGTTTGGAGACCATTTTTTAGTTTTAAGAGCCGTGGGTCGTGCGCCTCGGTTCGGGACCGCTTAACTTTCCCCGTTTGGCACGGTTTTTGCACAGCTTGAACCTTTTGAACTTTCGTTTTAGCTTCTTGAGGAAGCTTGAACCTTTTCAACCCTTATTTTAGCTTCTTGTGGGAGTTTGAACCTGTTGAACCTTAGTTTTAACTTCTTGAGGGCGCTTGGACCTTTTGAACCTTCGTTTTAGCTTCTCGAGGGAGCTTGAACCTTTTGAACGCTGGTTTTAGCTTCTTGACGAAGTTGAACCTTCTGAACCTTCGTTTTAGCTTCCTGAGGGAGCCTGAACCTTTTGAACCATTGTTTTAGCTTCTTGAGGGAGCTTGAACCTTTTGAACCTTCGTTTTAGCGTCTTGAGAGAGCTTGAACCTTTTGAACCCCTGTTTTGGCTTCTTGAGGAAGCTTGAAATTTTGAACTTTTCAACCTCCGTTTTAGCTTGTTGAGGAAGCTTGAACCTTTTGAACCTTCGTTTTAGCTTCTTGAGGAAGGTTGAACCTTTAAAACCAATGCTCTAGCTTCTCCGAGGAAGCTTGAACCTTTTGAACCCTGGTATTAGCTTCTTG
The DNA here is from genome assembly GCA_025200525.1 of Camellia lanceoleosa. Classification (NCBI taxonomy): domain Eukaryota; kingdom Viridiplantae; phylum Streptophyta; class Magnoliopsida; order Ericales; family Theaceae; genus Camellia; species Camellia lanceoleosa. Next base: position 153,591,665 of record CM045770.1, on the reverse strand, counting down.
AGGTAGTTGAACCTTCTGAATCTTCGTTTTAGTTTCCTAAGAGAGCTTGAACCTTTTGAACCTTCGTTTTAGCTTCTTGTGGGAGCTTGAACCTTTTGAACCTTCGTGTTAGCTTCTTGAGGGAGCTTGAACCTTTTGAACCCTTGTTTTAGCTTCTTGAGGAAGCTTGAACCTTTTGAACCATCGTTTTAGCTTCTTGAGGAAGCTTAAACCTTTTGAACATTCCTTTTAGCTTCTTGAGGAAGCTTGAACCTTTTGAACCTTTGCTCTAGCTTCTCCAAGAAGCTTGAACCCTTTGCTCTAGCTTCTCCAAGAAGCTTGAAACTTTTGAACCTTTGCTCTAGCTTCTCTAAGAAGCTTGAACCTTTTGCTCTAGCTTCTCAAAAAAGCTTGAACCCTCTTGTTTCTCTATAAGAGAGGACCTCCCTCTCCTTTAGAGAGGTTGAAAAAAATTTGTCTAAGGAAAAGCACATATATCTCTCTATATCTCTACATTCTAGGCTTAGAGAGGTTGTTTGTTCTTGGCCTTTAACACCACCGGTGATTGCGCATGTTGTGCTCGTTACGAGATTACTGAGTTTGGTGAGAGCCTTACCTCCGGACCTCGGGACACTTTTGTGCTTTGCCTCGATTTGCGAACCAGGTTCTGTTTTCTCTCCCCGAAGGGAGGGAGAGGTTTCGTAGACCATCTCTCAGTGGCCGTAGGCTACTTTTCGTGGTCGTAAACCACTGTTCCCATTTGGAGAGCATTTTCCGGTTTTCGGAGCCGTTGGTCGTGCGCCTCGGTTCGAGACCGCTTATCTTTCTCCGTTTGGCACGGTTTTTGGACAGCTTGAACCTTTTGAACCTTCGTTTTAGCTTTTTGAGGAAGCTTGAACATTTTGAACCCTTATTTTAGCTTCTTGAGGAAGTTAAACCTTCTGAACCTTCGTTTTAGCTTCTTGGGGGAGCTTGAACCTTTGAACCTTGGTTTTAGCTTCTTGAGGGTGCTTGGACCTTTTGAACATTCGTTTTAGCTTCTTGAGGGAGCTTGAACCTTTTGAACCCTAGTTTTACCTACTTGACGAAGTTGAACCTTTTGAACCTTCGTTTTAGATTCCTGAGGGAGCCTGAACCTTTTGAACCTTCGTTTTAGCTTCTTGTGGGAGCTTGAACCTTTTGAACCTTCGTTTTAGCCTCTTGAGGGAGCTTGAACCTTTTGCACCCCTGTTTTGGCTTGTTGAGGAAGCTTGAAATTTTGAATTTTTGAACCTTCGTTCTAGGTTCCTGAGGAAGCTTGAACTTTTTGGACCTTCGTTATAGTTTCCTAAGGTAGTTTGAACCTTTTGAACCTTCGTTTTAGCTTCTTGAGGAAGCTTGAACCTTTTGAACCTTTGCTCTAGCTTCTCCAAGAAGCTTGAAACTTTTGAACCTTTCATTTAGCTTCTCTAAGAAGCTTCAACCTTTTGCTCTAGCTTCTCCAAGAAGCTTGAACCCACTTGTTTCTCTATAGGAAAGGGCGTCCCTCTCCTTTAGAGAGGTTGCAAAAAATTTGTCTAAGGAAAAGCAGATATATCTCTCTATATCTCTATATCTCTACATTCTAGGCTTAGAGAGGGTGTTTGTTCTTGGCCTTTATCACCACCGGTGATTGCGCATGTTGTGCTCGTTCTGAGGTTACGGACTTTCGGCTAAGAGCCTTACCTCCGCAACTCGGGATTCTTTTGTGCTTTGCCTCGATTTGCGAATCAGGTTCTGTTTTCTCTCCCCGAAGGGAGGGAGAGGTTTCGTAGACCATCTCTCAGTGGCCGTAGGCTACTTTTCGTGGTCATAGACCACTGTTCCCGTCTGGAGACCATTTTTTGATTTTCGGAGCCGTCGGTCGTGCGCCTCGGTTCGGGACCGCTTAACTTTCTCCGTTTGGCACAATTTTTGGACAGCTTGAACCTTTTGAACCTTCGTTTTAGCTTCTTGAGGAAGCTTGCACCTTTTGAACTTTTATTTTAGCTTCTTGAGGAAGTTAAACCTTCTGAAACTTCGTTTTAGCTTCTTGAGGGAGCTTAAATCTTTTCAACCTTGGTTTTAGCTTCTTGAGGGCGCTTCGACCTTTTGAACCTTCGTTTTAGCTTCTTGAGGGAGCTTGAACCTTTTGAACCCTGGTTTTAGCTTCTTGACGAAGTTGAACCTTCTGAACCTTCGTTTTAACTTACCGAGGGAGCCTGAACCTATTGAACCTTCGTTTTAGCTTCTTGAGAGAGCTTGAATCTTTTGAACCTTCATTTTAGCCTCTTGAGGGTGCTTGAACCTTTTGAACCCCTGTTTTGGCTTCTTGAGGAAGCTTGAAATTTTGAACTTTTCAACCTCCGCTTTAGCTTTTTGAGGAAGCATGAACCTTTTGAACCTTCGTTTTAGATTCTTCAGAAAGCTTGAACCTTTTGAACATTTGCTCTAGCTTCTCCGAGGAAGCTTGAACCTTTTGAACCCTGGTTTCAGCTTCTTGAGGAAGTTGAACCTTCTGAACCTTCGTTTTAGTTTCCTGAGGGAGCTTGAACCTTTTGAACTTTCGTTTTAGCTTCTTGAGGGAGCTTGAACCTTTTGAACCCTTGTTTTGGCATTTTGAGGAAGCTTGAACCTTTTGAACCTTCGTTTTAGCTTCTTTAGGAAGCTTGAACCTTTTGAACCTTTGCTCTAGCTTCTCCAAGAAGCTTGAAACTTTTGAACCTTTGCACTAGCTTCTCTAAGAAGTTTGAACCTTTTGCTCTAGCTTCCCCAGGAAGCTTGAACCGCCTTGTTTCTCTATAAGAGTGGGCCTCCCTCTCCTTTAGAGAGGCTAAAAAAAATTTGTCTAAGGAAAAGCACATATATCTCTCTATATCTCTATATTCTAGGCTTAGAGAGGGTGTTTGTTCTTCGCCTTTATCACCACCGGTGATTGCGCATGTTGTGCTCGTTCTGAGGTTACGGAGTTTCGGCTGAGAGCCTTACCTCCGGACCTCGGGACTCTTTTGTGCTTTGCCTTGATTTGCGAACCAGGTTCTGTTTTCTGTCCCCGAAGGGAGGGAGAGGTTTCGTAGACCATCTCTCAGTGGCCGTAGGCTACTTTTCGTGGTCGTAGACCACTGTTCCCGTCCGGAGACCATTTTTCAGTTTTCGGAGCCCTCGGTCGTGCGCCTCGGTTCGGGACCGCTTTACTTTCTCCGTTTGGCACGGTTTTTGGACAGCTTGAACCTTTTGAACCTTCGTTTTAGCTTCTTGAGGAAGCTTGAACCTTTTGAACCCTTATTTTAGCTTCTTGAGGAAGTTAAACCTTCTGAACCTTCATTTTAGCTTCTTGAGGGAGCTTAAACCTTTTGAACCTTGGTTTTAGCTTCTTGAGGGCGCTTGGACCTTTTGAACCTTCGTTTTAGCTTCTTGAGGGAGCTTGAACCTTTTCAACCCTGGTTTTAGCTTCTTGACGAAGGTGAACCTTCTGAACCTTCGTTTTAACTTCCTGAGGGAGCCTGAACCTATTGAACCTTCGTTTTAGCTTCTTTTGGGAACCTGAACCTTTTGAACCTTCGTTTTAGCCTCTTGAGGGAGCTTGAACCTTTTGAACCCCTGTTTTGGCTTCTTGAGGAAGCTTGAAATTTTGAACTTTTCAACCTCCGCTTTAGCTTCTTGAGGAAGCTTGAACATTTTGAACCTTCGTTTTAGCTTCTTGAGGAAGCTTGAACCTTTTGAACCTTTGCTCTAGTTTCTCCGAGGAAGCTTGAACCTTTTGAACCCTGGTTTTAGCTTCTTGAGGAAGTTGAACCTTCTGAACCTTCGTTTTAGTTTCCTGAGGGAGCTTGAACCTTTTGAACCTTCGTTTTAGCTTCTTGAGTGAGCTTGCACCTTTTGAACCCTTGTCTTGGCATTTTGAGGAAGCTTGAACCTTTTGAACCTTCGTTTTAGCTTCTTGAGGAAGCTTGAACCTTTTGAACCTTCGTTTTAGCTTCTTGAGGAAGCTTGAACCTTTTGAACCTTTGCGCTAGCTTCTCCAAGAAGCTTCAAACTTTTGAACCTTTGCTCTAGCTTCCCCAAGAAGCTTGAACCCTCTAGTTTCTCTATAAGAGTGGGCCTCCCTCTCCTTTAGAGAGGTTGAAAAAAATTTGTCTAAGAAAAAGCACATATATCTCTCTATATCTCCACATTTTAGGCTTAGGGAGGGTGTTTGTTCTTCGCCTTTAACACCACCGGTGATTGCGCATGTTGTGCTTGTGCTAAGGTTACGGAGTTTCGGCTGAGAGCCTTACCTCCGGATCTCGGGACCCTTTTGTGCTTTGCCTCGATTTGCGAACCAAGTTGTGTTTTCTCTCCCCGAAGGGAGGAAGAGATTTCGTAGACCACCTCTTAGTGGCCGAAGGCTACTTTTCGAGGTCGCAGACCACTGTTCCCGTTTGGAGACCTTTTTTCAATTTTTGGAGCCGTCGGTCGTGCGCCTCGGTTCGGGACCGCTTAACTTTCTCCGGTTGGCACGGTTTTTGGACAGCTTGAACCGTTTGAACCTTCGTTTTAGCTTCTTGAGAAAGCTTGAACCTTTTGAACCCTTATTTTAGCTTCTTGAACTGAACCTTCGTTTTAGCTTCTTGAGGGCGCATGAACCTTTTGAACCATGGTTTTAGCTTCTTGAGGGCGCTCGGACCTTTTGAACCTTCGTTTCAGCTTCTTGAGGGAGCCTGAACCGTTTGAACCCTGGTTTTAGCTTGTTGTCGAAGTTGAACCTTCTGTACCTTCGTTTTAGCTTCCTGAGGGAGCCTGAACCTTTTGAACCTTCGTTTTAGCTTCTTGAGGGAGCTTGAACCATTTGAACCTTCGTTTTAGCTTCTTGAGGGAGCTTGAACCTTTTGAACCCTTGTTTTGGCTTCTTGAGGAAGCATGAACGTTTTGAACCTTCGTTTTAGCTTCTTGAGGAAGCTTGACACTTTTGAACCTTCGTTTTAGCTTCTTGAGGAAGCTTGAACCTTTTGAACCTTTGCTCTAGCTTCTCCAAGAAGCTTGAACCCTTTGCTCTAGCTTCTCCAAGAAGCTTGAAACTTTTGAACCTTTGCTCTAGCTTCTCTAAGAAGCTTGAACCTTTTGCTCTAGCTTCTCCAAGAAGCTTGAACCCTCTTGTTCCTCTATAAGAGGGGGCCTCCCTCCCCTTTTGAGAGGTTGAAAAAAATTTGTCTAAGAAAAGCACATATATCTCTCTATATCTCTACATTCTAGGCATAGAGAGGGTGTTTGTTCTTGGCCTTTAACACCACCGGTGATTGCGCATGTTGTGCTTGTTCTGAGGTTACAGAGTTTCGGCTTAGAGCCTTTCCTCCGGACCTCAGGACTCTGTTGTGCTTTGCCTCGATTTGCGAACCAGGTTCTGTTTTCTCTCCCCGAAGGGAGGGAGAGGTTTCGTAGACCATCTCTCAGTGGTCGTAGGCTACTTTTCGTGGTCGTAGACCACTGTTCCCATTTGGAGACCATTTTCCGGTTTTCGGAGCCGTCGGTCGTGCACCTCAGTTCAGGACCGCTTAACTTTCTCCGTTTGGCACGGTTTTTGGACAACTTGAACCATTTGAACCTTCGTTTTAGCTTCTTGAGGAAGCTTGAACCTTCTAAACCCTTATTTTAGCTTCTTGAGGAAGTTAAACCTTCTGAACCTTCGTTTTAGCTTCTTGAGGGAGCTTGAACCTTTTGAACCTTAGTTTTAGCTTCTTGAGGGCGCTTGGACCTTTTGAACCTTCGTTTTAGCTTATTGAGGGAGCTTGAACCTTTTGAACCCTGATTTTAGCTTCTTGACGAAGTTGAACCTTCAGAACCTTCGTTTAAGATTCCTGAGGGAGCCTGAACCTTTTGAACCTTCGTTTTAGCTTCTTGAGGGAGCTTGAACCTTTTGAACCTTCGTTTTAGCCTCTTAAGCGAGCTTGAACCTTTTGAACCTCTGTTTTGGCTTCTTGAGGAAGCCTGAAATTTTGAACTTTTCAACCTCCGTTTTAGCTACTTGAGGAAGCTTGAACCTTTCGATCCTTCGTTTTAGCTTCTTGAGGAAGCTTGAACCTTTTGAACCTTTGCTCTAGCTTCTCCGAGGAAGCTTGAACCTTTTGAACCCTAGTTTTAGCTTCTTGAGGAAGTTGAACCTTCTGAACCTTCGTTTTAGTTTCCTGAGGGGGCTTGAACCTTTTGAACCCTCGTTTTAGCTTCTTGAGGGAGCTTGAACCTTTTGAACCCTTGTTTTGGCTTCTTGAGGAAGCTTAAACCTTTTGAACCTTCGTTTTAGCTTCTTGAGGAAGCTTTAACCTTTTGAACATTCGTTTTAGCTTCTTTAGGAAGCTTGAACCTTTTGAACTTTTGCTCTAGCCTCTCCAAGAAGCTTATACCCTTCTCTCTAGCTTCTCCAAGAAGCTTGAAACTTTTGAACCTTTGCTCTAGCTTCTCTAGGAAGCTTGAACCTTTTGCTCTAGCTTCTCCAGGAAGCTTGAACCCTCTTGTTTCTCTGTAAGAGAGGGCCTCTCTCTCCTTTAGAGAGGTTGAAAAAAATTTGTCTAAGGAAAAGCACATATATCTCTCTATATCTCTACATTCTAGGCTTAGAGAGGGTGTTTGTTCTTGGCCTTTAACACCACCGGTGATTGCGCATGTTGTGCTCGTTTCGAGGTTCTGAGTTTGGTGAGAGCCTTACCTCCGGACCTCGGGTCTCTTTGTGCTTTGCCTCGATTTGCGAACCGGGTTACGCTTTCTCTCCCGAAGGGAGAGGTTTCAGAGACCATCTCGGTGGTCGAGGCTACTTTTCGTGGTTGTAGACCACTGTTCCCGTTTGGAGACCATTTTCCGATTTTCGGAGCCGTCGGTCGTGCGCCTCGGTTCGGGACCGCTTAACTTTCTCCGTTTGGCACGGTTTTTGGATAGCTTGAACCTTTTGAACCTTCGTTTTAGCTTCTTGAGGAAGGTTGAACCTTTTGAACCCTTATTTTAGCTTTTTGAGGAATTTAAACCTTCTGAACCTTCGTTTTAGCTTCTTGAGGGAGATTGAACCTTTTGAACCTTGGTTTTAGCTTCTTGAGGGCGCTCGGACCTTTTGAACCTTCGTTTTAGCTTCTCGAGGGAGCTTGAACCTTTTGAACCCTGGTTTTAGCTTCTCGACGAAGTTAAACCTTCTGAACCTTCGTTTTAGCTTCCTGAGGGAGCCTGAACCTTTTGAACCTTCGTTTTAGCTTCTTGAGGGAACTTGAACCTTTTGAACCTTTGTTTTAGCCTCTTGAGGGAGCTTACACCTTTTTAACCCCTGTTTTGGCTTCTTGAGGAAGATTGAAATTTTACACTTTTCAACCTCCGTTTTAGCTTCTTGAGGAAGCTTGACCCTTTTGAACCTTTGTTTTAGCTTCTTGAGGAAGCTTGAACCTTTTGAACCTTCGTTTTAGCTTCTTGAGGAGGCTGGAACCTTTTGAACCTTTGCTCTAGCTTCTCCAAGTAGCTTGAACCCTTTGCTCTAGCTTCTCCAAGAAGTTTGAAACTTTTGAACATTTGCTCTAGCTTCTCTAAGAAGCTTGATCCTTTAGCTCTACCTTCTCTATGGAGCTTGAACCCTCTTGTTTCTCTATAAGAGAAGGCCTCCCTCTCCTTTAGAGAGGTTGAAAAAAATTTGTAGAAGGAAAAGCACATATATCTCTTTATATCTCTACATTCTAGGCTTAAAGAGGGTGTTTTCCTTGGCCTTTAACACCACCGGTGATTGCGCATGTTGTGCTCGTTCTGAGGTTACGGAGCTTCGACTTAGAGCCTTACCTCCGGACCACGGGAATCTTTTGTGCTTTGTCTCGATTTGCAAACCAGGTTCTGTTTTCTCTCCCCGACGGGAGGGAGAGGTTTCGTAGACCTTCTCTCAGTGGCCGTAGGCTACTTTTCGTGGTCGTAGACCACTGTTCCCGTTTGGAGACCATTTCCCGATTTTTGGAGCCGTCGGTCGTGCGCCTCGGTTCGGGACCGCTTAAGTTTCTCCATTTGGCACGGTTTTTGGACAGCTTGAAGCTTTGGAACCTTCGTTTTTGCTTCTTGAGAAGGCTTGAACCTTTCGGACCGTTATTTTAGCTTCTTGAGGAAGTTAAACCTTCTGAACCTTCGTTTTAGCTTCTTGAGGGAGCTTGAACCTTTTGAACCTTGGTTTTAGCTTCTTGAGGGCGCTTGGACCTTTTGAACCTTCGTTTTAGCTTTTCGAGGGAGCTTGAACCTTTTGAACCCTGGTTTTAGCTTCTTGACGAAGTTGAACCTTCTGAACCTTCGTTTTAGCTTCTTGAGGGAGCCTGAACTTTTCGAACCGTCGTTTTAGCTTCTTGAGGGAGCTTGAACCTTTTGAACCTTCATTTTAGCCTCTTGAGGGAGCTTGAACCTTTTGAACCCCTGTTTTGGCTTCTTGAGGAAGCTTGAAATTTTGAACTTTTCAACCTCCGTTTTAGCTTCTTGAGGAAGCTTGAACCTTTTGAACCTTCGTTTTAGCTTTTTGAGGAAGGTCGAACCTTTTGAACCTTTGCTCTAGCTTCTCCGAGGAAGCTTGAACCTTATGAACCATGGTTTTAGCTTCTTGAGGAAGTTAAACCTTCTGAACCTTCGTTTCAGTTTCCTGAGGGAGCTTGAACCTTTTGAACCTTCGTTTTAGCTTCTTAAAGGAGCTTGAACCTTTTGAACCCTCGTTTTAGCATCTTGAGGGAGCTTGAGCCTTTTGAACCCTGGTTTTGGCTTCTTAAGGAAGCTTGAACCTTTTGAACCTTCGTTTTAACTTCTTGAGGAAGCTTGAACCTTTTGAACATTCGTTTTAGCTTCTTGAGGAAGCTTGAACCTTTTGAACCTTTGCTCTAGCTTCTCCGAGAAGCTTGAACCCTTTGCTCTAGCTTCTCCAAGAAGCTTGAAACTTTTGAACCTTTGCTCTAGCTTCTCTAAGAAGCTTCAACCTTTTGCTCTAGCTTCTCCAAGAAGCTTGAACCCTCTTGTTTCTCTATAAGAGAGGGCATCCCTCTCCTTTAGAGAGGTTGAAAAAAAATTTTCTAAGGAAAAACACATATATCTCTCTATATCTCTACATTCAAGGCTTAGAGAGGGTGTTTGTTCTTGGCCTTTAACACCACCGGTGATTGCATGAGGTTGATTCTGAGTTTGGTGAGAGCCTTACCTCCGGACCTCGGGACTCCTTTGTGCTTTGCCTCGATTTGCGAACCAGGTTCTGTTTTCTCTCCCCGAAGGGAGGGAGAGGTTTCGTAGACCATCTCTCAGTGGCCGTATGCTACTTTTTGTGGTCGTAGACCACTGTTCCCGTTTGGAGACCATTTTCCGATTTTCGGAGCCGTCGGTCGTGCGCCTCGGTTCGGGACCGCTTAACTTTCTCCGTTTGGCACGGTTTTTGGACAGCTTGAACCTTTTGAACCCTTATTTTACCTTCTTGAGGAAGTTAAACCTTATGAACCTTCGTTTTAGATTCTTGAGGGTGCTTGAACCTTTTAAACCTTGGTTTTAGCTTCTTGAGGGTGCTTCGACCTTTTGAACCTTCGTTTTAGCTTCTTAAGGGAGCTTGAACCTTTTGAACCCTGATTTTTAGCTTCTTGACGAAGTTGAACCTTCTGAACCTTCGTTTTAGATTCCTGAAAAAGCCTGAACCTTTTGAACCTTCGTTTTAGCTTCTTGAGAGAGCTTGAACCTTTTGAACCTTCGTTTTAGCCTCTTGTGGGAGATTGAACCTTTTCAACCCCTGTTTTGGCTTCTTGAGGAAGCTTGAAATTTTCAATTTTTGAACGTTCGTTTTAGGTTCTTTAGGAAGCTTGAACCTTTTGAACCTTTGTTTTAGCTTCTTGAGGAAGCTTGAACCTTTTGAACCTTTGCCCTAGCTTCTCCGAGGACGCTTGAACCTTTTGAACACTGGTTTTAGCTTCTTGAGGAAGTTGAACCTTCTGAACCTTCGTTTTAGTTTCCTGAGGGAGTTTGAACCTTTTGAGCCCTTGTTTTAGCTTCTTGAGGGAGCTTGAACCTTTTGAACCCTTGTTTTGGCTTCTTGAGGAAGCTTGAACCTTTTGAACCTTCGTTTTAGCTTCTTGAGGAAGCTTGAACCTTTTGAACCTTCGTTTTAGCTTCTTGAAGGCGCTTGAACCTTTTGAACCTTTGCTCTAGCTTCTCCAAGAAGCTTGAAACTTTTGAACCTTTGCTCTAGCTTCTCTAAGAAGCTTCAACCTTTTGCTCTAGCTTCTCCAAGAAGCTTGAACCCTCTTGTTTCTCTATAAGAGAGGGCCTCGCTCTCCTTTGGAGAGGTTGAAAAAAATTTGTCTAAGGAAAAGCACATATATCTCTCTATATCTCTACATTCTAGGCTTAGAGAGGGTGTTTGTTCTTGGCCTTTATCACCACCGGTGATTGCGCGTGTTGTGCTCGTTCTGAGGTTACAGAGTTTTGGCTGAGAGCCTTACCACCGGACCTTGGGACTCTTTTGTGCTTTGCCTCAATTTGCGAACCAGGATCTGTTTTCTTCCGCCGAAGGCAGGGAGAGGTTTCGTAGACCATCTCTCAGTGGCTGTAGGCTACTTTTCATGGTCATAGACCACTGTTCCTGTTTGGAGACCATTTTCCAGTGTTCGAAGCCGTCGGTCGTACGCCTCGGTTCGGGACCCCTTAACTTTCTCCGTTTGGCACGGTTTTTGGACAGCGTGAACCTTTTGAACCTTCGTTTTAGCTTCTTGAGGAAGCTTGAACATTTTGAACCCTTATTTTAGCTTATGGTGGAAGTTAAACCTTCTGAACTTTCGTTTTAGCTTCTTGAGGAAGCTTGAATCTTTTGAACCTTGGTTTTAGCTTCTTGAGCGCGCTTGGACCTTTTCAACCTTCGTTTTAGCTTCTTGAGGGAGCTTGAACCTTTTGAACCCTGGTTTCAGCTTCTTGACGAAGTTGAACCTTCTGAACCTTCGTTTTAGCTTCCTGAGGGAGCCTGAAGCTTTTGAACCTTCGTTTCAGCTTCTTGAGGGAGCTTGAACCTTTTGAACCTACGTTTTAGCCTCTTGAGAGAGCTTGAACCTTTTGAACCCCTGTTTTGGCTTCTTGAGGAAGCCTGAAATTTTGAACTTTTCAACCTCCATTTTAGCTTCTTGAGGAAGCTTGAACCTTTTGAATCTTCGTTTTAGCTTCTTGAGGAAGCTTGAACCTTTTGAACCTTTGCTCTAGCTTCTCCGAGGAAGCTTGAACCTTTTGAACCTTGGTTTTAGCTTCTTGAGGAAGTTGAACCTTCTGAACCTTCATTTTAGTTTCCTGAGGGAGCTTGAACCTTTTGAACCTTCATTTTAGCTTCTTGAGGGAGCTTGAACCTTTTAAACTTTCGCTTTAGCTTCTTGAGGGAGCTTGAACCTTTTGACCCCTTATTTTGGCTTGTTGAGGAAGCTTGAACATTTTGAACCTTCGTTTTATCTTCTTGAGGAAGCTTGAAGCATTTGAACCTTCGTTTTAGCTTCTTGAGGAAGCTTGAACGTTTTGAACCTTTGCTCTAGCTTCTTCAAGAAGCTCGGGCCCTGTCTTTTAGCTTCTCCAAGAAGCTTGAAACTTTTGAACCTTTGCTCTAGCTTCTCTAAGAAGCTTGAACCTTTTGCTCTAGCTTCTCCAAGATGCTTGAACCCTCTTGTTTCTCTATAAGAGAGAGCCTCCCTCTGCTTTGGAGAGGTTGAAAAAAATTTGTCTAAGGAAAAGCACATACATCTCTCTATATCTCTACATTCTAGGCTTAGAGAGGGTGTTTGTTCTTGGCCTTTAACACCACCGGTGATTGCGCATGTTGTGCTCGTTCTGAGGTTACAGAGTTTCGATTGAGAGCCTTACCTCCGGACCTCGGGACTCTTTTGTGCTTTGCCTCGGTTTGCGAACCAGGTTCTGTTTTCTCTCCTCGAAGGGAGGGAGAGGTTTCGTAGACCATCTCTCAGTGGCTGTAGGCTACTTTTCGTGGTCGTATACCACTGTTCCCGTTTGGAGACCATTTTTCGGTTTTCGGAGCCGTCGGTCGTGCGCCTCGGTTCGGGACCGCTTAACTTTCTCCGTTTGGCACGGTTTTTGGACAGCTTGAACCTTTTTAACCTTCATTTTAGCTTCTTGAGGAAGCTTGAACCTTTTGAACCCTTATTTTAGCTTCTTGAGAAAGTTAAACCTTCTGAACCTTCGTTTTAGCTTCTTGAGGGAGCTGAAACATTTTGAACCTTGGTTTTAACTTCTTTAGGGCGCTTGGACCTTTTGAACCTTCGTTTTAGCTTCTTGAGGGAGCTTGAACCTTTTGAACTCTGGTTTTAGCTTCTTGACGAAGTTGAACCTTCTGAACCTTCGTTTTAACTTCCTGAGGGAGCCTGAACCTATATTACCTTCGTTTTAGCTTCTTGAGGGAGCTTGAACCTTATGAACCTTCGTTTTAGCCTCTTGAGGGAGCTTGAACCTTTTGAACCCCTGTTTTGGCTTCTTGAGCAAGCTTGAAATTTTGACCTTTTCAACCTCCGCTTTAGCTTCTTGAGGAAGCTTGAACCTTTTGAATCTTCGTTTTAGCTTCTTGAGGAAGCTTGAACCTTTTGAACCTTTGCTCTAGCTTCTCCGAGGAAGCTTGAACCTTTTGAACCCTGGTTTTAGCTTCTTGCGGAAGTTGAACCTTTTGAACCTTCGTTTTAGTTTCCCGAGGGAGCTTGAACCTTTTGAACTTCGTTTTAGCTTCTTGAGGGAGCTTGAAGCATTTGAACCCTGGTTTTGGCTGTTTGAGCAAGCTTGAACCTGTTGAACCTTCGTTTTAGCTTCTTGAGGAAGCTTGAACCTCTTGAACCTTCGTTTTAGCTTCTTGAGGAAGTTTGAACCTTTTGAACCTTTGCTCTAGCTTCTCCATGAAGCTTTAAACTTTTGAACCTTTGCTATAGCTTCTTTAAGAAGCTTGAACCTTTTGCTCTAGCTTCCCCAAGAAGCTTGAACCCTCTTGTTTCTCTATAAGAGAGGGCCTCCCTCTCCTTTAGAGAGGTTGAAAAAAATTTGTCTAAGGAAAAGCACATATATTTCTCTATATCTCTACATTCTAGGATTAGAGAGGGTGTTTGTTCTTGGCCTTTAACACCACCAGTGATTGCGCATGTTGTGCTCGTTCTGAGGTTACGGAGTTTCGGCTGAGAGCCTTACCTCCGGTGCTCGGGACTCTTTTGTGCATTCCCTCGATTTGCGAACCAGGTTCTGTTTTCTATCCTCGAAGGGAGGGAGAGGTTTGGTAGACCATCTCTCAGTGGCCGTAGGCTACTTTTCATGGTCGTAGACCACTGTTCCCGTTTGGAGACCATTTTCCGGTTTTCGGAGCCGTCGGTCGTGCGCCTCGGTTCGGGACCGCTTAACTTTCTCCGGTTGGCACGGTTTTTGGACAGCTTGAACCTTTTGAACCTTCGTTTTAGCTTCTTGAGAAAGCTTGAACCTTTTGAACCCTTATTTTAGCTTCTTGAGGAAGTTAAACCTTCTGAACCATCATTTTAGCTTCTTGAGGGAGCTTGAACCTTTTGAACCTTGGTTTTAGCTTCGTGAGGGTGCTCGGACCTTTTGAACGTTTGTTTTAGCTTCTTCAGCGAGCTTGAACCTCTTGAACCCTGGTTTTGGCTTGTTGTCGAAGTTGAACCTTTTGAACCTTCGTTTTAGCTGCCTGAGGGAGCCTGAACCATTTGAACCTTCGTTTTAGCTTCTTGAGGGAGCTTGAACCTTTTGAACCTTCATTTCAGCCTCTTGATGGAGCTTGAACCTTTTGAACCCCTGTTTTGGCTTCATGAGGAAGCTTGAAATTTTGAACTTTTCAACCTACGTTTTAGCTTCTTGAGGAAGCTTGAACCTTTTGAATCTTCGTTTTAGCTTCTTGAGGAAGCTTGAACCTTTTGAACCTTTGCCTTAGCTTCTCCGAGGAAGTTTGAACCTTTTGAACCCTGGTTTTAGCTTCTTGAGGAAGTTGAACCTTCTGAACCTACGTTTTAGTTTCGTGAGGGAGCTTGAAATTTTTGAACCTTCGTTTTAGCTTCTTGAGGGAGCTTGAACCTTTTGAATGTTCGTTTTAGCTTCTTGAGGAAGCTTGAACCTTTTGAACCTTTGCTCTAGCTTCTCCAAGAAGCTTGAACCCTTTGCTCTAGCTTCTTCGGGAAGCTTGAAACTTTTGAACCTTTGCTCTAGCTTCTCTAAGAAGCTTGAACCTTTTGCTCTAGCTTCTCCAAGAAGCTTGAACCCTCTTGTTTCTCTATAAGAGAGGGCCTCCCTCTCCTTTGGAGAGGTTGAAAAAAATTTGTCTAAGGAAAAGAACATATATCTATCTATATCTCTACATTCTAGGCTTAGAGAGGGTGTTTGTTCTTGGCCTTTAACACCACCGGGGATTGCGCATGTTGTGCTCGTTCTGAGGTTACGGAGTTTCGGCTGAGAGCCTTATCTTCGGACCTCGGGACTCTTTTGTGCTTTGCCTCGATTTGCGAACCAGGTTCTGTTTTCTCTTCCCGAAGGGAGGGAGAGGTTTCGTAGACCATCTCCCAGTGGCCATAGGCTACTTTTCGTGGTCGTAGACCACTGTTCCCATTTGGAGACCATTTTTGAATTTTCAGAGCTGTTGATCGTGCACCTCCGTTCGGGACCGCTTAACTTTCTCCGTTTGGCACGGTTTTTGGACAGCTTGAACTTTTTGAACCTTCGTTTTAGCTTCTTGAGGAAGCTTGAACCTTTTGAACCCTTATTTTAGCTTCTTGAGGAAGTTAAACCTTCTGAACCTTCGTTTTAGCTTCTTGAGGGAGCTTGAACGTTTTGAACCTTGGTTTTAGCTTCTTGAGGGCGCTCGGACCTTTTGAACGTTCGTTTTAACTTCTTGAGGGAGCTTGAACCTTTTGAACCCTGGTTTTAGCTTCTTGACGAAGTTGAACCTTCTGAACCTTCGTTTTAGCTTCCTGAGGGAGCCTGAACCTTTTGAACCTTCGTTTTAGCTTCTTGAGCGAGCTTGAACCTTTTGAACCTTCGTTTTAGCCTCTTGAGGGAGCTTGAACCTTTTGAACCCCTGTTTTGGCTTCTTGAGGAAGCATGAAATTTTGAACTTTTCAACCTTCGTTTTAGCTTCTTGAGGAAGCTTGTACCTTTTGAACCTTCGTTTTAGCTTCTTGAGGAAGCTTGAACCTTTTGAACCTTTGCTCTAGCTTCTCCGAGGAAGCTTGAACCTTTTGAACCCTGGTTTTAGCTTCTTAAGGAAGTTGAACCTTCTGAACCTTCGTTTTAGTTTCCTGAGGGAGCTTGAACTTTTTGAACCTTCGTTTTAGCTTCTTGAGGGAGCTTTAACCTTTTGAACCTTCGTTTTAGCTTCTTGAGGAAGCTTGAACCTTTTGAACCCTTATTTTGGGTTCTTGAGGAAGCTTGAACCTTTTGAACCTTCGTTTTAGGTTCTTGAGGAAGCTTGAGCCTTTTGAACCTTCGTTTTAGCTTCTTGAGGAAGCTTGAACCTTTTGAACCTTTGCTCTGGCTTCTCCGAGAAGCTTGAACCCTTTGCTCTAGCTTCTCCAGGAAGCTTGAAACTTTTGAACCTTTGCTCTAGCTTCTCTAAGAAGCTTGAACGTTTTGCTCTAGCTTCTCCAAGAAGCTTGAACCCTCTTGTTTCTCTATAAGAGAGGGCCTCCCTCTCCTTTAGAGAAGTTGAAAAAAAGTTGTCTAAGGAAAAGCACATATATCTCTCTATATCTCTACATTCTAGGCTTAGAGAGGGTGTTTGTTTCTCACACCCCAAACCCGCCCTAAAAGTTTGGGCATGACCTATACAGAACGGACATATAACCTGGTATATATAACATATGGGGCCATATCGGAACCATAAAATACGAAATATGAAAATAATTAAACAAATAAACTCCATTGAGCTACTTCTACATGCTATTATCTCATTCATCACATGTATTATAGTGGATAGATAAAGTTCCAAACTATATCCCGGAGCATATACATGCACATTTACAGTTCCAGCCCTATGATTGGGCGTATACAACAAAATAAACATGAAAGTTAGATACACCACCCTTAAATGGACACCTCTAAACCGCTTGCATCTTATACAGTGCTGGGACATATGAAGGGTGACAAAAGAAAGCGGCGTCTTGGCTCGGACTGACCACCTGATTGGTGACCTACAGAAACAGACATAACAGAGAGTGAGCCGGGCTCAGTGAATAGTAATACATAAATAAAATGATGCTTAACTTGAAACATAATACATATCAAAGCATATAAAAATGCAAAGTTCACATAGTTAGTCTGATTCTGTGCTAAGTACATGACAGCCTTAGGCCCAATCCTGCAACATGAATATAATGGTTGTAAGCCCTTGAAACGTGGTGACACGAGGCCTTTGAAAACATGTGGCACGAAGCCCTTGAAACTTATGGTATGAAGCCCTTGTAACTTGTGGCATAAAGCCCTTGTAACAAATGGTACTAGGCCCTTGAAACTTGTTGGCATTAAAGCCCTTGAAAGTGGCATAAAGCCCTTGAAAATGGCATAAAGCCCTTGTAACATATTGGCATTAAAGCCCTTGAAAGTGGCATAAAGCCCTTGAAAATGGCATGAAGCCCTTGTACACATATTGGCATTAAAGCCCTTGAAAGTGGTATAAAGCCCTTGAAAATGGCATGAAGCCCTTGTAAACATATTGGCATTAAAGCCCTTGAAAGTGGCATAAAGCCCTTGAAAATGGCATGAAGCATACTTAAACTTGTAACATATACTTGAAACATACCTGAAACATCCTTGAACTTGTAATATACTTGAAACCATACTTGAAACATACTTGAACTTGTAATTTACCTGAAACCATACTTGAAATATACTTGAGACCATACTTAAACCATACTTGAAATATACTTGAATTTACAACATACGTGAACTTGTAACATGCGTATACTTGTAACATACATAAACTTATAGCATACTTGGACTCGTAGCATACATGAACTTATAACATATTAAACTTGTATATACTTGAACTTATAAACTTACTTAAACTTGTGCATACTTGAACTTGTCACATATATCAACTTGTAACATTCTTGACTTATAACATACGTAATCTTGTAACAGACTTGAACTTAGAACATACGTAAACTTCTAAACGTACTTAAAAACATACCTAAAAACTTACATGAACTTGAAACATTCTTGAAATACACTTGAAATATACTTAAAACACACTTGAAATATATCTGAAACATACTCGAACTCGTAACGTACTTGAAACATAATCATTCATTAATTCAAACGTAACATATCATAACTAAAACATTTCTTGTTGTATCATGTCGTTCTCATACACTTAACAATGAGGATCTACTTCACGTTCTCATGAGGGTTATACAATAATGTTAAGCTTGCACTTATGTCGTAAATTTTGAATAACTTCTAATTCATATGGATACACATAGCTATTCTTATATTTGCTTGAAATTTGTTCTTCAAGGATGAACATATGTAGGTAGTCTAATTCCGTATAACTTTGTAGGACAACCTTGTCGGTTCACACTTTCACAATTTGGCCCTTGGTCTGAGGGGTTCACACCTTCACAATGGCCTTTGGGTTTCATAGATTTACAACTTATTACATCGGCCTTCGGCCCTTTGGATTCACAAGTTCACAAGTTCCTTTGATGTTTTCATAATTTCATAATGTTCCTCACATAGCATACATAACTTCACGACCTCTTTGATGTTTCCATGAGTTCACAATGTTTCTTACATAACATACATAGCATACATGTTAGCATAATTCGTACGACGAAGATCATAACGTCAATAACAATAATTAGTAACGGATAAAGGTACATCGAAGTACTACTACTCACAGTGTTAAGATGTCGTGTTACTTCCTCCCGGAGTGTGTCCTGAACACATTCAAAACTTGCACATTAGTTCTTTCTTTTTCCTTGTTCAAGTAATTCCTAAGTCATTACACTTCCAAGGAATTTATAATTGCTTTAAGATCATCAGAAAAATATTCTAAAAATACCAGAGGGTTGAGCATGCAAAACAGAAGAAAACATTTTTCGGACTCGGGCCGCACGTGCGGCCAAACCCACCGCTCGTGCGGCCATGTACCGCATGTGCGGTCCTCCCCTTCCGCTCGAGCGGCCCAACAGCAGAATGCATTTCCCATTTTTTCTTCTTTGGCTGCACGTGCGGCCATGACCTCCGCACGTGCGGTGGTGACCCCTGTTTTGGGCAGCTCAACTTCAACTCAAAATTTAGCAGCAACACCTCATTTTACATGCAATTCCAAATGAAATTAAGACAATATTTCAACCCAACATCACAATAACATGGATTCTACCTTGAACATGACAAATTAAACAAGATTAGAAGCTTGAACAAGCCATCTCTCTCTCAAATTCCATTCTTGGATTCAAGTTCTTCATGTTCTTGAAACATAACACATGATATGCACATAATTCCATGAAGTGATGGTATAAAACCAAAGATTGAAGTATAATCTCACACAACACCCAAATTAAGTGTCAAAATAATCAATTGATGAGAAACCCTCATAAATCAAACATGAATCATACATAACACCAATTAAAACTTCTAAGTTGTCATAACAAGAAGAACTTGAGCTTACCTTGAATTAAATCCCACAACTCTAACAATTTTGCCAAGCTTTCTTGTTGATTCACTTTTCCCCCAATTCTTCCTCTCCACTCTCTCTATTTTTCTCTCCCAAGAGGTATTCACGTTTTTTCTCTCAAGACAAAACCACACTTAGAGATATTTATGCAAATATAAGAGCATATGAGACAAAAATCAATCACTTTATTATTCCGAAATTGAAATTTCGTAAACGTGCTTAATATTACCAGAAAATTATGCTGATCATATATATATAATCAATTTCAGATAATTAAGCCATTAAGGCCTCCAATTTCTTCTTCAAGCATGTTAATGGTGACAGATAGTTTCCTTGTGCAACAGATAGGCATCCATTAACATGGATTACACTTACTTAACCGAAATTTTTCGTGGAATTTTACAGTAAGCTTTTAAAAGCATAAACCAAGGACTGAAAATATATCAGAAATCATGTACGAGGGTCGGGTTATTACATTGCTCTTGGCCTTTAACACCACCAGTGATTGCGCATGTTGTGCTTGTTCTGAGGTTACGGAGTTTCGGCTGAGAGCCTTACCTCCGGACCTCGGGACACTTTTGTACTTTGCCTTGATTTGCGAACCAGGTTCTATTTTCTCTCCCTGAAGGGAGGGAGAGGTTTCGTAGACCATCTCTCAGTGGCCGTAGGCTACTTTTCGTGGTCGTAAACCACTGTTCCCGTTTGGAGAGCATTTTCCGGTTTTCGGAGCCGTCGGTCGTGCGCCTCGGTTCGAGACCGCTTATCTTTCTCCGTTTGGCACGGTTTTTGGACAGCTTGAACCTTTTGAACCTTCGTTTTAGCTTCTTGAGGAAGCTTGAACCTTTTGAACCCTTATTTTAGCTTCTTGAGGAAGTTAAACCTTCTGAACCTTCGTTTTAGCTTCTTGAGGGAGCTTGAACCTTTTGAACCTTTGTTTTAGCTTCTTGAGGGTGCTCGGACCTTTTGAACCTTCGTTTTAGCTTCTTGAGGGAGCTTGAACCTTTTGAACCCTGGTTTTAGCTTCTTGACGAAGTTGAACCTTCTGAACCTTCGTTTTAGCTTCCTGAGGGAGCCTGAACCTTTTGAACCTTCGTTTTAGCTTCTTGAGGGAGCTTGAACCTTTTGAACCTTCATTTTAGCCTCTTGAGGGAGCTTGAACCTTTTGAACCCCTGTTTTGGCTTCTTGAGGAAGCTTGAAATTTTGAACTTTTCAACCTTCGTTTTAGCTTCTTGAGGAAGCTTGAACCCTTTGAACCTTCGTTTTAGCTTCTTGAGGAAGCTTGAACCTTTTGAACCTTTGCTCTAGCTTCTCCGAGGAAGCTTGAACCTTTTGAACCCTGGTTTTAGCTTCTTGAGGAAGTTGAACCTTCTGAACCTTCGTTTTAGTTTCTTGAGGGAGCTTGAACCTTTTGAACCTTCGTTTTAGCTTCTTGAGAGAGCTTCAACCTTTTGAACCCTTGTTTTGGCTTCTTGAGGAAGCTTGAACCTTTTGAACCTTCGTTTTAGCTTCTTGAGGAAGCTTGAACCTTTTGAACCTTCGTTTTAGCTTCTTGAGGAAGCTTGAACCTTTGCTCTAACTTCTCCAAGAAGCTTGAACCCTTTGCTCTAGCTTCTCCAAGAAGCTTGAAACTTTTGAACCTTTGCTCTAGCTTGTCTAAGAAGCTTGAACCTTTTGCTCTAGCTTCTCCAAGAAGCTTGAACCTCCTTGTTTCTCTATAAGAGAGGGCCTCCCTCTCCTTTAGAGAGGTTGAAAAAAATTTGTCTAAGGAAAAGCACATATATCTCTCTATGTCTCTACATTCTAGGTTTAGAGAGGGTGTTTGTTCTTGGCCTTTAGCACCACCGGTGACTGCGCGTGTTGTGCTCGTTCTGAGGTTACAGAGTTTCGGCTGAGAGCCTTACCTCCGCACCTCGGGGCACTTTTGAGCTTTGCCTTGATTTGCGAACAAGGTTCAGTTTTCTCTCCCCGAAGGGAGGGAGAGCTTTCGTAGACCATCTCTAAGTGGCCGTAGGCTACTTTTCGTGGTCGTAAACCACTGTTCTCGTTTGCGGACCATTTTCCAGTTTTCGGAGCCCTCGGTCGTGCGCCTCGGTTCGGGACCGCTTAACTTTCTCCGTTTGGCACGGTTATTGGACAGCTTGAACCTTTTGAACCATCGTTTTAGCTTCTTGAGGAAGCATGAACCTTTTGAACCCTTATGTTAGCTTCTTGAGGAAGTTAAACCTTCTGAACCTTCGTTTTAGCTTCTTGAGGGAGCTTGAATCTTTTGAACCCTGGTTTTAGCTTCTTAAGGGCGCTCGGACCTTTTGAACCTTCGTTTTAGTTTCTTGAGGGAGCTTGAACCTTTTGAACCCCGGTTTTAGCTTCTTGACGAAGATGAACCTTCTGAAACTTCGTTTTAGCTTCCTGAGGGAGCCTAAACCTTTTGAACCTTCGTTTTAGCTTCTTGAGGGAGCTTGAACCTTTTGAAGCTTCGTTTTAGCCTCTTGAGGGAGCTTGAACCTTTTGAACCCCTGTTTTGGCTTCTTGAGGAAGCTTGAAATTTTGAACTTTTCTTTTTTGGGTGAATAAGACATAAAATAAAACAGAAAAATGAACAAGATTACATGAATACAAGGGGCATGCCCCAGGCCCTACACAAGCTATACAAGAGAAACAAGCAAACAAAACCAGAACAAACGCAACTGTTCAAGCGCTATATCTGAGAAATAACCATTGAACAGGAGCGAGGAAATAAACAAGAAAAGAGAAAAGATTCTGAAACGAAAGACAAATCACAACGCAGCAGCTAACAAACGTCCACCAAGAACCAATCACCCGAACCAGCAACCAAGCAAAAAAATCTCCACGGGATGGGTAACAGACCAAACCGCTGGGTAACATACCAAAATGAGGTGCACTCCTAGTGGTCACAAACAGCAACATAATAGTTCTATTATATCCCACTAGACAAGCCACTATCAATGAAATCCAAAATCCACATGCCAAAATCCACATGTAACCTAGCACGAGCAGCACATAGGTGTGAAGATAAGAGTATAACCCGTAACCCCTAGTACATCCCACTAGGGTAGGCAAAACAGCTATGTTTGTATAGTAATTACAAAAAGGAAAGTAATTGAAAGACAACTTTTGGACACACTGAGCAACCCAGAAGGCGCTTGGAGCAGCCATTCCACGAAACCAGTCAATCACCAACGCAGCAACCCAATTAGAGATGTTGTAAGAAGAACCACCTAGACATTGTAATAGGTCCTGCCAACCAAACACAGAAGGAACAGCACCCATATTCAGAAAAGTAAGAAAGAAAAATGAGAGTGGTAGACACATTTCTTGCTCACTACACTCGACCCACAAATATATGACCTCACAAAACTCGGGAATTGCTTCCTTAACCTGCACATAAAGATTTACAATATATATATTGATTAGTAACAAATACATTTTAGTGCTAAGGTCACTCAACCCACAGACCGAACACATAACAGTGCTGTTATTAGTTTTGTGGCTAATATCACTCAACCCACAAGACGTATCGAAAGATGGAACATCATTGGTAACTCTGTATCTCACCACACTCAACACACAGATTTCATGAAATTCCAAAAGCCAGTCCCTACACATGGAGCAAATAATTAGATAACACTCAATATCAAGCTCCCTTTCACTCGACCCTCGCATATAGGAACTCACATCACTCAATTTTTTTTTTTGAACTTTTCAACCTTCGTTTTAGCTTCTTGAGGAACCTTGAACCTTTTGAACCTTCGTTTTAGCTTCTTGAGGAAGCTTGAACCTTTTCAACCTTTGCTCTAGCTTCTCCGAGGAAGCTTGAACCTTTTGAACCCTTGTTTTAGCTTCCTGAGGAAGTTGAACCTTCTGAACCTTCGTTTTAGCTTCTTGTGGGAGCTTGAACCTTTTGAACCTTTGTTTTAGCTTCTTCAGGGAGCTTGAACCTTTTGAACCCTTGTTTTGGCTTCTTGAGGAAGCTTGAACCTTTTGAACGTTCGTTTTAGCTTCTTGAGGATGCTTGAACCTTTTGAACCTTCGTTTTAGCTTCTTGAAAAGGCTTGAACCTTTTGAACCTTTACTCTAGCTTCTCCAAGAAGCTTGAACCCTTTGCTCTAGCTTCTTCAAGAAGCTTGAAACTTTTAAACCTTTGCTCTAGTTTCTCTAAGAAGCTTGAACCTTTTCCTCTAGCTTTTTCCAAGAAGCTTGAACCTCTTGTTTCTCTAAAAGAGAGGGCCTCCCTCTCCTTTAGAGAGGTTGAAAAAAATTTGTCTAAGGAAAAGCATATACATGTCTCTATATCTCTACATTCCAGGCCTAGAGAGGGTGTTTGTTCTTGGCCTTTAACACCACCGGTGATCGCGCATGTTGTGCTCGTGCTGAGGTTACAGAGTTTCGGCTGATAGCCTTAGCTCCGGACCTCAGGACTCTTTTGTGTTTTTTCTCGATTTGCGAACCAGGTTCTGTTTTCTCTCCCCGAAGGGAGGGAGAGGTTTCGTAGACCATCTCTCAGTGGCCGTAGGCTACTTTTCATGGTCGTAGACCACTGTTCCCATTTAGAGACCATTTTTCAATTTTCGGAGACGTCGGTCGTGCGCCTCGGTTCGGGACCACTTAACTTTCTCCGTTTGGCATGGTTTTTGGACAGCTTGAACCTTTTGAACCTTCGTTTTAGCTTCTTGAGGTTGCTTGAACCTTTTGAACCCTTATTTTAGCTTCTTGAGGAAGTTAAACCTTCTGAACCTTCGTTTTAGCTTCTTGAGGGAGCTTGAACTGTTTGAACCTTGGCTTTAGGTTCTTGACGGCGCTCGGACCTTTTGAACCTTCGTTTTAGCTTCTTGAGGGAGCTTGAACCTTTTGAACCCTGGTTTTAGCTTCTCGACGAAGTTGAACCTTCTGAACCTTCGTTTTCGCTTCCTGAGGGAGCCTGAACCTTTTGAACCTTCGTTTTAGCTTCTTGAGGGAGCTTGAACCTCTTGAACCTTCGTTTTAGCCTCTTGAGGGAGCTTGAACCTTTTGAACCCCTGTTTTGGCTTCTTGAGGAAGCTTGAAATTTTGAACTTTTCAACCTTCGTTTTAGCTTCTTGAGGAAGCTTGAACCATTTGAACCTTCGTTTTAGCTTCTTGAGGAAGCTTGAACCTTTTGAACCTTTGCTCTGGCTTCTTGAGGAAGTTGAACCTTTTGAACCTTCGTTTTAGTTTCTTGAGGGAGCTTGAACCTTTTGAACCTTCGTTTTAGCTTCTTGAGGGAGCATGAACCTTTTGAACCTTCGTTTTAGCTTCTTGAGGGAGCTTCAACCTTTTGAACCCTTGTTTTGGCTTCTTTAGGATGCTTCAACATTTTGAACCTTCGTTTTAGCTTCTTGAGGAAGCTTGAACCTTTTGAACCTTCGTTTTAGCTTCTTGAGGAAGCTTGAAACTTTTGAACCTTTGCTCTAGCTGCTCCAAGAAGCTTGAACCCTTTACTCTAGCATCTCCAAGAAGCTTGAAACTTTTGAACCTTTGCTCTAGTTTCTCTAAGAAACTTGAACCTTTTGCTCTAGCTTCTTCCAGGAAGCTTGAACCTCTTGTTTCTCTAAAAGAGAGGGCCTCCCTCTCCTTTAGAGATGTTCAAAAAAAAATTGTGTAAGGAAAAGCACATACATCTCTCTATATCTCTACATTCCAGGCTTAGAGAGGGTGTTTGTTCTTGGCCTTTAACACCACCGGTGATTGCGCATGTTGTGCTCGTCTTTGAGATTCTGAGTTTGGTGAGAGCCTTACCTCCGGACCTCGGGACTCTTTTGTGCTTTTCCTCGATTTGCGAACCAGGTTCTGTTTTCTCTCCACGAAGGGAGGGAGTGGTTTCGTAGACCATCTCTTAGTGGCCGTAGGCTACTTTTCGTGGTCGTAGACCACTGTTACTGTCACGCCCCAATTTGCCCCTGAAAATTTGGGCATGACCTATTCAGAAACAGACAGTTATCCTGCTATATAGAATAACCAGGGCCTGAATGGAAGCGTTAATAAAATAAAATAACATGCAGACACGTCCATTGAGCAACTACAAACATGCCAGGATCATGACTCGAAGTGAAACATAAAGTGAAACATGTCCGTGATTAAGTTACATATGCCGTTACAAGACTAGCCTAGTGGTTGGGCATACAACACAATGCTGGATACAAACAACTTTGGCCAACAAAACATGAATACAAAATAATAAAGTCTAGTAAAACCGCACTAGCATGCATGGGGTTGTCCAAGTGCCTGGTTGTCCTTAGGTTGACAAAAGAGAGATGGTACCGATGCTAGGACTGACCTCCAAGTTAGTTTCCTACAGAAACAAGCAAATTAACAGAGTGGGACATGCTCAGTGAATAATAATACGTAAGCAGTTTAATAACCAACTCAACCCATAATATATAATCGTGCATTTACAAAAATAAGACCGATATGATTTTACCTTCAGAACGGCCTTTTGCTTAACATTATAATTATAACAGAACGGCCTATTGGCCCAGAAATATCAGAATAGCCTTTCGGCCCAGAACATACTAATATGTACGTAAATCTTTTTATTATCACGTTTCCAGATTTTACAGTTATTACAGAACAGCCTGTCGGCCCAGAATTATCAGAACGCATATAGCGTGGGGGAGCAGAACGCATATAGCGTGGGGTAACAGAACGCATATAGCGTGGGGGAAACAGAACGCATATAGCGTGGTAACAGAACGCATAAAGCGTGGTAACAGAGGGTAACAGAACGCATATAGCGTGGGGTAACAGAGGGTAACAGAACGCATATAGCGTGGGGTATGGACTCAAGAGGTGGCTCGTACGGATTCCAGAGGTGGCTCCCACCAAGGTGTAGCGCCGTTCGTCTGACACTTTGTTCCATACCAAGTCAATAAGTCTCAAAATCGACCATACATATCATGCAATAATAAGCGGAACGGATCAATAGGGCAAAATACATAAACAGATTAAATAGACATGACAGAACAGTCTCAAATCCATATGAACATCGTCAGACCATAGGATACACAAATCATCTCATAGCTTATTACACATAGACATAATCGCCTCATGTATATTAGGACATTAATAACACTCCTTACAAGAACGGAATAAGTTACCTCATAACAGTCTTGACTCATCATTGACAAAACAGAAGGAGTCAGAATACATGAGCATTATTGTTTCTCTTGTTCACTACAAATCAATGCAGATAATTGACAGACAGCAGAACATTAATAATGTTATCCACAGTAAGCAATCCCAATTATATATCAGGTTTCTAATCAGATGTTAACTTAAGTCCATCATCTTAATAAGTCATCTACCTTTATTATGCGACATCATACTTAACTTTTAGCTTAATACATTACCGATAATCTTGAACTGTAGACGGAACACAGAATAAAGCCAACTCTTTCCACGTTCACATAGGTTACATCGATCCTCGATCCACATACATGTCACCATATTTCCACGGAGAACAGAATGTCATTAACAATGATTATTAACGGAAAAATAAAGTACGTATGGAGTACTATTACTCACAGTGCTTGGCTGCTTGGTCTGCCCCTGTAGTTGTCCCTACACAATTCATAATACACAAAGAAATCGAATCACATAAACTTATTTCGTTCTTAATTAATTCTCTTTATCCAAATTACACATCACTTTGCACTTCAACATAATTCAAACTAAATCTTTGAATCTCATTTCAACACTCCACAATTGAGTTCATGTCATCCAGATCCTTACTAAGTTATTTCCCAAATTTTCCTTTACATTATTACATACATTCCAACATTTATAACAAGGTTCATTCGCTAAATTTAAACATAATTGCCAAACATTTCCAAATTCCAATTAAACCTGTAGACCTACAATTCAATAACTCAATTTCATTATGCTACTCTCAAATTAGGCCAACTCATGGGTTATCATCATTAATCAACCTAGGGTTTCAAGAAAATGTTGAAATTCAAGAAAAATTCAAACCTATTAATTCATTACCTTTAATTCTAATTTTCCCACTGATTAAACACTTAAGAATCATAATTTACCCTTTTAACCCATCAATTTAACTCTCAAGATTCCATACCTCAAAAATCAAGCAAGCTTTGGTGAGATTCCTCCATAATTTCGAAATTCCAATCGGTTAAAAACATTACTCTTCGCTTATTCTCCATCCTTGATGCCAAAATCATGGTAGATTGTTGCTCAAACTAGAGGAGATCAAGGTTTTGGGGCTAGGGTTTCGAAGGGTTTCGGACTTAGGAGAAGAAGAAATAAGAGAGGGGAAAGAAAATGTAGAAAAAGATCTCAAAATCCCGTTTTTTAAGCTGCTGTCCCGTAATTCCCGCTCGAGCGGAGGAATTCCCGCTCGAGCGGACCTGTTTCCAGCACAGATTCCGAAACTTTGAACAGGTATAACTCTCCCATCCGGACTCCGTTTTAGGTCGTTCTTGTGTCCAAATCGAAGCCCCGGAAATAAGCTTTCCAATGGTTCTAACCTCACATCCAAACTCAAAGGGTGGAAAAAGAAAAGGACAAATGAGTGACGGTTGGTCGTAAACGAATTATTCAAACTACAGTTTTGGATCCAATCTTACTCTACCATCATATTACCACCACAATCAATACCCCAAAATAAAATAAGGAGGTTCCAAATACCTTATTACAAATGCCTCAAACGAACCCACGTGCCTCAACATTCAAGCTCACCAGGCGACCCGCACGAGCGCCCCTTCTTGCGCTCGAGCGCTCAAGCAGGCTGGGGCGTCGCTCGAGCGTCCAATTCTACGCTCGAGCGGGAATCTACAACCCTCAGATTCTCAGGCAGTCGGCAACAATATACTGGGAGCCACACAAGTCCGCTCGAGCGGCCACTCCTCCGCTCGAGCGGAGGAAAGAATTTCTGGGTCGTCACAGTTCCCGTTTGGAGACCATTTTCCGATTTTCGGAGCCGTCGGTCGTGCGCCTCGGTTCGGACCGCTTAACTTTCTCCGTTTGGCACGGTTTTTGGACAGCTTGAACCTTTTGAACCTTCGTTTTATCTTCTTGGGGAAGCTTGAACCTTTTGAACCCTTATCTTAGCTTCTTGAGGAAGTTAAACCTTCTGAACCATCATTTTAGCTTCTTGAGGGAGCTTGAACCTTTTGAACCTTGGTTTTAGCTTCTTGAGGGCGCTTGGACCTTTTGAACCTTCGTTTTAGCATCTCGAGGGAGCTTGAACCTTTTGAACCATGGTTTTAGCTTCTTGACGAAGTTGAACCTTTTGAACCTTCGTTACAGCTTCTTGAGGGAGCCTGAACTTTTTGAAACTTCGATTTAGCTTTTTGAGGGAGCTTGAACCTCTTGCACCTTCGTTTTAGCCTCTTGACAGAGCCTGAACCTTTTGAACCCCTGTTTTGGCTTCTTGAGGATGCTTGACATTTTGAACTTTTCAACCTCCGTTTTAGCTTCTTGAGGAAGCTTGAACCTTTTGAACCTTCGTTTTAGCTTCTTGAGGAAGCTTGAACCTTTTGAACCTTTGCTCTAGCTTCTCCGAGGAAGCTTGAACCTTTTGAACCCTAATTTTAGCTTCTTGAGGAAGTTGAACCTTCTGAACCTTCGTTTCAGTTTCCTGAGGGAGCTTGAACCTTTTGAACCTTCGTTTTAGCTTCTTAAAGGAGCTTGAACCTTTTGAACCTTCGTTTTAGCTTCTTGAGGGAGCTTGAACCTTGTGAACCCTTGTTTTGGCTTCTTGAGGAAGCTTGAACGTTTTGAACCTTCGTTTTAGCTTCTTGAGGAAGGTTGAACCTTTTGAATATTCGTTTTAGCTTCCTGAGGAAGCTTGAACCTTTTGAACCTTTGCTCTAGCTTCTCCGAGAAGCTTGAACCCTTTGCTCTAGCTTCTCCAAGAAGCTTGAAACTTTTGAACCTTTGCACTAGCTTCTCTAAGAAGCTTGAACCTTTTGCTCTAGCTTCTCCAAGAAGCTTGAACCTCCTTGTTTCTCTATAAGAGAGGGCCTCCCTCTCCTTTAGAGAGGTTGAAAAAAATTTGTCTAAGGAAAAGCACATATATCTCTCTATATCTCTACATTCAAGGCTTAGAGAGGGTGTTTGTTCTTGGCCTTTAACACCACCGGTGATTGCGCAAGTTGGGCACGTTCTGAGGTTACGGAGTTTCGGCTGAGATCCTTACCTCCGGACCTCGGGACTCCTTTGTGCTTTACCTCGATTTACGAATCAGGTTCTGTTTTGTCTCCCCGAAGGGAGGGAGAGGTTTCGTAGACCATCTCTCAGTGGCCGTAGGCTAATTTTCGTGGTCGTAGACCACTGTTCCTGTTTGGAGACCATTTTTCGGTTTTCGGAGCCGTCGGTCGTGCGCCTCGGTTCGGGACCGCTTAAGTTTCTCCGTTTGGCACGGTTTTTGGACAGCTTGAACCTTTTGAACCCTTATTTTAGCTTCTTGACGAAGTTAAACCTTATGAACCTTTGTTTTAGCTTCTTGAGGGAGCTTCAACCTTTTGAACCTTGGTTTTAGCTTCTTGAGGGTGCTTGGACCTTTTGCAACCTTGGTTTTAGCTTCTTGAGGGTGCTTGGACCTTTTAAACCTTCGTTTTAGCTTCTTAAGGGAGCTTGAACCTTTTGAACCCTGGTTTTAACTTCTTGACGAAGTTGAACATTCTGAACCTTCGTTTTAGATTCCTGAAAAAGACTGAACCTTTTAAACCTTCGTTTTAGCTTCTTGAGAGAGCATGAACCTTTTGAACCTTCATTTTAGCCTCTTGAGGGAGTTTGAACGTTTTGAACCCGTGTTTTGGCTTCTTGAGGAAGCTTGAAATTTTGAATTTTTGAACCTTCGTTTTAGGTTCTTGAGGAAGCTTGAACCTTTTGAACCTTCGTTTTAGCTTCTTGAGGAAGCTTGAACCTTTTGAACCTTTGCCCTAGCTTCTCCGAGGAAGCTTGAACCTTTTGAACTCTGGTTATAGCTTCTTGAGGAAGTTCAATGTTCTCAACCTTCGTTTTAGTTTCCTGAGGGAGTTTGAACCTTTTGAACCTTCGTTTTAGCTTCTTGAGGGAGCTTGAACCTTTTGAACCCTTGTTTTGGCTTCTTGAGGAAGCTTGAACCTTTTGAACCTTCGTTTTAGCTTCTTGAGGAAGTTTGAACCTTTTGAACCTTCGTTTTAGCTTCTTGAGGAAGCTTGAACCTTTTGAACCTTTGCTCTAGTTTCTCTATGAAGCTTCAACCTTTTACTCTAGCTTCTCCAAGAAGCTTGAACGCTCTTGTTTCTCTATAAGAAAGGGCCTCGCTCTCCTTTAGAGAGGTTGGAAAAAAAATTTCTAAGGAAAAGCACATATATCTCTCTATATCTCCACATTCTAGGCTTAGAGAGGGTCTTTGTTCTTGGCCTATATCACCACCGGTGATTGCGCATGTTGTGCTCGTTCTGAGGTTACGGAGTTTCGGGTGAGAGCCTTACATCCGGACCTCGGGACTCTTCTGTGCTTTGCCTCGATTTGCGAACCAGTTCATTTTCTCTCCCGAAGGAGGAGAATTCGTGAACCATCTGTCGGTGGCCGTGGGCTACTTTTCGTGGTCGTAGACCACTATTCTGTTGGAGACCATTTTAGGTTTTGAGCCGTCGATCGTGCGCCTCGGTTGGGCCTTAACTTTCTCCGTTTGGCACGGTTTTTGGACAGCTTGAACCTTTTGAACCTTTGTTTTAGCTTCTTGAGGAAGCTTGAACATTTTGAACCCTTATTTTAGCTTCTGGAGGAAGTTAAACCTTCTGAACCTTCGTTTTAGCTTCTTGAGGGAGCTTGAACCTTTTGAACCTTGGTTTTAGCTTCTTGAGGGCGCTTGGACCTTTTGAACCTTCGTTTTAGCTTCTTGAGGAAGCTTGAATGTTTTGAACCTTTGCTCTAGCTTCTCCATGAAGCTTGGGCCCTCTCTTTTAGCTTCTCCAAGAAGCTTGAAACTTTTGAACCTTTGCTCTAGCTTCTCTAAGAAGCTTGAACCTTTTGCTCTAGCTTCTCCAAGAAGCTTGAACCCTCTTGTTTCTCTATAAGAGAGAGCCTCCCTCTCCTTTAGAGAGGTTGAAAAAAATTTGTCTAAGGAAAAGCACATATATCTCTCTATATCTCTACATTCTAGGCTTAGAAAGGGTGTTTGTTCTTGGCCTTTAACACCACCGGTGATTGCGCATGTTGTGCTCATTCTGAGGTTACGGAGTTTCGGCTGAGAGCCTTACCTCCGGACCTCGGGCCTCTTTTGTGCGTTGCCTCGGTTTGCGAACCAGGTTCTGTTTTCTCTCCCCGAAGGGAGGCAGAGGTTTCGTAGACCATCTCTCAGTGGCCGTAGGCTACTTTTCGTGGTCGTAGACCACTATTCCCGTTTGGAGACCATTTTTCGGTTTTCAGAGCCGTCAGTCGTGCGCCTCGGTTCGGGACCGCTTAACTTTTTTGAAGCTTCATTTTAGCTTCTTGAGGAAGCTTGAACCTTTTGAACCCTTATTTTAGCTCCTTGAGGAAGTTAAACCTTCTGAACCTTCGTTTTGGCTTCTTGAGGGAGCTTAAACCATTTTAACCTTGGTTTTAGCTTCTTTAGGGCGCTTGGACCTTTTGAACCTTCGTTTTAGCTTCTTGAGGGAGCTTGAACCTTTTGAACCCTGGTTTTAGCTTCTTGACGAAGTTGAACCTTCTGCACCTTCGTTTTAACTTCCTGAGGGAGCCTGAACCTATTGAACCTTCGTTTTAGCTTCTTGAGGGAGCTTGAACCTTATGAACCTTCGTTTTAGCCTCTTGAGGGAGCTTGAACCTTTTGAAACCCTATTTTGGCATCTTGAGGAAGCTTGAAATTTTGAACTTTTCAACCTCCGCTTTAGCTTCTTGAGGAAGCTTGAACCTTTTGAACCTTCGTTTTAGCTTCTAGAGGAAGCTTGAACCTTTTGAACCTTTGCTCTAGCTTCTCCGAGGAAGCTTGAACCTTTTGAACCCTGGTTTTAGCTTCGTGAGGAAGTTGAACCTTCTGAACTTTCGTTTTAGTTTCCTGAGAGAGCTTGAACCTTTTGAACCTTCGTTTTAGCTTCTTCAGGGAGCTTGAAGCTTTTGAACCCTGGTTTTGGCTTTTTGAGGAAGCTTCAACCATTTGAACCTTTGTTTTAGCTTCTTGAGGAAGCTTGAACCTTTTGAACCTTCGTTTTAGCTTCTTGAGGAAGCTTGAACCTTTTGAACCTTTGCTCTAGCTTCTCCAAGAAGCTTGAAACTTTTGAACCTTTGCTCTAGCTTCTCCAAGAAGCTTGAACTTTTGCTCTAGCTTCCCCAAGAAGCTTGTAACCTCTTGTTTCTCTATAAGAGCGGGCCTCCCTCCCCTTCAGGGAGGTTGAAAAAAATTTGTCTAAAGAAATGCACATATATCTCTCTATATCTCTACATTCTAGGCTTAGAGAGGGTCTTTGTTCTTGGCCTTTATCACCACCGGTGATTGCGCATGTTGTGCTCGTTCTGAGGTTACGGAGTTTCGGGTGAGAGCCTTACCTCCGGACGTCGGGACTCTTTTGTGTTTTGCCTCGATTTGCGAACCAGGTTCTGTTTTCCCTCCCCGAAGGGTGGGAGAGGTTTCGTAGACCATCTCTCAGTGGCCGTAGGCTACTTTTCGTGGTCGTGAACCCTTTGTTCTGTTGGAGACCATTTTCGATTTTGAGCCGTCGATTAAATGCGCCTCGGTTCGGGACCGCTTAATTTTCTCCGTTTGGCACGGTTTTTGGACAGCTTGAACCTTTTGAACCTTCGTTTTAGCTTCTTGAGGAAGCTTGAACATTTTGAACCCTTATTTTAGCTTCTGGAGGAAGTTAAACCTTCTGAACCTTCGTTTTAACTTCTTGAGGCAGCTTGAACCTTTTAAACCTTGGTTTTAGCTTCTTGAGGGCGCGTGGACCTTTTCAACCTTCGTTTTATCTTCTTGAGGGAGCTTGAAGCTTTTCAACCCTGGTTTTAGCTTCTTCACGAAGTTGAACCTTCTGAACCTTCGTTTTAGCTTCCTAAGGGAGCCTGAACCTTTTGAACCTTCGTTTTAGCTTCTTGAGGGAGCTTAAACCTTTTGAACCTTCGTTTTAGCCTCTTGAGAGAGCTTGAACCTTTTCAAGCCCTGTTTTGGCTTCTTGAGGAAGCCTGAAATTTTGAACTTTTCAACCTCCGTTTTAGCTTCTTGGGGAAGCTTCAACCTTTTGAACCTTCGTTTTAGCTTCTTGAGGAAGCTTGAACCTTTTGAACCTTTGCTCTAGCTTCTCCGAGGAAGCTTGAACCTTTTGAACCCTAGTTTTAGCTTCTTGAGGAAGTTGAACCTTCTGAACCTTCGTTTTAGTTTCCTGAGGGAGCTTGAACCTTTTGAACCTTTTGAACCTTCATTTTAGCTTCTTGAGGGAGCTTGAACCTTTTAAACTTTCGTTTTAGCTTCTTGAGGGAGCTTGAACCTTTTGAACCCTTATTTTGGCTTCTTGAGGAAGCTTGAACATTTTGAACCTTCGTTTTATCTTCTTGAGGAAGCTTGAACCTTTTGAACCTTCGTTTTAGCTTCTTGAGGAGGCTTGAACGTTTTGAACCTTTGCTCTAGCTTCTCCAAGAAGCTTGAAACTTTTGAACCTTTGCTCTAGCTTCTCTAAGAAGCTTGAACCTTTTCCTCTAGCTTCTCCAAGAAGCTTGAACCCTCTTATTTCTCTATAAGAGAGAGCCTCTCTCTCCTTTAGAGAGGTTGAAAGAAATTTGTCTAAGGAAAAGCATATATATCTCTCTATATCTCTACATTCAAGGCTTAGAGAGGGTGTTTGTTCTTGGCTTTTAACACCACCGGTGATTGCGCAAGTTGTGTTCGTTCCGAGGTTACAGAGTTTCAGATGAGAGCCTTACCTCCGGATCTCGGGACTCCTTTGTGCTTTGCCTCGATTTGCGAATCAGGTTCTATTTTCTCTCCCCGAAGGGAGGGAGAGGTGTCGTAGACCATCTCTCAGTGGCCGTAGGCTACTTTTCGTGGTTGTAGACCACTGTTCCTGTTTGGAGACCATTTTCTGGTTTTCGGAGCCGTCGGTCGTGCGCCTCGGTTCGGGACCACTTAACTTTCTCCGTTTGGCACGGTTTTTGGACAGCTTGAACCTTTTGAACCCTTATTTTAGCTTCTTGACGAAGTTAAACCTTATGAACCTTCGTTTTAGCTTCTTGAGGGAGCTTCAACCTTTTGAACCTTGGTTTTAGCTACTTGAGGGTGCTTGGACCTTTTAAACCTTCGTTTTAGCTTCTTAAGGGAGCTTGAACCTTTTGAACCCTGGTTTTAGCTTCTTGACGAAGTTGAACATTCTGAACCTTCGTTTTAGATTCTTGAAAAAGACTGAACCTTTTAAACCTTCGTTTTAGCTTCTTGAGAGAGTTTGAACCTTTTGAACCTTCATTTTAGCCTCTTGAGGGAGTTTGAACGTTTTGAACCCGTGTTTTGGCTTCTTGAGGAAGCTTGAAATTTTGAATTTTTGAACCTTCGTTTTAGGTTCTTGAGGAAGCTTGAACCTTTTGAATCTTCGTTTTAGCTCCTTGAGGAAGCTTGAACCTTTTGAACCTTTGCCCTAGCTTCTCCGAGGAAGCTTGAACCTTTTGAACTCTGGTTATAGCTTCTTGAGGAAGTTCAACGTTCTCAACCTTCGTTTTAGTTTCCTGAGGGAGTTTGAACCTTTTGAACCTTCGTTTTAGCTTCTTGAGGGAGCTTGAAACTTTTGAACCCTTGTTTTGGCTTCTTGAGGAAGGTTGAACATTTTGAACCTTCGTTTTAGCTTCTTGAGGAAGCTTGAACCTTTTGAACCTTCGTTTTAGCTTCTTGAGGAAGCTTGAACGTTTTGAACCTTTGCTCTAGCTTCTCCAAGAAGCTTGGGCCCTCTCTTTTAGCTTCTCCAAGAAGCTTGAAACTTTTGAACCTTTGCTCTAGCTTCTCTAAGAAGCTTGAACCTTTTCCTCTAGCTTCTCCAAGAAGCTTGAACCCTCTTATTTCTCTATAAGAGAGAGCCTCTCTTGAAAGAAATTTGTCTAAGGAAAAGCACATATATCTCTCTATATCTCTACATTCAAGGCTTAGAGAGGGTGTTTGTTCTTGGCCTTTAACACCACCGGTGAGTGCGCAAGTTGTGCTCGTTCTGAGGTTACAGAGTTTCAGATGAGAGCCTTACCTCCGGATCTCGGGACTCCTTTGTCCTTTGCCTCGATTTGCGAATCAGGTTCTATTTTCTCTCCCCGAAGGGAGGGAGAGGTGTCGTAGACCATCTCTCAGTGGCCGTAGGCTACTTTTCGTGGTTGTAGACCACTGTTCCTGTTTGGAGACCATTTTCCGGTTTTCGGAGCCGTCGGTCGTGCGCCTCGGTTCGGGACCACTTAACTTTCTCCGTTTGGCACGGTTTTTGGACAGCTTGAACCTTTTGAACCCTTATTTTAGCTTCTTGACGAAGTTAAACCTTATGAACCTTCGTTTTAGCTTCTTGAGGGAGCTTCAACCTTTTGAACCATGGTTTTAGCTTCTTGAGGGTGCTTGGACCTTTTAAACCTTCGTTTTAGCTTCTTAAGGGAGTTTGAACCTTTTGAACCCTGGTTTTAGCTTCTTGACGAAGTTGAACATTCTGAACCTTCGTTTTAGATTCTTGAAAAAGACTGAACCTTTTAAACCTTCGTTTTAGCTTCTTGAGAGAGTTTGAACCTTTTGAACCTTCATTTTAGCCTCTTGAGGGAGTTTGAACGTTTTGAACCCGTGTTTTGGCTTCTTGAGGAAGCTTGAAATTTTGAATTTTTGAACCTTCGTTTTAGGTTCTTGAGGAAGCTTGAACCTTTTGAATCTTCGTTTTAGCTCCTTGAGGAAGCTTGAACCTTTTGAACCTTTGCCATAGCTTCTCCGAGGAAGCTTGAACCTTTTGAACTCTGGTTATAGCTTCTTGAGGAAGTTCAACGTTCTCAACCTTCGTTTTAGTTTCCTGAGGGAGTTTGAACCTTTTGAACCTTCGTTTTAGCTTCTTGAGGGAGCTTGAAACTTTTGAACCCTTGTTTTGGCTTCTTGAGGAAGGTTGAACCTTTTGAACCTTCGTTTTAGCTTCTTGAGGAAGCTTGAACCTTTTGAACCTTTGCTCTAGCTTCTCCAAGAAGCTTGAAACTTTTGAACCTTTGCTCTAGTTTCTCTATGAAGCTTCAACCTTTTGCTCTAGCTTCTCCAAGAAACTTGAACCCTCTTGTTTCTCTATAAGAGAGGGCCTCGCTCTCCTTTAGAGAGGTTGAAAAAAAAATTTCTAAGGAAAAGCACATATATCTCTCTATATCTCTACATTCTAGGCTTAGAGAGGGTCTTTGTTCTTGGCCTTTATCACCACCGGTGATTGCGCATGTTGTGCTCGTTCTGAGGTTACGGAGTATCGGGTGAGAGCCTTACCTTCGGACCTCGGGACTCTTTTGTGCTTTGCCTCGATTTGCGAACCAGGTTCTGTTTTCTCTCCCCGAAGGGAGGGAGAAATTTCGTAGACCATCTGTCAGTGGCCGTAGGCTACTTTTCGTGGTCGTAGACCACTGTTCCTGTTTGGAGACCATTTTCTGGTTTTCGGAGCCATCGGTCGTGCGCCTCGGTTCGGGACTGCTTAACTTTCTCCGTTTGGCACGATTTTTGGACAGCTTGAACCTTTTGAACCTTCGTTTTAGCTTCTTGAGGAAGCTTGAACATTTTGAACCCTTATTTTTGCTTCTGGAGGAAGTTAAACCTTCTGAACCTTCGTTTTAGCTTCTTGACGGAGCTTGAACCTTTTGAACCTTGGTTTTAGCTTCTTGAGGGCGCTTGGACCTTTTGAACCTTCGTTTTAGCTTCTTGAGGAAGCTTGAACATTTTGAACCTTTCCTCTAGCTTCTCCAAGAAGCTTGGGCCCTCTCTTTTAGCTTCTCCAAGAAGCTTGAAACTTTTGAACCTTTGCTGTAGCTTCTCTAAGAAGCTTGAACCTTTTGCTCTAGCTTCTCCAAGAAGCTTGAACCCTCTTGTTTCTCTATAAGAGAGAGGCTCCCTCTCCTTTAGAGAGGTTGAAAAAAATTTGCCTAAGGAAAAGCACATATATCTCTCTATATCTCTACATTCTTGGCTTAGAAAGGGTGTTTGTTCTTGGCCTTTAACACCACCGGTGATTGCGCATGTTGTGCTCGTTCTGAGGTTACGGAGTTTCGGCTGAGAGCCGTACCTCCGGACCTCGGGCCTCTTTTGTGCTTTGCTTCGGTTTGCGAACCAAGTTACATTTTCTCTCCCGAAGAGGGAGAGGTTTCGAGACCATCTCTCGGTGGCCGTGAGGCTACTTTTCGTGGTCGAGACCACTTTGTTCCCTTGGAGACCATTTTTCGGTTTTTGGAGCCGTCAGTCGTGCGCCTCGGTTCAGGACCGCTTAACTTTCTCCGTTTGGCACGGTTTTTGGACAGCTTGAACCTTTTGAATCTTCATTTTAGCTTCTTGAGGAAGCTAGAACCTTTTGAACCCTTGTTTTAGCTCCTTGAGGAAGTTAAACCTTCTGAACCTTCGTTTTAGGTTCTTGAGGGAGCTTGAACCTTTTGAACCCTGGTTTTAGCTTCTTGACGAAGTTGAACCTTCTGAACCTTCGTTTTAACTTCCTGAGGGAGCCTGAACCTATTGAACGTTCGTTTTAGCTTCTTGAGGGAGCTTGAACCTTATGAACCTTCGTTTTAGCCTCTTGAGGGAGCTTGAACCTTTTGAAACCCTGTTTTGGCTTCTTGAGGAAGCTTGAAATTTTGAACTTTTCAACCTCCGCTTTAGCTTCTTGAGGAAACTTGAACCTTTTGAACCTTCGTTTTAGCTTCTTGAGGAAGCTTGAACCTTTTGAAGCTTTGCTCTAGCTTCTCCGAGGAAGCTTGAACCTTTTGAACCCTAGTTTTAGCTTCTTGAGGAAGTTGAACCTTCTGAACC
Organism: Camellia lanceoleosa; assembly: GCA_025200525.1. NCBI lineage: Eukaryota > Viridiplantae > Streptophyta > Magnoliopsida > Ericales > Theaceae > Camellia > Camellia lanceoleosa. The sequence continues at coordinate 153,554,093 of CM045770.1, read as the reverse complement.
TTCGTTTTAGTTTCCTGAGGGAGCTTGAACCTTTTGAACCTTCGTTTTAGCTTCTTGAGGGAGCTTGAAGCTTTTGAACCCTGGTTTTGGCTTTTTGAGGAAGTTTGAACCATTTGAACCTTTGTTTTAGCTTCTTGAGGAAGCTTGAACCTTTTGAACCTTCGTTTTAGCTTCTTGAGGAAGCTTGAACCTTTTGAACCTTTGCTCTAGCTTCTCCAAGAAGCTTGAAACTTTTGAACCTTTGCTCTAGCTTCTCTAAGAAGCTTGAACTTTTGCTCTAGCTTCCCCAAGAAGCTTGAACCCTCTTGTTTCTCTATAAGAGCGGGCCTCCCTCTCCTTTTGAGGTTACGGAGTTTCGGGTGAGGGCCTTACCTCCGGACGTCGGGACTCTTTTGTGCTTTGCCTCGATTTGCGAACCAGGTTTTGTTTTCTCTCCCCGAAGGGAAGGAGAGGTTTCGTAGACCATCTCTCAGTGGCCGTAGGCTACTTTTCATGGTCGTAGACCACTGTTCCTGTTTGGTGACCATTTTTCAGTTTTCGGAGCCGTCGGTCGTGCGCCTCGGTTCGGGACCGCTTAATTTTCTCCGTTTGGCACGGTTTTTGGACAGCTTGAACCTTTTGAACCTTCGTTTTAGCTTCTTGAGGAAGCTTGAACATTTTGAACCCTTATTTTAGCTTCTGGAGGAAGTTAAACCTTCTGAACCTTCGTTTTAGCTTCTTGAGGGAGTTTGAACCTTTTAAACCTTGGTTTCAGCTTCTTGAGGGCGCTTGGACCTTTTCAACCTTCGTTGTAGCTTCTTGAGGGAGCTTGAACCTTTTGAACCCTGGTTTTAGCTTCTTGGCGAAGTTGAACCTTCTGAACCTTCGTTTTAGCTTCCTGAGGGAGCCTGAACCTTTTGAACCTTCGTTTTAGCTTTTTGAGGGAGCTTGAACCTTTTGAACCTTCGTTTTAGCCTCTTGAGAGAGCTTGAACCTTTTGAACCCCTATTTTGGCTTCTTGAGGAAGCCTAAAATTTTGAACTTTTCAACCTCCGTTTTAGCTTCTTGGGGAAGCTTGAGCCTTTTGAACCTTTGTTTTAGCTTCTTGAGGAAGCTTGAACCTTTTGAACCTTTGCTCCAGCTTCTCCGAGGAAGCTTGAACCTTTTGAACCCTGGTTTTAGCTTCTTGAGGAAATTGAACCTTCTGAACCTTCGTTTTAGTTTCCTAAGGGAGCTTGAACCTTTTGAACCTTTTGAACCTTCATTTTAGCTTCTTGAGGGAGCTTGAACCTTTTAAACTTTCGGTTTAGCTTCTTGACAGAGATTGAACCTTTTGAACCCTTATTTTGGCTTCTTGAGGAAGCTTGAACATTTTGAACCTTCGTTTTAGCTTCCTGAGGAAGGTTGAACCTTTTGAACCTTCGTTTTAGCTTCTTGAGGAAGCTTGAACGTTTTGAACCTTTGCTCTAGCTTCTCCAAGAAGCTTGGGCCCTCTCTTTTAGCTTCTCCAAGAAGCTAGAAACTTTTGAACCTTTGCTCTAGCTTCTCTAAGAAGCTTGAACCTTTTCCTCTAACTTCTCCAAGAAGCTTGAACCCTCTTGTTTCTCTATAAGAGAGAGCCTCCCTCTCCTTTAGAGAGGTTGAAAGAAATTTGTCTAAGGAAAAGCACATATATCTCTCTATATCTCTACATTCAAGGCTTAGAGAGGGTGTTTGTTCTTGGCCTTTAACACCACCGGTGATTGCGCATGTTGTGCTCGTTCTGAGGTTACGGAGTTTCGACTGAGAGCCTTACCTCCGGACCTCGGGCCGCTTTTGTGCTTTGCCTCGGTTTGGGAACCAGGTTCTATTTTCTCTCCCCGAAGGGAGGGAGAGGTTTCGTAGACCATCTCTCAGTGGCCGTAGGCTACTTTTCGTGGTCATAGACCACTGTTCCCGTTTGGAGACCATTTTCTGGTTTTCGGAGCCGTCGGTCGTGCGCCTCGGTTTGGGACCGCTTAACTTTCTCCGTTTGGCACGGTTTTTGGACAGCTTGAACCTTTTGAACCTTTATTTTAGCTTCTTGAGGAAGCTTGAACCTTTTCAACCCTTATTTTAGCTTCTTGAGGAAGTTAAACCTTTTGAACCTTCGTTTTAGCTTCTTGAGGCAGCTTAAACCTTTTCAACCTTGGTTTTAGCTTCTTTAGAACTTGGACCTTTTGAACCTTCGTTTTAGCTTCTTGAGGGAGCTTGAACGTTTTGAACCCTGGTTTTAGCTTCTTGACGAAGTTGATCCTTCGGAACCTTCGTTTTAACTTCCTGAGGGAGCCTGAACCAATTGAACGTTCGTTTTAGCTTCTCGAGGGAGCTTGAACCTTATGAACCTTCGTTTTAGCCTCTTGAGGGAGCTTGAACCTTTTGAACCCCTGTTTTGGCTTCTTGAGGAAGCTTGAAATTTTGAACTTTTCAACCTCCGCTATTGCTTCTTGAGGAAGCTTGAACCTTTTGAACCTTTGCTCTAGCTTCTCCTAGGAAGCTTGAACCTTTTGAACCCTGGTTTTAGCTTCTGGAGGAAGTTGAACCTTCTGAACCTTCGTTTTAGTTTCTTGAGGGAGCTTGAACCTTTTGAACCTTCGTTTTAGCTTCTTGAGGGAGCTTGAAGCTTTTGAACCCTGGTTTTGGCTATTTGAGGAAGCTTGAACCTTTTGAACCTTCATTTTAGCTTCTTGAGGAAGCTTGAACCTTTTGAACCATCGTTTTAGCTTCTTGAGGAAGCTTGAACCTTTTGAACCTTTGCTCTAGGTTCTCTAAGAAGCTTGAAACTTTTGAACCTTTGCTCTAGCTTCTCTAAGAAGCTTGAACCTTTTGCTCTAGCTTCCCCAAGAAGCTTGAACCCTCTTGCTTCTCTATAAGAGAGGGCCTCCCTCTCCTTTAGAGAGGTTGAAAAAAATTTGTCTAAGGAAAAGCACATATATCTCTCTATATCTGTACATTCTAGGCTTGGAGAGGGTGTTTGTTCTTGGCCTTTATCACCACCGGTGATTGCGCATGTTGTGCTCGTTCTGAGGTAACGGAGTTTCGGGTGAGAGCCTTACCTCCGGACCTCGGGACTCTTTTGTGCTTTGCCTCGATTTGCGAACCACGTTCTGTTTTCTCTCCCCGAAGGTAGGGAGAGGCTTCGTAGACCATCTCTCAGTGGCCGTAGGCTACTTTTCGTGGTCGTAGACCACTGTTCCTGTTTGGAGACCATTTTTCGGTTTTCGGAGCCGTCGGTCGTGCGCCTCGGCTCGGGACCGCTTAACTTTCTCCGTTTGGCACGGTTTTTGGATAGCTTGAACCTTTTGAACCTTCGTTTTAGCTTCTTGAGGAAGCTTGAACATTTTGAACCCTTATTTTAGCTTCTAGAGGAAGTTAAACCTTCCAAACCTTCGTTTTAGCTTCTTGAGGGAGCTTGAACCTTTTGAACCTTGGTTTTAGCTTCTTGAGGGCACTTGGACCTTTTCAACCTTCGTTTTAGCTTCTTGAGGGAGCTTGAACCCTTTGAACCCTGGTTTTAGGTTCTTGACGAAGTTGAATCGTCTGAACCTTCGTTTTAGCTTCCTGAGGGAGCCTAAACCTTTTGAACCTTCGTTTTAGCTTCTTGAGGGAGCTTGAACCTTTTGAACCTTCGTTTTAGGCTCTTGAGAGAGCTTGAACCTTTTGAACCCCTGTTTTGGCTTCTTGAGGAAGCCTGAAATTTTGAACTTTTCAACCTCCGTTTTAGCTTCTTGGGGAAGCTTGAACCTTTTGAACCTTCGTTTTAGCTTCTTGAGGAAGCTTGAACCTTTTGAACATTTGCTCTAGCTTCTCCGAGGAAGCTTGAACCTTTTGAACCCTAGTTTTAGCTTCTTGAGGAAGTTGAACCTTCTGAACCTTCGTTTTAGTTTCCTGAGGGAGCTTGAACCTTTTGAACCTTCATTTTAGCTTCTTGAGGGAGCTTGAACCTTTTAAACTTTCGTTTTAGCTTCTTGAGGGAGCTTGAACCTTTTGAACCCTTATTTTGGCTTCTTGAGGAAGCTTGAACATTTTGAACCTTCGTTTTATCTTCTTGAGGAAGCTTGAACCTTTTGAACCTTCGTTTTAGCTTCTTAAGGAGGCTTGAACGTTTTGAACCTTTGCTCTAGCTTCTCCAAGAAGCTTGGGCCCTCTCTTTTAGCTTCTCCAAGAAGCTTGAAACTTTTGAACCTTTGCTCTAGCTTCTCTAAGAAGCTTGAACCTTTTCCTCTAGCTTCTCCAAGAAGCTTGAACCCTCTTATTTCTCTATAAGAGAGAGCCTCTCTCTCCATTAGAGAGGTTGAAAGAAATTTGTCTAAGGAAAAGCACATATACATCTCTATATCTCTACATTCAAGGCTTAGAGAGGGTGTTTGTTCTTGGCTTTTAACACCACCGGTGATTGCGCAAGTTGTGCTCGTTCTGAGGTTACAGAGTTTCAGATGAGAGCCTTACCTCCGGATCTCGGGACTCCTTTGTGCTTTGCCTCGATTTGCGAATCAGGTTCTATTTTCTCTCCCCAAAGGGAGGGAGAGGTGTCGTAGACCATCTCTCAGTGGCCGTAGGCTACTTTTCGTGGTTGTAGACCCTTTGTTCTGTTGGAGACCATTTTAGATTTGAGCCGTCGGTCGTGCGCCTCGGTTCGGGACCACTTAACTTTCTCCGTTTGGCGCGGTTTTTGGACAGCTTGAACCTTTTGAACCCTTATTTTAGCTTCTTGACGAAGTTAAACCTTATGAACCTTCGTTTTAGCTTCTTGAGGGAGCTTCAACCTTTTGAACCTTGGTTTTAGCTACTTAAGGGTGCTTGGACCTTTTAAACCTTCGTTTTAGCTTCTTAAGGGAGTTTGAACCTTTTGAACCCTGGTTTTAGCTTCTTGACGAAGTTGAACATTCTGAACCTTCGTTTTAGATTCTTGAAAAAGACTGAACCTTTTAAACCTTCGTTTTAGCTTCTTGAGAGAGTTTGAACCTTTTGAACCTTCATTTTAGCCTCTTGAGGGAGTTTGAACGTTTTGAACCCGTGTTTTGGCTTCTTGAGGAAGCTTGAAATTTTGAATTTTTGAACCTTCGTTTTAGGTTCTTGAGGAAGCTTGAACCTTTTGAATCTTCGTTTTAGCTCCTTGAGGAAGCTTGAACCTTTTGAGCCTTTGCCCTAGCTTCTCCGAGGAAGCTTGAACCTTTTGAACTCTGGTTATAGCTTCTTGAGGAAGTTCAACGTTCTCAACCTTCGTTTTAGTTTCCTGAGGGAGTTTGAACCTTTTGAACCTTCGTTTTAGCTTCTTGAGGGAGCTTGAAACTTTTGAACCCTTGTTTTGGCTTCTTGAGGAAGGTTGAACCTTTTGAACCTTCGTTTTAGCTTCTTGAGGAAGCTTGAACCTTTTGAACCTTCGTTTTAGCTTCTTGAGGAAGCTTGAACCTTTTGAACCTTCGTTTTAGCTTCTTGAGGAAGCTTGAACGTTTTGAACCTTTGCTCTAGCTTCTCCAAGAAGCTTGTGCCCTCTCTTTTAGCTTCTCCAAGAAGCTTGAAACTTTTGAACCTTTGCTCTAGCTTCTCTAAGAAGCTTGAACCTTTTCCTCTAGCTTCTCCAAGAAGCTTGAACCCTCTTATTTCTCTATAAGAGAGAGCCTCTCTTGAAAGAAATTTGTCTAAGGAAAAGCACATATATCTCTCTATATCTCTACATTCAAGGCTTAGAGAGGGTGTTTGTTCTTGGCCTTTAACACCACCGGTGATTGCGCAAGTTGTGCTCGTTCTGAGGTTACAGAGTTTCGGATGAGAGCCTTACCTCCGGATCTCGGGACTCCTTTGTCCTTTGCCTCGATTTGCGAATCAGGTTCTATTTTCTCTCCCCGAAGGGAGGGAGAGGTGTCGTAGACCATCTCTCAGTGGCCGTAGGCTACTTTTCGTGGTTGTAGACCACTGTTCCTGTTTGGTGACCATTTTTCGGTTTTCGGAGCCATCGGTCGTGCGCCTCGGTTCGGGACCACTTAACTTTCTCCGTTTGGCACGGTTTTTGGACAGCTTGAACCTTTTGAACCCTTATTTTAGCATCTTGACGAAGTTAAACCTTATGAACCTTCGTTTTAGATTCTTGATGGAGCTTCAACCTTTTGAACCTTGGTTTTAGCTTCTTGAGGGTGCTTGGACCTTTTAAACCTTCGTTTTAGCTTCTTAAGGGAGCTTGAACCTTTTGAACCCTGGTTTTAGCTTCTTGACGAAGTTGAACATTCTGAACCTTCGTTTTAGATTCTTGAAAAAGACTGAACCTTTTAAACCTTCGTTTTAGCTTCTTGAGAGAGTTTGAACCTTTTGAACCTTCATTTTAGCCTCTTGAGGGAGTTTGAACGTTTTGAACCCGTGTTTTGGCTTCTTGAGGAAGCTTGAAATTTTGAATTTTTGAACCTTCGTTTTAGGTTCTTGAGGAAGCTTGAACCTTTTGAATCTTCGTTTTAGCTCCTTGAGGAAGCTTGAACCTTTTGAACCTTTGCCCTAGCTTCTCCGAGGAAGCTTGAACCTTTTGAACTCTGGTTATAGCTTCTTGAGGAAGTTCAACGTTCTCAACCTTCGTTTTAGTTTCCTGAGGGAGTTTGAACCTTTTGAACCTTCGTTTTAGCTTCTTGAGGGAGCTTGAAACTTTTGAACCCTTGTTTTGGCTTCTTGAGGAAGGTTGAACCTTTTGAACCTTCGTTTTAGCTTCTTAAGGAAGCTTGAACCTTTTGAACCTTCGTTTTAGTTTCTTGAGGAAGCTTGAACCTTTTGAACCTTTGCTCCAGCTTCTTCAAGAAGCTTGAAACTTTTGAACCTTTGCTCTAGTTTCTCTATGAAGCTTCAACCTTTTGCTCTAGCTTCTCCAAGAAACATGAACCCTCTTGTTTCTCTAAAAGAGAGGGCCTCGCTCTCCTTTAGAGAGGTTGAAAAAAAATTTTCTAAGGAAAAGCACATATATCTCTCTATATCTCTACATTCTAGGCTTAGAGAGGGTCTTTGTTCTTGGCCTTTATCACCACCGGTGATTGCGCATGTTGTGCTCGTTCTGAGGTTACGGAGTATCGGGTGAGAGCCTTACCTTCGGACCTCGGGACTCTTTTGTGCTTTGCCTCGATTTGCGAACCAGGTTCTGTTTTCTCTCCCCGAAGGGAGGGAGAAATTTCGTAGACCATCTGTCAGTGGCCGTAGGCTACTTTTCGTGGTCGTAGACCACTGTTCCTGTTTGGAGACCATTTTCTGGTTTTCGGAGCCATCGGTCGTGCGCCTCGGTTCGGGACTGCTTAACTTTCTCCGTTTGGCACGGTTTTTGGACAGCTTGAACCTTTTGAACCTTCGTTTTAGCTTCTTGAGGAAGCTTGAACATTTTGAACCCTTATTTTTGCTTCTGGAGGAAGTTAAACCTTCTGAACCTTCGTTTTAGCTTCTTGAGGGAGCTTGAACCTTTTGAACCTTGGTTTTAGCTTCTTGAGGGCGCTTGGACCTTTTGAACCTTCGTTTTAGCTTCTTGAGGAAGCTTGAACATTTTGAACCTTTGCTCTAGCTTCTCCAAGAAGCTTGGGCCCTCTCTTTTAGCTTCTCCAAGAAGCTTGAAACTTTTGAACCTTTGCTGTAGCTTCTCTAAGAAGCTTGAACCTTTTGCTCTAGCTTCTCCAAGAAGCTTGAACCCTCTTGTTTCTCTATAAGAGAGAGCCTCCCTCTCCTTTAGAGAGGTTGAAAAAAATTTGCCTAAGGAAAAGCACATATATCTCTCTATATCTCTACATTCTTGGCTTAGAAAGGGTGTTTGTTCTTGGCCTTTAACACCACCGGTGATTGCGCATGTTGTGCTCGTTCTGAGGTTACGGAGTTTCGGCTGAGAGCCGTACCTCCGGACCTCGGGCCTCTTTTGTGCTTTGCTTCGGTTTGCGAACCAAGTTCTGTTTTCTCTCCCCGAAGGGAGGGAGAGGTTTCGTAGACCATCTCTCAGTGGCCGTAGGCTACTTTTCGTGGTCGTAGACCACTGTTCCCCTTTGGAGACCATTTTTCGGTTTTTGGAGCCGTCAGTCGTGCGCCTCGGTTCAGGACCGCTTAACTTTCTCCGTTTGGCACGGTTTTTGGACAGCTTGAACCTTTTGAATCTTCATTTTAGCTTCTTGAGGAAGCTTGAACCTTTTGAACCCTTGTTTTAGCTCCTTGAGGAAGTTAAACCTTCTGAACCTTCGTTTTAGGTTCTTGAGGGAGCTTGAACCTTTTGAACCCTGGTTTTAGCTTCTTGACGAAGTTGAACCTTCTGAACCTTCGTTTTAACTTCCTGAGGGAGCCTGAACCTATTGAACGTTCGTTTCAGCTTCTTGAGGGAGCTTGAATCTTATGAACCTTCGTTTTAGCCTCTTGAGGGAGCTTGAACCTTTTGAAACCCTGTTTTGGCTTCTTGAGGAAGCTTGAAATTTTGAACTTTTCAACCTCCGCTTTAGCTTCTTGAGGAAACTTGAACCTTTTGAACCTTCGTTTTAGCTTCTTGAGGAAGCTTGAACCTTTTGAAGCTTTGCTCTAGCTTCTCCGAGGAAGCTTGAACCTTTTGAACCCTAGTTTTAGCTTCTTGAGGAAGTTGAACCTTCTGAACCTTCGTTTTAGTTTCCTGAGGGAGCTTGAACCTTTTGAACCTTCGTTTTAGCTTCTTGAGGGAGCTTGAAGCTTTTGAACCATGGTTTTGGCTTTTTGAGGAAGCTTGAACCATTTGAACCTTCGTTTTAGCTTCTTGAGGAAGCTTGAACCTTTTGAACCTTCGTTTTAGCTTCTTGAGGAAGCTTGAACCTTTTGAACCTTTGCTCTAGCTTCTCCAAGAAGCTTGAAACTTTTGAACCTTTGCTCTAGCTTCTCTAAAAAGCTTGAACTTTTGCTCTAGCTTCCCCAAGAAGCTTGAACCCTCTTGTTTCTCTAGAAGAGCGGGCCTCCCTCTCCTTTTGAGGTTACGGAGTTTCGGGTGAGGGCCTTACCTCCGGACGTCGGGACTCTTTTGTGCTTTGCCTCGATTTGCGAACCAGGTTTTGTTTTCTCTCCCCGAAGGGAGGGAGAGGTTTCGTAGACCATCTCTCAGTGGCCGTAGTCTACTTTTCGTGGTCGTAGACCACTGTTCCTGTTTGGTGACCATTTTTTAGTTTTCGGAGCCATCGGTCGTGCGCCTCGGTTCGGGACCGCTTAATTTTCTCCGTTTGGCACGGTTTTTGGACAGCTTGAACCTTTTGAACCTTCGTTTTAGCTTCTTGAGGAAGCTTGAACATTTTGAACCCTTATTTTAGCTTCTGGAGGAAGTTAAACCTTCGGAACCTTCGTTTTAGCTTCTTGAGGGAGTTTGAACCTTTTAAACCTTGGTTTCAGCTTCTTGAGGGCGCTTGGACCTTTTCAACCTTCGTTGTAGCTTCTTGAGGGAGCTTGAACCTTTTGAACCCTGGTTTTAGCTTCTTGGCGAAGTTGAACCTTCTGAACTTTCGTTTTAGCTTCCTGAGGGAGCCTGAACCTTTTGAACCTTCGTTTTAGCTTTTTGAGGGAGCTTGAACCTTTTGAACCTTCGTTTTAGCCTCTTGAGAGAGCTTGAACCTTTTGAACCCCTATTTTGGCTTCTTGAGGAAGCCTAAAATTTTGAACTTTTCAACCTCCGTTTTAGCTTCTTGGGGAAGCTTGAGCCTTTTGAACCTTTGTTTTAGCTTCTTGAGGAAGCTTGAACCTTTTGAACCTTTGCTCTAGCTTCTCCGAGGAAGCTTGAACCTTTTGAACCCTGGTTTTAGCTTCTTGAGGAAATTGAACCTTCTGAACCTTCGTTTTAGTTTCCTAAGGGAGCTTGAACCTTTTGAACCTTTTGAACCTTCATTTTAGCTTCTTGAGGGAGCTTGAACCTTTTAAACTTTCGGTTTAGCTTCTTGACGGAGATTGAACCTTTTGAACCCTTATTTTGGCTTTTTGAGGAAGCTTGAACATTTTGAACCTTCGTTTTAGCTTCTTGAGGAAGGTTGAACCTTTTGAACCTTCGTTTTAGCTTCTTGAGGAAGCTTGAACGTTTTGAACCTTTGCTCTAGCTTCTCCAAGAAGCTTGGGCCCTCTCTTTTAGCTTCTCCAAGAAGCTTGAAACTTTTGAACCTTTGCTCTAGCTTCTCTAAGAAGCTTGAACCTTTTCCTCTCACTTCTCCAAGAAGCTTGAACCCTCTTGTTTCTCTATAAGAGAGAGCCTCCCTCTCCTTTAGAGAGGTTGAAAGAAATTTGTCTAAGGAAAAGCACATATATCTCTCTATATCTCTACATTCTAGGCTTAGAGAGGGTGTTTGTTCTTGGCCTTTAACACCACCGGTGATTGCGCATGTTGTGCTCGTTCTGAGGTTACGGAGTTTCGACTGAGAGCCTTACCTCCGGACCTCGGGCCGCTTTTGTGCTTTGCCTCGGTTTGGGAACCAGGTTCTGTTTTCTCTCCCCGAAGGGAGGGAGAGGTTTCGTAGACCATCTCTCAGTGGCTGTAGGCTACTTTTCGTGGTCGTAGACCACTGTTCCCGTTTGGAGACCATTTTCTGGTTTTCGGAGTCGTCGGTCGTGCGCCTCGGTTTGGGACCGCTTAACTTTCTCCGTTTGGCACGGTTTTTGGACAGCTTGAACCTTTTGAACCTTTATTTTAGCTTCTTGAGGAAGCTTGAACCTTTTCAACCCTTATTTTAGCTTCTTGAGGAAGTTAAACCTTTTGAACCTTCGTTTTAGCTTCTTGAGGCAGCTTAAACCTTTTCAACCTTGGTTTTAGCTTCTTTAGAACTTGGACCTTTTGAACCTTCGTTTTAGCTTCTTGAGGGAGCTTGAACGTTTTGAACCCTGGTTTTAGCTTCTTGACGAAGTTGATCCTTCTGAACCTTCGTTTTAACTTCCTGAGGGAGCCTGAACCTATTGAACGTTCGTTTTAGCTTCTCGAGGGAGCTTGAACCTTATGAACCTTCGTTTTAGCCTCTTGAGGGAGCTTGAACCTTTTGAACCCCTGTTTTGGCTTCTTGAGGAAGCTTGAAATTTTGAACTTTTCAACCTCCGCTATTGCTTCTTGAGGAAGCTTGAACCTTTTGAACCTTTGCTCTAGCTTCTCCTAGGAAGCTTGAACCTTTTGAACCCTGGTTTTAGCTTCTGGAGGAAGTTGAACCTTCTGAACCTTCGTTTTAGTTTCCTGAGGGAGCTTGAACCTTTTGAACCTTCGTTTTAGCTTCTTGAGGGAGCTTGAAGCTTTTGAACCCTGGTTTTGGCTATTTGAGGAAGCTTGAAACTTTTGAACCCTCATTTTAGCTTCTTGAGGAAGCTTGAACCTTTTGAACCATCGTTTTAGCTTCTTGAGGAAGCTTGAACCTTGTGAACCTTTGCTCTAGGTTCTCTAAGAAGCTTGAAACTTTTGAACCTTTGCTCTAGCTTCTCCAAGAAGCTTGAACCTTTTGCTCTAGCTTCCCCAAGAAGCTTGAACCCTCTTGCTTCTCTATAAGAGAGGGCCTCCCTCTCCTTTAGAGAGGTTGAAAAAAATTTGTCTAAGGAAAAGCACATATATCTCTCTATATCTGTACATTCTAGGCTTGGAGAGGGTGTTTGTTCTTGGCCTTTATCACCACCGGTGATTGCGCATGTTGTGCTGCTCGAGGTAACGAGTTTGGGTGAGAGCCTTATCTCCGGACCTCGGGACTCTTTTGTGCTTTGACTCGATTTGCGAACCACGTTCTGTTTTCTCTCCCGAAGGTAGGAGAGGCCGTGAACCATCTCTCAAGGGTCAGGGCTACTTTTCGTGGTCGTGAACCCTTTATTCCTATTTCGAGACCATTTTTCGGTTTTCGGAGCCGTCGGTCGTGCGCCTCGGCTCGGGACCGCTTAACTTTCTCCGTTTGGCACGGTTTTTGGATAGCTTGAACCTTTTGAACCTTCGTTTTAGCTTCTTGAGGAAGCTTGAACATTTTGAACCCTTATTTTAGCTTCTAGAGGAAGTTAAACCTTCTAAACCTTCGTTTTAGCTTCTTGAGGGAGCTTGAACCTTTTGAACCTTGGTTTTAGCTTCTTGAGGACGCTTGGACCTTTTCAACCTTTGTTTTAGCTTCTTGAGGGAGCTTGAACCCTTTGAACCCTGGTTTTAGGTTCTTGACGAAGTTGAACCATCTGAACCTTCGTTTTAGCTTCCTGAGGGAGCCTAAACCTTTTGAACCTTCGTTTTAGCTTCTTGAGGGAGCTTGAACCTTTTGAACCTTCGTTTTAGGCTCTTGAGAGAGCTTGAACCTTTTGAACCCCTGTTTTGGCTTCTTGAGGAAGCCTGAAATTTTGAACTTTTCAACCTCCGTTTTAGCTTCTTGAGGAATCTTGAACCTTTTCAACCTTCGTTTTAGCTTCTTGAGGAAGCTTGAACCTTTTGAACCTTTGCTCTAGCTTCTCCGAGGAAGCTTGAACCTTTTGAACACTGGTTTTAGCTTCTTGAGGAAGTTGAACCTTCTGAACCTTCGTTTTAGTTTCTAAGGGAGCTTGAACCTTTTGAACCTTCATTTTAGCCTCTTGAGGGAGCTTGAACCTTTTAAACTTTCGTTTTAGCTTCTTGAGGGAGCTTGAACCTTTTGAACCCTTATTTTGGCTTCTTGAGGAAGCTTGAACATATTTAACCTTCGTTTTAACTTCTTGAGGAAGCTTGAACCTTTTGAACCTTCGTTTTAGCTTCTTGAGGAAGCTTGAACATTTTGAACCTTTGATCTAGCTTCTCTGAGAAGCTTGGGCCCTCTCTTTTAGCTTCTCCAAGAAGCTTGGAACTTTTGAACCTTTGCTCTAGCTTCTCTAAGAAGCTTGAACCTTGTGCTCTAGCTTCTCCAAGAAGCTTGAACCCTCTTGTTTCTCTATAAGAGAGAGCCTCTCTCTCCTTTGGAGAGGTTGAAAAAAATTTGTCTAAGGAAAAGCACATATATCTCTCTATATCTCTACATTCTAGGCTTAGAGAGGGTGTTTGTTCTTGGCCTTTAACACCACCGTGATCACAAGCATGTTGTGCTCATTCGAGGTTCTGAGTTTCGGAGAGCCTTACCTGGACCTCGGGCCTCTTTGTGCTTTGCCTCGGTTTGTGAACCAGGTTCATTTTCTCTCCCAGGCGGGGAGAGGTTTCGAGACCATCTCTCGGTGGCGTGAGCTACTTTTGTGGTCGAGAAACCTTTGCTCCGTTGGAGACCATTTTCCAGTTTTCGGAGCCGTCGGTCGTGCGCCTCGGTTCGGGACCGCTTAACTTTCTCCGTTTGGCACGGTTTTTGGACAGCTTGAACCTTTTTAACTGTGACGACCCAGAATTTTTCCCTCCGCTCGAGCGGAGGAGTTTGCGCTCGAGCGGACTTTTGGGGTTCTCAGTAACTTTCCAGATAGCCTGAGATTCTGGGAGTTGTGAATCTCCGCTCGAGCGAAGAATTTATTCCTCGAGCGAACTGCCTTATTGGTCTTTGCGCGCTCAAGCGGTGGAAGCGACGATCGAGCGTGAAAAGCAAGATTGCCCTTGACATTGTAGTAGTGTATTTGGAATCTTCTTATTTTATTTTGGAGTATTGATTGAGGTGGTAATATGATGGTGAAGTAAGATAGGACCAAAAACTTTAATTCGAACAATTTGTTTATGTTCAGCAGTCACTCTTTTGCCCTTTTCTTTTTCCACACTTTGAATTTGAATGTGACGTTAGAACCATTGAAAAGCTTATCTCCGGGGCTTCAATTTGGACACAAGAATGACCTAAACCGGAGTTCGGATGAGAGAGTTACGCATGATTGAAGTTTTGAAATCTGTGCTGGGAGCAGGTCCGCTCGAGCGGGAATAGGGACGCTCGAGCGGAAATAGCGGGTTCAGCAGCTTAAAAACGGGATTCTGAGATCATTTCTTATGTTTTCCTTTCCTCTCTTGATCCCTCTTGCCCTAAGTCCGAAAACCCTAGGGTTTTGATCCCCAAATACTTCCATTTCCCTTAGGTTTGAGCAAGACCTTCCACCAAGAAGTGAAGAAGACAAGAAGATGAACAACTTCAACCGATTGGAATTTCGGGATTTGGAGGATTCTTCTCAAAGCTTTGCTCCTTGCATGATTCTTGAGGTAGGGGTCCTTGTTCTCTTACAATACTTGAATTCATGGATGGATTGTGGTATTTTGAGTATATAAATACAAAATCTATGGTTTTGTGCATTTTGTGTCAAACTTGAGATTTGGGGTTTTATGGTTTGTGATGTTGAGAGTTAAATTGATGAGTTTAAATGATGGATTGTGAATCCTAGGTGTAGAATCATTGGGAAAATTGGAATTAAAAGTGGTGATTTAAGAAGTTTGAATTTTTGCTAAAAACCCTCATTATTCTTGAAACCCTAGATTAATTGGTGATGATAAATAATGAGTTTGCCCAAATTAAAAATAGAATCATGGAATTGGTGGGTCAAATTATACGAATACAAGTTTAATTGGATTTCTGAGATGTTTTGAAATAATGTTAAAAATTCGCGAATGGACTTTGTTATAAATATTGTGAATTATGTGAAAATGAGAAAGGAAATTAATGGAAATGATTTAAAGAATTAATGTGTGACTTCATGTGTGTGTAGGACACGCTTCGGGAGGAATGAATGCTCCACCATCGCACGGTGAGTAATAGTACTCCAATGAACATTAATTACCGTTAATAGTGATTCTTATTAACATTTTGTTCTCCGTGGTCAATTAAGTTAACATGTATGTGAAATGAGAATTAGTGTGAACGTATGTAAACATTGAAGGATTTGGCACACACGGACATGATATAGATATCTACTTAGAGTGGATCATCAAAACGAATAATTGGATAAGACTACGGGTTATTTTGTACGTTAATAACCATTGTGAAGTTATGTTAAATATCAGATGAACCTCCAAATGACTCAATCCGGAGAAAGAAGTGAATGTCGATAACACGATTATGTGAATCTCGTTATGATATAAATGGTTCCACTCTTATTAATGTAATGGAATACTTACCTTCAGTTTATTGTTAATAGTGTTGTCCTGTTATTGTGGGATAATATTGTCACCTTATAAGAAACTATGGGAAATCCGAGAGCATTACTGAGTTCTACATTCTGTTTATGGTTGATAATGGCTACTAACATACTGTTATGTGTAAGTCAGGTGTATGGATTTGTGACAAACAGGTGGAATGTAAGTACATTACGAGACTATGGTAACTACGTATTTCTGGACTCGTTTAATCTGTAATAACATTTTATTATTTATGAATCAGTGACATTAATTTATGACAAACAAATGGAATGTGACTGTATTATGAAGTCTAATCTGTTAATGGTTGTTATTAGCACTCTGTTGAACGTAATATAACTCATGTGAATATTTAGAAGGAATTATGTGCTTCTGTATGACCATAAGACCAGTCTGTTCTGATGACATCTGTGGTTATTTCATTATGATGTTCGTTTCGTTTATATTATGACATGATAAACTTATTATTTTCTGGTATGGAACAAAGTGTTGTACGGAACGAAGTGCTACACCTTGGTGGGAGCCACCTCTGGAATCCGTACGAGCCACCTCTTGAGTCCATACATAGTTATTTCTGGGCCACTAGGCCGTTCTGTTATTTCCGGGCCACTAGGCCGTTTTGTATTTCAGGGCCGCTAGGCCGTTCTGATATTTCTGGGCCGTTAGGCCGTTCTGATATTTTCTGGTATGGAACAAAGTGCTGTACGGAACGAAGTGCTACACCTTGGTGGGAGCCACCTCTGGAATCCGTACGAGCCACCTCTTGAGTCCATACATTTGTTATTTCTGTTACCCGCAGCGTGTCGTTATTTCGGGCCGATAAGCCGCTTCATATTTCGACCGTTGGTAGTTTGATAATTGTGGACCCATGTCAGCTTTGGAAATAATTACGGAATGTAGTTACCCATGTGTTCTTTATTAATAAATGCACGGATATGTAATATAATTTATGTTGAGCATTGAATTGTTATGTGCTATTATTCACTGATTTTAACTCACTTTATTTTGTGTTTGTTTCTGTAGGCACTCAACCCGGAGGTCAACCTTAACCTGTAACTTCCGTCACCCAGTGTCAATCCCTGAGTATCTAAGCACTTAGGTGTTGACGTTCAAGTTATGGAGTTTTATTAAGTTTTTAATTTGTACCCTAAATGTCTATTAAGATTGAGGTGTATGTAATTCGTTTACCTTCCCATGTTTTCGTTATATGCCCGACCTCGAGGGTTAGGTCTGTATATATATATATGTACTAGCTATCTTCAGATGCATGACACTATCTATTTATCTGCATTATGTTCTGTTGGAGATCCTGGCATAGTAATGGTAGCTCAATGGATATTATTTTACACTATTATATGATATTAAATGCTTCCGTTCAGGCCCCATAGGTTATAATTATCAGATTTTATGTCCATTTTTGAGGTGGTCATGCCCAAACTTTTAGGGGCGGGTTTGGGGTGTGACAAGTGGTATCAGAGCACGAGTTGCCATCTCACACACGAATCCATTGAGCTTTAGGATGTCTAGAAAGATTTAGGCATCATGCATGATATTCTGCAAGTACATGAAAAGAAAAGAATGATGGCAACGTTAACTGTCTGTTGCTAACTCTGATGATTACGATCTATGTCTGTTGTGCATTCTTTGGTTGTCTCTGTTTATCTTATACAGATTGGTGAGTAATGTAAGGCATGCAGATGGGATTAAGTCAACAACGTTGTACTGCGCTGCAGTGGTAAGAATTTGTGCTGATCGATAAGACAGTTGATAAGTAACTGATGATTTAAATGTGTATTATCGGTTGATAACTTTCTGTGGGGGAATGATGGCGATATAATTGGGTTGTTTAGCACATTACATGTTAAGTATCCGATATATCTACAATAAAAGGAAATGCTATATGTGGTATTCTATCTTTATATTATAGTTATGTCTTCTTTGCCATCACAATGTGTAAATCTGTGATGTTGAGAAATTACTGTAGTTAAATGTTTGATTAGATGTATTGTGTATTAATTGCAATCGTCTTAAGATGGACCGGTTGTAAGACAAAGTGATGCATATAAGTGACGTTTACTGATAGTTTAAATAACTAAGCTCCGCTTGGAAATCGGTTATTAACCTTGACACAACATGTACGTAATATGATTTCGTGAACTAAAGCAATTACCGACGACTTCTGCTACGGAATTATTGATAGTGTCTAATGAGCATTGATTATGTATCATCAGGATCTGTTTGTGGGAATCTATAGTCTAAAGTTTGACATCTGTAATCTGGAAACTGTGATATGAAATCTGTTATCTGTACTCTGCAATTTGTTTGTTATATGTTTTCTGTAATCTGTACTCTTGTACGGAATGGATGAAGGGAATGAAAAATCCCACCTATATTACGTATCTACCTAAGTGACACCAAAAAAAAAAATTGTGTGGTTCTTATATGCTTAATGGAAATTATGACCCTATGAATGAATTTGGTGGGACCTAGGTATATAAAGTAACTGGACACTCTGTTTGTGATCATTAACTGGGCTAGATGCCTGGTTTCTAATTTCTGTATGGTGGCATACTAAACCACTGTAATTGTAAATTGTGAATACAAATCATAGGGTAAATCTCGTACCTTACAGGAGGAAGAGGGAGAAGTAATTGAATTGTGAAATACTGCAATGATTAACAAGAGGTTAAATTAATTTGTGCTGTAGCAAGAAGAAATACTTATTGGAAGGGAATGTACATCTTACTGTTGTACTTGATTCATTAAATATGATTGTAAATTCAATTCCTGCCCTTATCTTGAGATGTCTCCCTTACTTGGAAAAATGATTGTGTGAGTGCTCAGACCTGTTACTTTGGTGTTAGCATAACTGTTTACTATACTGACGTAGAACTATGAGGAATTAATGATGTATTCTGTGATTCTTCTTCTTATAGTATTGACCTTACTAAGAACTATCCCATACAATTTGGAATCAATGTAAAAGTATGACTGTGAAATGCTTTCGAAAATAGGGGAATCTATGAATTGTGGACTTGAGGAAACAATCTCTACTAGACGATTGTATTTGAAATTGTAAGCTTCCGTAATTGAGACTTTATGTTTTGGAATTTATGCTCTGCAATGAGTACTGTGAGCTTTCTTTCTATCGTACTACCTGTGTTAAGATCATTGCACCTATTTAAACGGCTCATTTCGAAATGAAGTATACCTTGTTGATTAAGTAGGACCCTGGGGGGTAAACTCTGGTGTCTGACTGACTTATACATAAATTGACTTGAACCTAACCACGTAGTTGTAAAAAAAAAAAAAAAAAATTTGTGGTTAGAATTAACGTATGCCAAATGTCAAATGGAATAGAGAATTAGTGATGCCGTTAATTGACGTGCAATTGAAAATTTTGGTGTTGGACCGTATGTTATTCGTTTTTGCTTGTGTTGGTCTGGTGTTTGGGTTAATGGCGGTTTCTATTTCTTTGAAATTGAGTTTTGGGCATCCAATAGACGTGGTTGCTTTGTTGTTAATTGGAGAAGCTGTTATGGACTTTGGGAGTATACGTGGTTAGTGTTGCTCTTTGTCCGTTGAATTCTACTATGTGTGTTTTGATCGAAAGTAATTGTGATCCTTTCCCAGTGATTCTTGTTGTGTGGGTATCTTTAAATCTTTGAGGTATCAACTCAGAAAATTTCGTTTGGTTTTCTGCAATTTCGAGGACGAAATTTCTTTTAAGGAGGGAAGGGTGTGACGACCCAGAATTTTTCCCTCCGCTCGAGCGGAGGAGTTTGCGCTCGAGCGGACTTTTGGGGTTCTCAGTAACTTTGCAGATAGCCTGAGATTCTGGGAGTTGTGAATCTCCGCTCGAGCGGAGAAGTTAACGCTCGAGCGGACTGCCTTATTGGTCTGTGCGCGCTCGAGCGGTGGAAGCGACGCTCGAGCGTGAAAAGCAAGATTGCCCTTGACATTGTAGTAGTGTATTTGGAATCTTCTTATTTTATTTTGGAGTATTGATTGAGGTGGTAATATGATGGTGAAGTAAGATAGGACCAAAAACTTTAATTCGAACAATTTGTTTATGTTCAACAGTCACTCTTTTGCCCTTTTCTTTTTCCACACTTTGAATTTGAATGTGAGGTTAGAACCATTGAAAAGCTTATCTCCGGGGCTTCAATTTGGACACAAGAATGACCTAAAACGGAGTTCGGATGAGAGAGTTACGCATGATTGAAGTTTTGAAATCTGTGTTGGGAGCAGGTCCGCTCGAGCGGGAATAGGGACGCCGAGCGAAATAGGGTTCAATGACTTAAAACGGGATTCTGAGATCATTTCTTATGTTTTCCTTTCCTCTCTTGATCCCTCTTGCCCTAAGTCCGAAAACCCTAGGGTTTTGATCCCCAAATACTTTCATTTCCCTTAGGTTTGAGCAAGACCTTCCACCAAGAAGTGAAGAAGACAAGAAGATGAACAACTTCAACCGATTGGAATTTCGGGATTTGGAGGATTCTTCTCAAAGCTTTGCTCCTTGCATGATTCTTGAGGTAGGGGTCCTTGTTCTCTTACAATACTTGAATTCATGGATGGATTGTGGTATTTTGAGTATATAAATACAAAATCTATGGTTTTGTGCATTTTGTGTCAAACTTGAGATTTGGGGTTTTATGGTTTGTGATGTTGAGAGTTAAATTGATGAGTTTAAATGATGGATTGTGAATCCTAGGTGTAGAATCATTGGGAAAATTGGAATTAAAAGTGGTGATTTAAGAAGTTTGAATTTTTGCTAAAAACCCTCATTATTCTTGAAACCCTAGATTAATTGGTGATGATAAATAATGAGTTTGCCCAAATTAAAAATAGAATCATGGAATTGGTGGGTTAAATTATACGAATACAAGTTTAATTGGATTTCTGAGATGTTTTGAAATAATGTTAAAAATTCGCGAATGGACTTTGTTATGAATATTGTGAATTATGTGAAAATGAGAAAGGAAATTAGGGGAAATGATTTAAAGAATTAATGTGTGACTTCATGTGTGTGTAGGACACGCTTCGGGAGGAATGAATGCTCCACCATCGCACGGTGAGTAATAGTACTCCAATGAACATTAATTACCGTTAATAGTGATTCTTATTAACATTTTGTTCTCCGTGGTCAATTAAGTTAACATGTATGTGAAATGAGAATTAGTGTGAACGTATGTAAACATTGATGGATTTGGCACACACGGACATGATATAGATATCTACTTAGAGTGGATCATCAAAACGAATAATTGGATAAGACTACGGGTTATTTTGTACGTTAATAACCATTGTGAAATTATGTTAAATATCAGATGAACCTCCGAATGACTCAATCCGGAGAAAGAAGTGAATGTCGATAACACGATTATGTGAATCTCGTTATGATATAAATGGTTCCACTCTTATTAATGTAATGGAATACTTACCTTCAGTTTGTTGTTAATAGTGTTGTTCTGTTATTGTGGGATAATATTGTCACCTTATAAGAAACTATGGGAAATCCGAGAGCATTACTGAGTTCTACATTCTGTTTATGGTTGATAATGGCTACTAACATACTGTTATGTGTAAGTCAGGTGTATGGATTTGTGACAAACAGGTGGAATGTAAGTACATTACGAGACTATGGTAACTACGTATTTATGGACTCGTTTAATCTGTAATAACATTTTATTATTTATGAATCAGTGACATTTATTTATGACAAACAAATGGAATGTGACTGTATTATGAAGTCTAATCTGTTAATGGTTGTTATTAGCACTCTGTTGAACGTAATATAACTCATGTGAATATTTAGAAGGAATTATGTGCTTCTGTATGACCATAAGACCAGTCTGTTCTGATGACATCTGTGGTTATTTCATTATGATGTTCGTTTCGTTTATATTATGACATGATAAACTTATTATTTTCTGGTATGGAACAAAGTGCTGTACGGAACGAAGTGCTACACCTTGGTGGGAGCCACCTCTGGAATCCGTACGAGCCACCTCTTGAGTCCATACATTTGTTATTTCTGTTACCACGCGTATGCGTTCTGTTATTTCTGGGCTGATAAGCCGTTCTGTTATTTCTGACCGATGGTAGTTTGATAATTGTGGACCTATGGCAGCTTTGGAAATAATTACGGAATGTAGTTACCCATGTGTTCTTTATTAATAAATGCACGGATATGTAATATAATTTATGTTGAGCATTGAATTGTTATGTGCTATTATTCACTGAGTTTAACTCAATTTATTTTGTGTTTGTTTCTGTAGGCACTCAACCCGGAGGTCAACCTTAACTTGTAACTTCCGTCACCCAGTGTCAATCCCTGAGTATCTAAGCTCTTAGGTGTTGACGTTCAAGTTATGGAGTTTTATTAAGTTTTAATTTGTACCCTAAATGTCTATTAAGATTGAGGTGCATGTAATTCGTTTACCTTCCCATGTTTTCGTTATATGCCCGACCTCGAGGGTTGGGTCAGTATATATATATATGTACTAGCTATCTTCAGATGCATGACACTATCTATTTATCTGCATTATGTTCTGTTGGTGATCCTGGCATAGTAATGGTAGCTCAATGGATATTATTTTACACTATTATATGATATTAAATGCTTCCGTTCAGGCCCCATAGGTTATAATTATCAGATTTTATGTCCATTTTTGAGGTGGTCATGCCCAAACTTTTAGGGGCGGGTTTGGGGTGTGACATGAACCTTCGTTTTAGCTTCTTGAGGAAACTTGAACCTTTTGAACCCTTATTTTAGCTTCTTGAGGAAGTTAAACCTTCTGAACCTTGGTTTTAGCTTCTTGAGGGAGCTTGAACCTTTTGAACCTTGGTTTTAGCTTCTTGAGGGCGCTCGGACCTTTTGAACCTTCGTTTTAGCTTCTTGATGGAGCTTGAACCTTTTGAACCCTGGTTTTAGCTTCTTGACGAAGTTGAACCTTCTGAACCTTCGTTTTAGCTTCTTGAGGGAGCCTGAACCTTTTGAACCTTCGTTTTAGCCTCTTGAGCGAGCTTGAACCTTTTGAACCTTCGTTTTACCCTCTTGAGGGAGCTTGAACCTTTTGAACCCCTGTTTTGGCTTCTTGAGGAAGCTTGAAATTTTGAACTTTTCAACCTTCGTTTTAGGTTCTTGAGGAAGCTTGTACCTTTTGAACCTTCATTTTAGCTTCTTGAGGAAGCTTGAACCTTTTGAACCTTTGCCCTAGCTTCTCCGAGTAAGCTTGAACCTTTTGAACCCTGGTTTTAGCTTCTTGAGGAAGTTGAACCTTCTGAGCCTTCGTTTTAGTTTCCTGAGGGAGCTTGAACCTTTTGAACCTTCGTTTTAGCTTCTTGAGGGAGCTTGAACCTTTTGAACCTTCGTTTTAGCTTCTTGACGGAGCTTGAACCTTTTGAACCCTTGTTTTGGCTTCTTGAGGAAGCTTGAACCTTTTGAACCTTCGTTTTAAGTTCTTGAGGAAGCTTGAACCATTTGAACCTTTGCTCTAGCTTCTCCGAGAAGCTTGAACCCTTTGCTCTACCTTCTCCAAGAAGCTTGAAACTTTTGAACCTTTGCTCTAACTTCTCTAAGAAGCTTGAACGTTTTGCTCTAGCTTCTCCAAGAAGCTTGGACCCTCTTGTTTCTCTATAAGAGAGGGCCTCCCTCTCCTTTAGAGAGGTTGAAAAAAATTTGTCTAAGGAAAAGCACATATATCTCTCTATATCTCTACATTCTAGGCTTAGAGAGGGTGTTTGTTTGTCACACCCAAAACCCGCCCTAAAAGTTTTGGCATGACCTATACAGAACGGACATATAACCTGGTATATATAACATATGGGGCCATATCGGAAGCATAAAATATGAAATATGAAAATAATTAAACAAATAAACTCCATTGCGCTACTTCTACATGCCAGGATCTCATTCATCACATGTATTATAGTGGATAGATAAAGTTCCAAACTATATCCCGGAGCATATACATGCACATTTACAGTTCCAGCCCTATGATTGGGCGTATACAACAAAATAAACATGAAAGTTAGATACACCACCCTTAAATGGACACCCCTAAACAGCCTACATCTTATATAGTGTTGGGACATATGAAGGGTGACAAAAGAAAGCGGCGTCTTGGCTAGGACTGACCATCTGATTGGTGACCTACAGAAACAGACATAACAGAGAGTGAGCCGGGCTCAGTGAATAGTAATACATAAATAAAATGATGCTTAACTTGAAACATAATACATATCAAAGCATATAAAAATGCAGAGTTCACATAGTTAGTCTGATTCTGTGCTAAGTACATGACGGCCTTAGGCCCAATCCTGCAACATGAATATAATGGCTGTAAGCCCTTGAAACATGGTGACACGAGGCCTTTGAAAACATGTGGCACGAAGCCCTTGAAACTTATGGCACGAAGCCCTTGTAACTTGTGGCATAAAGCCCTTGTAACAAATGCTACTAGGCCCTTGAAACTTGTTGGCATTAAAGCCCTTGAAAGTGGCATAAAGCCCTTGAAAATGGCATAAAGCCCTTGTAACATATTGGCATTAAAGCCCTTGAAAGTGGCATAAAGCCCTTGAAAATGGCATGAAGCCCTTGTAACATATTGGCATTAAAGCCCTTGAAAGTGGCATAAAGCCCTTGAAAATGGCATGAAGCATACTTAAACTTGTAAAATATACTTGAAACATACCTGAAACATCCTTGAACTTGTAATATACTTGAAACAATACTTGAAACATACTTGAACTTGTAATTTACCTGAAACCATACTTGAAATATACTTGAGACCATACTTAAACCATACTTGAAATATACTTGAATTTACAACATACGTGAACTTGTAACATGCGTATACTTGTAACATACATAAACTTATAGCATACTTGGACTCGTAGCATACATGAACTTATAACATATTAAACTTGTGTATACTTGAACTTATAAACTTACTTAAACTTGTGCATACTTGAACTTGTCACATATATCAACTTGTAACATTCTTGACTTATAACATACGTAATCTTGTAACAGACTTGAACTTAGAACATACGTAAACTTGTAAACGTACTTCAAAACAAACCTAAAAACTTACTTGAAGTTGAAACATTCTTGAAATACACTTGAAATTTACTTAAAACACACTTGAAATATATCTGAAACATACTCGAACTCGTAACGTACTTGAAACATAATCATTCATTAATTCAAACGTAACATATCATAACTAAAACATTTCTTGTTGTATCATGTCGTTCTCATACACTTAACAATGAGGATCTACTTCACGTTCTCATGAGGGTTATACAATAATGTTAAGCTTGCACTTATGTCGTAAATTTTGAATAACTTCTAATTCATATGGATACACATAGCTATTCTTATATTTGCTTGAAATTTGTTCTTCAAGGATGAACATATGTAGGTAGTCTAATTCCGTATAACTTTGTAGGACGACCTTGTCGGTTCACACTTTCACAATTTGGCCCTTGGTCTGAGGGGTTCACACCTTCACAATGGCCTTTGGGTTTCATAGATTTACAACTTATTACATCGGCCTTCGGCCCTTTGGATTCACAAGTTCACAAGTTCCTTTGATGTTTTCATAATTTCATAATGTTCCTCACCTAGCATACATAACTTCACAACCTCTTTGATGTTTCCATGAGTTCACAATGTTTCTTACATAACATACATAGCATACATGTTAGCATAATTCGTACGACGAAGATCATAACGTCAATAACAATAATTAGTAACGGATAAAGGTACATCGAAGTACTACTACTCACAGTGTTAAGATGTCGTGTTACTTCCCCCCGGAGTGTGTCCTGAACACATTCAAAACTTGCACATTAGTTCTTTCTTTTTCCTTGTTCAAGTAATTCCTAAGTCATTACACTTCCAAGGAATTTATAATTGCTTTAAGATCATCAGAAAAATATTCTAAAAATACCAGAGGGTTGAGCATGCAAAACAGAAGAAAACATTTTTCGGACCCGGGCCGCACGTGCGGCCAGACCCACCGCTCGTGCGGCCATGTACCGCACGTGCGGTCCTCCCCTTCCGCTCGAGCGTCCCAACAGCAGAATGCATTTCCCATTTTTTCTTCTTTGGCCGCACGTGCGGCCATGACCTCCGCACGTGCGGTGGTGACCCCTGTTTTGGGCAACTCAACTTCAACTCAAAATTTAGCAACAACACCTCATTTTACATGCAATTCCAAATGAAATTAAGACAATATATCAACCCAACATCACTATAACATGGATTCTACCTTGAACATGACAAATTAAACAAGATTAGAAGCTTGAACAAGCCATCTCTCTCTCAAATTCCATTCTCAGATTCAAGTTCTTCATGTTCTTGAAACATAACACGTGATATGCACATAATTTCATGAAGTGATGGTATAAAACCAAAGATTGAAGTATAATCTCACACAACACCCAAATTAAGTGTCAAAATAATCAATTGATGAGAAACCCTCATAAATCAAACATGAATCATACATAACACCAATTACAACTTCTAAGTTGTCATAACAAGAAGAACTTGAGCTTACCTTGAATTAAATCCCACAACTCTAACAATTTTGCCAAGCTTTCTTGTTGATTCACTTTTCCCCCAATTTTTCCTCTCCACTCTCTCTATTTTTCTCTCCCAAGAGGTATTCACGTTTTTGCTCTCAAGACAAAACCAAACTTAGAGATATTTATGCAAATATAAGAGCATATGAGACAAAAATCAATCGCTTTATTATTCTGAAATTGAAATTTCGTAAACGTGCTTAATATTACCAGAAAATTATGCTTATCATATATATATAATCAATTTCAGATAATTAAGCCATTAAGGCCTCCAATTTCTGCTTCAAGCATGTTAATGGTGACAGATGGTTTCCTTGTGCAACAGATAGGCATCCATTAACATGGATTACACTTAACCGAAATTTTTCGTGGAATTTTACAGTAAGCTTTTAAAAGCATAAACCAAGGACTGAAAATATATTAGAAATCATGTGCGAGGGTCGGGTTATTAAATTGCTCTTGGCCTTTAACACCACCGGTGATTGCGCATGTTGTGCTCGTTCTGAGGTTACGGAGTTTCGGCTGAGAGCCTTACCTCCGGACCTCGGGACACTTTTGTGTTTTTCCTCGATTTGCGAACCAGGTTCTATTTTCTCTCCCCGAAGGGAGGGAGAGGTTTCGTAGACCATCTCTCAGTGGCCGTAGACTACTTTTCGTGGTCGTAAACCACTGTTCCCGTTTGGAGACCATTTTTCGGTTTTCGGAGCCGTCGGTCGTGCGCCTCGGTTCGAGACCGCTTAGCTTTCTCCGTTTGGCACGGTTTTTAGACAGCTTGAACCTTTTGAACCTTCGTTTTAGCTTCTTGAGGAAGCTTGAACCTTTTGAACTCTTATTTTAGCTTCTTGTGGAAGTTAAACCTTCTGAACCTTCGTTTTAGCTTCTTGAGGGAGCTTGAACCTTTTGAACCTTGGTTTTAGCTTCTTGAGGGTGCTCGGACCTTTTGAACATTCATTTTCGCTTCTTGAGGGAGCTTGAACCTTTTGAACCCTGGTTTTATCTTCTTGACGAAGTTGAACCTTCTGAACCTTCGTTTTAGCTTCCTGAGGGAGCCTGAACATTTTGAACCTTTGTTTTAGCTTCTTGAGAGAGCTTGAACCTTTTGAACCTTCATTTTAGCCTCTTGAGGGAGCTTGAACCTTTTGAACCCTTGTTTTGGCTTCTTGAGGAAGCTTGAAATTTTGACCTTTTCAACCTTCGTTTTAGCATCTTGAGGAAGCTTGAACCCTTTGAACCTTCGTTTTCGTTTCTTGAGGAAGCTTGAACCATTTGAACCTTTGCTCTAGCTTCTCCGAGGAAGCTTGAACCTTTTGAACCCTAGTTTTAGCTTCTTGAGGAAGTTGAACCTTCTGAACCTTTGTTTTAGTTTCCTGAGGGAGCTTGAACCTTTTGAACCTTCGTTTTAGCTTCTTGAGGGAGCTTCAACCTTGTGAACCCTTGTTTTGGCTTCTTGAGGAAGCTTGAACCTTTTGAACCTTCGTTTTAGCTTCTTGAGGAAGCTTGAACCTTTTGCACCTTCGTTTTAGCTTCGTGAGGAAGCTTGAACCTTTGCTCTAACTTCTCCAAGAAGCTTGAACCCTTTGCTCTAGCTTCTCCAAGAAGCTTGAAACTTTTGAACCTTTGCTCTAGCTTGTCTAAGAAGCTTGAACCTTTTGCTGTAGCTTCTCCAAGAAGCTTGAACCTTCTTGTTTCTTTATAAGAGAGGGCCTCCCTCTCCTTTAGAGAGGTTGAAAAAAATTTGTCTAAGGAAAATCACATATATCTCTCTATATCTCTACATTCCAGGCTTAGAGAGGGTGTTTGTTCTTGGCCTTTAACACCACCGGTGATTGCGCATGTTGTGCTCGTTCTGAGGTTACGAAGTTTTGGCTGAGAGCCTTACCTCCGGACCTCGGGGCACTTTTGTGCTGTGCCTCGATTTGCGAACCAGGTTCTGTTTTCTCTCCCCGAAGGGAGGGAGAGGTTTCATAGACCATCTCTCAGTGGCCGTAGGCTACTTTTCGTGGTCGTAAACCACTGTTCTCGTTTGCAGACCATTTTCCAGTTTTCGGAGCCGTCGGTCGTGCGCCTCGGTTCGGGACCGCTTAACTTTCTCCGTTTGGCACGGTTTTTGGACAGCTTGAACCTTTTGAACCCTTATGTTAGCTTCTTGAGGAAGTTAAACCTTCTGAACCTTCGTTTTAGCTTCTTGAGGGAGCTTGAACCTTTTGAACCTTGGTTTTAGCTTCTTAAGGGCGCTCGGCCCTTTTGAACCTTCGTTTTGGTTTCTTGAGGGAGCTTGAACCTTTTGAACCCCGGTTTTAGCTTCTTGACGAAGTTGAACCTTCTGAACCTTCGTTTTAGCTTCCTGAGGGAGCCTGAACCTTTTGAACCTTCGTTTTAGCTTCTTGAGGGAGCTTGAACCTTTTGAACCTTCGTTTTATCCTCTTGAGGGAGCTTGAACCTTTTGAACCCCAGTTTTGGCTTCTTGAGGAAGCTTGAAATTTTGAACTTTTCAACCTTCGTTTTAGCTTCTTTAGGATCCTTGAACCTTTTGAACCTTTGCTCTAGCTTCTCCGAGGAAGCTTGAACCTTTTGAACCCTTGTTTTAGCTTCCTGAGGTAGTTGAACCTTCTGAACCTTCGTTTTAGTTTCCTGAGGGAGCTTCAACCTTTTGAACCTTCGTTTTAGCTTCTTGTGGGAGCTTGAACCTTTTGAACCTTCGTTTTAGCTTCTTGAGGGAGCTTGAACCTTTTGAACCCTTGTTTTGCCTTCTTGAGGAAGCTTGAACCTTTTGAACATTCGTTTTAGCTTCTTGAGGATGCTTGAACCTTTTGAACCTTCGTTTTAGCTTCTTGAAAAGGCTTGAACCTTTTGAACCTTTACTCTAGCTTCTCCAAGAAGCTTGAACCCTTTGCTCTAGTTTCTCTAAGAGGCTTGAACCTTTTGCTCTAGCTTCTTCCAAGAAGCTTGAACCTCTTGTTTCTCTAAAAGAGAGGGCCTCCCTCTCCTTTAGAGAGGTTGAAAAAAATTTGTCTATGGAGAAGCACATACATCTCTCTATATCTCTACATTCCAGGCTTAGAGAGGGTGTTTGTTCTTGGCCTTTAACACCACCGGTGATTGCGCATTTTGTGCTCGTGCTGAGGTTACGGAGTTTCGGCTGATAGCCTTAGCTCCGGACCTCGGGACTCTTTTGTGCTTTTTCTCGATTTGCGAACCAGGTTTTGTTTTCTCTTCCCAAAGGGACGGAGAGGTTTTGTATACCATCTCTCAGTGGCCGTAGGCTACTTTTCGTGGTTGTAGACCACTGTTCCCGTTTGGAGACCATTTTTCAGTTTTCGGAGCCGTCGGTCGTGCGCCTCGGTTCGGGACCGCTTAACTTTCTCCGTTTGGCACGGTTTTTGGACAGCTAGAACCTTTTGAACCTTCGTTTTAGCTTCTTGAGGAAGCTTGAACCTTTTGAACCCTTATTTTTGCTTCTTGAGGAAGTTAAACCTTCTGAACCTTCGTTTTAGCTTCTTGAGGGAGCTTGAACCTTTTGAACCTTGGTTTAGCTTCTTGACGGCGCTCGGACCTTTTGAACCTTCGTTTTAGCTTCTTGAAGGAGCTTCAACCTTTTGAGCCCTGGTTTTAGCTTCTCGACGAAGTTGAACCTTCTGAACATTCATTTTAGCTTCCTGAGGGAGCCTGAACCTTTTGAACCTTCGTTTTAGCATCTTGAGGGAGCTTGAACCTTTTGAATGTTCGTTTTAGCCTCTTCAGGGAGCTTGAACCTTTTCAACCCCTGTTTTGGTTTCTTGAGGAGGCTTGAAATTTTGAACTTTTCAACCTTCGTTTTAGCTTCTTGAGGAAGCTTGAACCTTTTGAACCTTCGTTTTAGCTTCTTGAGGAAGCTTGAACCTTTTGAACCTTTGCTCTAGCTTCTCCGAGGAAGCTTGAACCTTTTGAACCCTGGTTTTAGCTTCTTGAGGAAGTTGATCCTTCTGAACCTTCGTTTTAGTTTCCTGAGGGAGCTTGAACCTTTTGAACCTTCGTTTTAGCTTTTTGAGGGAGCATGAACCTTTTGAAGCTTCGTTTTGGCTTCTTGCGGGAGCTTCAACCTTTTAAACCCTTGTTTTGGCTTCTTTAGGATGCTTCATCCTTTTGAACCTTCGTTTTAGCTTCTTAAGGATGCTTGAACCTTTTGAACCTTCGGTTTAGCTTCTTGACGAAGCTTGAACCTTTTGAACCTTTGCTCTAGCTGCTCCAAGAAGCCTGAACCCTTGGCTCTAGCATCTCCAAGAAGCTTGAAACTTTTGAACCTTTGCTCTAGTTTCTCTAAGAAGCTTGAAGCTTTTGCTCTAGCTTCTTCTAAGAAGCTTGAACCTCTTGTTTCTCTAAAAGAGAAGGCCTCCCTCTCCTTTAGAGAGATTGAAAAAAATTTGTCTAAGGAAAAGCACATACATCTTTCTATATCTCTACATTCCTGGCCTAGAGAGGGTGTTTGTTCTTGGCCTTTAACACCACCGGTGATTGCGCATGTTGTGCTCGCGCTGA
The DNA here is from genome assembly GCA_025200525.1 of Camellia lanceoleosa. Classification (NCBI taxonomy): domain Eukaryota; kingdom Viridiplantae; phylum Streptophyta; class Magnoliopsida; order Ericales; family Theaceae; genus Camellia; species Camellia lanceoleosa. The sequence goes on along the minus strand of CM045770.1, from coordinate 153,523,996 downwards.
GGTTACGGAGTTTCGGTTTAGAGCCTTACCTCCGGACCTCGGGACTCTTTTGTGCTTTTCCTCAATTTGCGAACCAGGTTCTGTTTTCTCTCCCCGAATGGAGGGAGAGGTTTCGTAGACCATCTCTCAGTGGCCGTAGGCTACTTTTCGTGGTAAGACCACTGTTCCCGTTTGGAGACCATTTTCCGATTTTCGGAGCCGTCGGTCGTGCGCCTCGGTTCGGGACCGCTTAGCTTTCTCCGTTTGGCACGGTTTTTGGACAGCTTGAACCTTTTGAACCTTCGTTTTATCTTCTTGGCGAAACTTGAACCTTTTGAACCTTCGTTTTATCTTCTTGGCGAAACTTGAACCTTTTGAACCCTTATTTTAGCTTCTTGAGGAAGTTAAACCTTCTGAACTTTCGGTTTAGCTTCTTGAGGAAGCCTGAAACTTTTGAACCTTGGTTTTAGCTTCTTGAGGGCGCTTGGACCTTTTGAACCTTCGTTTTAGCTTCTTGACGGAGCTTGAACCTTTTGAACCCTGATTTTAGTTTCTTGACGAAGTTGAACCTTCTGAACCTTCGTTTTAGCTTCCTGAGGGAGCCTGAACCTTTTGAACCTTCGTTGTGGCCTCTTGAGGGAGCTTGAACCTTTTGAACCCCTGTTTTGGCTGCTTGAGGAAGCTCGAAATTTTGAACTTTTCAACCATCGTTTTAGCTTCTTGAGGAAGCTTGAACCTTTTGAACCTTCGTTTTAGCTTCTTGAGGAAGCTTAAACCTTTTAAATCTTTGCTCAAGCTTCTCCGAGGAAGCTTGAACCTTTTGAACCCTGGTTTTAGCTTCTCGAGGAAGTTGAACCTCCTGAACCTTCGTTTTGGCTTCTTGAGGGAGCTTGAACCTTTTGAACCTTCGTTTTAGCTTCTTGAGGAAGCTTGAACCTTTTGAACCTTTGCTCTAGCTTCTCCAAGAAGCTTGAACCCTTTGCTCTAGCATCTCCAAGAAGCTTGAAACTTTTGAACCTTTGCTCTAGTTTCTCTAAGAAGCTTGAACCTTTTGCTCTAGCTTCTTCCAAAGAGCTTGAACCTCTTGTTTCTCTAAAAGAGAGGGCCTCCCTCTCCTTTAGAGAGGTTGAAAAAAATTTGTCTAAGGAAAAGCACATACATCTCTCTATATGTCTACATTCCAGGCTTAGAGAGGGTGTTTGTTCTTGGCCTTTAACACCACCGGTGATTGCGCATGTTGTGCTCGTGTTGAGGGTACGGAGTTTCGACGGAGAGCCTTATCTCCGGAACTAGGGACTCTTTTGTGCTTTTTCTCGATTTGCGAACCAGGTTCTGTTTTCTCTCCCCGAAGGGAGGGAGCGGTTTCGTAGACCATCTCTCAGTGGCCGTAGGCTACTTTTCGTGGTCGTAGACCACTGTTCCCATTTGGAGACCATTTTTCGATTTTCGGAGCCGTCGGTCGTGCGCCTCGGTTCGGGACTGCTTAACTTTCTCCGTTTGGCACGGTTTTTGGACAGCTTGGACCTTTTGAACCTTTGTTTTATCTTCTTGGGGAAGCTTGAACCTTTTGAACCCTTATTTTAGCTTCTTGAGGAAGTTAAACCTTCTGAACCTTGGTTTTAGCTTCTTGAGGGAGCCAGAAACTTTTGAACCTTGGTTTTAGCTTCTTGAGGGCGCTTGGACCTTTTGAGCCTTCGTTTTAGCTTCTTAAGGGAGCTTGAACCTTTTGAACCCTGGTTTTAGCTTCTTGACGAAGTTGAACCTTCTGAACCTTCGTTTTAGCTTCCTGAGGGAGCATGATCCTTTTGAACCTTCGTTTTAGTTTCTTGAGGGAGCTTGAACCTTTTGGACCTTTGTTTTAGCCCCTTGAGGGACCTTGAACCTTTTGAACCCCTATTTTGGCTTCTTGAGGAAGTTTGAAATTTTGACCTTTTCAACCATCGTTTTAGCTTCTTGAGGAAGCTTGAACCTTTTGAACCTTCATTTTAGCTTCTGGAGGAAGCTTGAACATTTTGAACCTTTGCTCTAGCTTCTCCGAGGAAGGTTGACCATTTTGAACCCTGGTTTTAGCTTCTTGAGGAAGTTGAACCTTCTAAACCTTCGTTTTAGTTTCCTGAGGGAGCATGAACCTTTTGAACCTTCGTTTTAGCTTCATGAGGGAGCTTGAACCTTTTGAACCTTCGTTTTAGCTTCTTGAGGAAGCTTGAACCTTTTGAACCTTTGCTCTAGCTTCTCCAAGAAGCTTGAACCCTTTGCTCTAGCTTCTCCAAGAAGCTTGAAACTTTTGAACCTTTGCTCTACCTTCTCTAAGAAGCTTGAACCTTTTGCTCTAGCTTCTCTAAGAAGCATGAACCCTGTTGTTTCTCTATAAGAGAGGGTCTCCCCCTCATTTAGAGAGGTTGAAAAAAATTTGTTTAAGGAAAATCACATATATCTCTCTATATCTCTACATTCTAGGCTTAGAGAGGGTGTTTGTTCTTGTCCATTAACACCACCGGTGATTGCGCATGTTGTGCTCGTTCTGACGTTACGAAGTTTCGACTGAGAGCCTTACCTCCGGATCTCGGGACTCTTTTGTGCTTTGCCTCGATTTGCGAACCAGGTTCTATTTTCTCTCCCCGAAGGGAGGGAGAGGTTTCGTAGACCATCTCTCAGTGGCTGTAGGCTATTTTTCGTGGTCGTAGACCACTGTTCCCGTTTGGAGACCATTTTCCGATTTTCGGAGCCGTCGGTTGTGCACCTCGGTTCGGGACCGTTTAACTTTCCCAGTTTGGCACGGTTTTTGGACAGCTTGAACCTTTTGAACCTTCGTTTTAGCTTCTGGCTGAAGCTTGAACCTTTTGAACCCTTATTTTACCTTCTTGAGGAAGTTAAACCTTCTGAACCTTCGTTTTAGCTTCTTGAGGGAGCTTGAACCTTTTGAACCTTGGTTTTAGCTTCTTGAGGGCGCTTGGACCTTTTGAACCTTAGTTTTAGCTTCTTGAGGGAGCTTGAACCTTTTGAAACCTTGTTTTAGCTTCTTGACGAAGTTTAACCTTCTGAACCTTCGTTTTAGCTTCCTGAGTGAGCCTGAACCTTTTGAACCTTCGTTTTAGCTTTTTGAGGGAGCATGAACCTTTTGAACCTTCGTTTTAGCCTCTTGAGGGAGCTTGAACCTTTTGAACCCCTGTTTTTACTTCTTGAGGAAGCTTGACATTTTGAACTTTTCAACCTTCGTTTTAGCTTCTTGAGGAAGCTTGAACCTTTTGAACCCTGGTTTTAGCTTCTTGAGGAAGCTTGAACCTTCTGAACCTTTGCTCTAGCTTCTCCGAGGAAGCTTGAACCTTTTGAACCCTGGTTTTAGCTTCTTGAGGAAGTTGAACCTTCTAAACCTTCGTTTTAGTTTCTTGAGGGAGGTTGAACCTTTTGAACCTTCGTTTTAGCTTCTTATGGGAGCTTGAACCTTTTGAACCTTCGTTTTAGCTTCTTGAGGGAGCTTGAACCTTTTGAACCCTTGTTTTGGCTTCTTGAGGAAGCTTGAACCTTTTGAACCTTCGTTGTAGCTTCTTGAGGAAGCTTGAACCTTTTGAACCCTTATTTTAGTTTCTTGAGAAATTAAACCTTCCGAACCTTCGTTTTAGCTTCTTGAGGGAGCCTAAACCTTTTGAACATTGGTTTTAGCTTCTTGAGGGCGCTTGGACCTTTTGAACCTTCGATTTAGCTTCTTGAGGGAGCTTCAACCTTTGGAACCCTAGTTTTAGCTTCTTGACAAAGTTGAACCTTCTGAACCTTCGTTTTAGCTTCCCGAGGGAGCCTGAACGTTTTGAACCTTCATTTTAGCTTCTTGAGGGAGCTTGAACCTTTTGAACCTTCGTTTTAGCCTCTTGAGGGAGCTTGAACCTTTTGAACCCCTATTTTGGCTTCTTGAGGAAGCTTGAAATTTTGAACTTTTCAACCTTCGTTTTAGCTTCTTGAGGAAGGTTGAACCTTTTCAACCCTTGTTTTAGCTTCTTGAGGAAGCTTGAACCTTCTGAACCTTTGCTCTAGATTCTCCAAGGAAGCTTGAACCTGTTGAACCCTGGTTTTAGCTTATTGAGCAAGTTGAACCTTCTGAACCTTTCTTTTAGTTTCCTGAGGGAGCTTGAACCTTTTGAACCTTCGTTTTAGCTTCTTGAGGTAGCTTGAACCTTTTCAACCCTGGTTTTCTCTTCTTGAGGAAGCTTGAACCTTTTGAACCTTCGTTTTAGCTTCTTGAGGAAGCTTGAACCTTTTGACCCTTTGCCCTAGCTTCTCCAAGAAGCTTGAACCCTTTGCTCTAGCTTCTCCAAGAAGCCCTATACTTTTGAACCTTTGCTCTAGCTTCTCTAAGAAGCTTGAACCTTTTGCTCTAGCTTCTCCAAGAAGCTTGAACCCTCTTGTTTCTCTGTCCAAGGAAAAGCACATATATCTCTCTATATCCCTGCATTCTAGGCTTAGAGATGGTGTTTGTTTTTGGCCTTTAACACCACCGGTGATTGCGCATGTTGTGCTCGTTCTGAGGTTACGGAGTTTCGGCTGAGAACCTCACCTCCGGACCTCAGGACTCTTTTGTGCTTCGCCTCGATTTGCGAACCAGGTTCTATTTTATCTCCCCGAAGGGAGGGAAAGGTTTTGTAGACCATCTCTCAGTGGCCGTAGGCTAGTTGTCGTTGTTGTAGAGCACTGTTCCTGTTTGGAGACCATTTTTTGATTTTCGGAGCTGTCGGTCGTGCGCCTCGGTTCGGGACCGCTAAACTTTCTCTGTTTGGCACGATTTCTGTATAGCTTGAACCTTTTGAATCTTCGTTTTAGCTTGTTGAGGAAGCTTGAACCTTTTGAACCCTTATTTTAGCTTCTTGAGGAAGTTTAACCTTCCGAACCTTCGTTTTAGCTTCCTGAGGGAGCTCGAACCTTTTGAACTTTGGTTTTAGCTTCTTGAGGGCGCATGGACCTTTTGAACCTTCGTTTTAGCTTCTTGAGGGAGCTTGAACCTTTTGAACCCTGGTTTTAGCTTCTTGACAAAGTTGAACCTTCTGAACCTTCGTTTTAGCTTCCTGAGGGAGCCTGAACCTTTTTAACCTTCGTTTTAGCTTTTTGAGGGAGCTTGAACCTTTTGAACCTTCGTTTTAGCCTCTTGAGAGAGCTTGAACCTTTTGACCCCCTGTTTTGGCTTCTTGAGGAAGCTTGAAGTTTTGAACTTTTCAACCTTCGTTTTAGCTTCTTGAGGAAGCTTGAACCCTTTGAACCCTGGTTTTAGTTTCTTGAGGAAGCTTGAATCTTCTGAACCTTTGCTCTAGCTTCTCCGACGAAGCTTGAACCTGTTGAACCCTGGTTTTAGCTTCTTGAGGAAGTTGAAGCTTCTGAACCTTCGTTTTAGTTTCCTGAGGGAGCTTGAACCTTTTGAACCTTCGTTTTAGCTTCTTGAGGGAACTTGAACCTTTTGAACCTTCGTTTTAGCTTCTTGAGGAAGCTTGAACCTTTTGAACCTTCGTTTTTGCTTCTTGAGGAAGCTTGAACCTTTTAAACCTTCGTTTTAGCTTCTTGAGGAAGCTTGAACCTTTTGAACCTTTGCTCTAGCTTCTCCAAGAAGCTTGAACCCTTTGCACTAGCTTCTCCAAGAAGCTTGAAACTTTTAAAACTTTGCTCTAGCTTCTCCTAGAAGTTTGAACCTTTTGCTCTTGCTTTTCCAAGAAGCTTGAACCCTCCTGTTTCTCTATAAGAGAGGGCCTCCCTCTCCTTTAGAGAGGTTGAAAAAAAATTGTCTAAGGAAAAGCACATATATCTCTCTATATCTCTACATTCTAGGCTTAGAGAGGGTGATTGTTCTTGGCCTTTAACACCACCGGTGATTACGCATGTTGTGCTCGTTCGGAGGTAACGGACTTTCGGCTGAGAGCCTTACCTCCGGACCTCGGGAGTCTTTTGTGCTTTGCCTCGATTTGCGAACTAGGTTCTGTTTTCTCTCCCCGAAGGGAGGGAGAGGTTTCGTAGACCATCTCTCAGTGGCCGTAGTCTACTTTTTGTGGTCGTAGACCACTGTTCCCGTTTGGAGAATATTTTCCGATTTTCGTAGTCGTCGGTCATGCGCCTCGATTCGGGACCGCTTAACTTTCTCCGTTTGGCACGGTTTTTGGACAGCTTGACCCTTTTGAACCTTCGTTTTATCTTTTTGAGGAAGCTTGAGCCTTTTGAACCCTTATTTTAGCTTCTTGATGATGCTAAACCTTATGAACCTTCGTTTTAGCTTCTTTAGGTAGCTTGAACCTTTTGAACCTTGGTTTTAGCTTCTTGAGGGTGCTTGGACCTTTTGAACCTTCGTTTTAGCTTCTTGAGGGAGCTTGAACCTTTTGAACCCTGGTTTTAACTTCTTGACGAAGTTGAACCTTTTGAACCTTTCTTTTAGCTTGCTGAGGGAGCCTGAACCTTTTGAACCTTAATTTTAACTTCTTGAAGAAGCTTGAACCTGTTGAACCTTCGTTTTAGCCTCTTGAGGGAGCATGAACCTTTTGAACCCCTGTGTTGGCTTCTTGAGGAAGCTTGAAATTTTGAACTTTTCAACCTTCGTTTTAGCTTCTTGAGGACGCCCGAACCTTTTGATCCTTTGCCCTAGCTTCTCCGAGGAAGCATGAACCTTTTGAACCCTGGTTTTAGCTTCTGGAGGAGGTCGAACCTTCTGAACCTTCGTTTTAGCTTCTTGAGGGAGCTTAAACCTTTTGAACCTTCGTTTTAGCTTCTTGAGGGACCTTGAACCTTTTGAACCCTAGTTTTTGCTTCTTGAGGAAGCTTGAATTTTTTGAACCTTCGTTTTAGCTTCTTGGGGAAGCTTAAACCTTTTGAACCTTTTGAACCTTCGTTTTAGCTTCTTGAGGAAGCTTGAACCTTTTGAACCTTTGCTCTAGCTTCTCCAAGAACCTTGAACCCTTTGCTCTAGCTTCTCCAAGAAGCTTGAAACTTTTGAACCTTTGTTTTAGCTTCTCTAAGAAGCTCGAACCTTTTTCTCTAGCTTCTCCAAGAAGCTTGAACCCTCTTCTTTCTCTATAAGAGAGGGCCTCCCTTTCCTTTACAGAGGTTGAAAAAAATTTGTCTAAGGAAAAGCACATATATCTCTCTATATCTCTACATTCTAGGCTTAGAGAGGGTGTTTGTTCTTGACCTTTAACACCACCGGTGATTGCGCATGTTGTGCTCGTTTTGAGGTTACGGAGTTTTGGCTGAGAACCTTACCTCCGGACCTCGGGACTCTTTTGTGCTTTGCCTCGATTTGCAAACCAGGTTCTATTTTCTCTCCCCGAAGGGAGGGAGTGGTTTCGTAGACCATCTCTCAGTGGCTGTAGGCTACTTTTCGTGGTCATAGACCTTTGTTCCCGTTTAGAGACTATTTTCTGATTTTCGGAGCTGTCGGTCGTGCGCCTCGGTTAGGGACCGCTTAACTTTCTCAGTTTGGCACGGTTTTTGGATAGCTTGAACCTTTTGAACCTTCGTTTTAGCTTCTCGAGGAAGCTTGAACCTTTTGAACCCTTATTTTAGCATCTTGAGGAAGTTAAACCTTCTGAACCTTCGTTTTAGCTTCTTGAGGGAGCCTGAACCTTTTGAACCTTGGTTTTAACTTCTTGAGGGCGCTTGGATCTTTTGAACCTTCGTTTTAGCTTGTTGAGGGAGCTTGAACCTTTTGAACCCTGGTTTTACCTTCTTGACGAAGTTGAACCTTCTGAACCTTCGTTTTGGCTTCCTAAGGGAGGCTGAACCTTTTGAACCTTCGTTTTAGCTTCTTGAGAGAGCTTGAACCTTTTGAACCTTCGTTTTAGCCTCTTGAGGGAGCTTGAACCTTTTGAACCCCTATTTTGGCTTCTTGAGGAAGCTTGAAATTTTGAACTTTTCAACCTTCGTTTTAGCTTCTTGAGGAAGCTTGAACCTTTTGAACCCTGGTTTTTGCTTCTTGAGAAAGCTTGAACCTTCTTAACCTTTGCTCTAGCTTCTCCGAGGAAGCTATAACCTTTTGAACCCTAGTTTTAGCTTCTTGAGGAAGTTGAACCTTCTGAACCTTCGTTTTAGCTTCTTGAGGGAGCTTGAACCTTTTGAACCCTTGTTTTGGCTACGTGAGGAAGCTTGAACCTTTTGAACCTTCGTTTTAGCTTCTTGAGGAAGCTTGAACCTTTTGAACCTTTGCTTTAGCTTCTCCAAGAAGCTTGAACCCTTTGCTCTAGCTTCTCCAAGAAACTAGAAATTTTTGAACCTTAGCTCTAGCTTCTCTAAGAAGCTTGAACCTTTTGCTCTAGCTTCTCCAAGAAGCTTGACCCCTCTTGTTTCTCTATAAGAGAGGGCCTCCCTCTCCTTTAGAGAGGTTGAAAAAAATTTGTCTAAGGAAAAGCACATATATTTCTCTATATCTCTACATTCTAGGCTTAGAGAGGGTGTTTGTTCTTGGCCTTTAACACCACCTGTGATTGCGCATGTTGTGCTCGTTCTGAGGTTACGGAGTTTCGGCTGAGAGTCATACCTCCAGACCTCGGGACTCTTTTGTGCTTTACCTCGATTTGCGAACCAGGTTCTGTTTTCTCTCCCCGAATGGAGGGAGAGGTTTCGTAGACTATCTCTCAGTGGCCGTAGGCTACTTTTCGTGGTCATAGACTACTATTCCCGTTTGGAGACCATTTTCCGGTTTTCGGAGCAGTCGGTCGTGCGTCTCGGTTCGGGACTGCTTAACTTTCTCCGTTTGGCCCGATTTTTGGACAGCTTAAACCTTTTGAACCTTCGTTTTAGCTTCTCGAGGAAGTTGAACCTTCTGAACCTTCGTTTTAGTTTCCTAAGGGAGCTTGAACCTTTTGAACTTTCGTTTTAGCTTCTTAGGGGAGCTTGAACCTTTTGCACCTTCGTTTTAGCTTCTTGAGGGAGCTTGAACCTTTTGAACTCTTGTTTTGGCTTCTTGAGGAAGCTTGAACCTTTTGAACCTTCGTTTTAGCTTCTTGAGAAAGCTTGAACCTTTTGAACCTTTGCTCTAGCTTCTCCAAGAAGCTTCAAACTTTTGAACCTTTGCTCTAGCTTCTCTAAGAAGCTTGAACCTTTTCCATAGCTTCTCCAAGAAGCTTGAACCCTCTTGTTTCTCTATAAGAGAGGGCCTCCCTCTCCTTTAGAGAGGTTGAAAAAAATTTGTTAAAGGAAAAGCACATATATCTCTCTATATCTCTACATTCTAGGCTTAGAGAGGGTGTTTGTTCTTAGCCTTTAACACCACCGGTGATTGCGCATATTGTGCTCGTTCTGAGGTTACGGAGTTTCGGCTGAGAGCCTTACCTCTGGACCTCGGGACTCTTTTGTACTTTGCCTCGATTTGCGAACCAGGTTCTGTTTTCTCTTCCCGAAGGGGGGGAGTGGTTTCGTAGACCATCTCTCAGTGGCCGTAGGCTACTTTTCGTGGTCGTAGACCATTGTTCCCCTTTGGAGACCATTTTTCGATTTTCGGAGCCGTCGGTCGTGCGCCTCGGTTCAGGACCGCTTAACTTTCTCCGTTTGGCACGGTTTTTGGACAACTTGAACCTTTTGAACCTTCGTTTTAGCTTCTTGAGGAAGCTTGAACCTTTTGAACCCTTAGTTTAGCTTCTTGAGGAAGTTAAACCTTGTGAACCTTCGTTTTAGCTTCTTGAGGGAGCTTGAACCTTTTGAACCTTGGTTTTTGCTTCTTGAGGGCGCTTGGACCTTTTGAACCTTCGTTTTAGCTTCTTGAGGGAGCTTGAACCTTTTGAACCCTGGTTTTAGCTTCTTGACAAAGTTGAAGCTTGTGAACCTTCGTTTTAGCTTCCTGAGGGAGTCTGAACCTTTTGAACCTTGGTTTTAGCTTCTTGAGGGAGCTTGAACCTTTTGAACCTTCATTTTAGTCTCTTCAGGGAGTTTGAACCTTTTGAACCGCTGTTTTGGCTTCTTGAGGAAGCTTGAAATTTTGAACTGTTCAACCTTCATGAGAGCTTTTTGAGGAAACTTGAACCTTTTGAACCTTCGTTTTAGCTTCTTGAGGAAGCTTGAACCTTTTGAACCTTTGCTCTAGCTTCTCCAAGAAGCTTGAAACTTTTGAACCTTTGCTCTAGCTTCACTAAGAAGCTTGAAACTTTTGCTCTAGCTTCTCCAAGAAGCTTGAACCCTCTTGTTTCTCTATAAGAGAGGGCCTCCCTCTCCTTTAGAGTGGTTGAAAAAAATTTGTCTAAGGAAAAGCACATATATCTCTCTATATCTCAACATTCTAGGCTTAGAGAGGGAGATAGTTCTTGGCCTTTAACACCACCGGTGATTGTGCATGTTGTGCTCGTTCTGAGGTTACGGAGTTTCGATAGAGAGCCTTACCTCCGGACCTCAGGACTCTTTTGTGCTTTGCCTCGATTTGCGAACCAGGTTCTGTTTTATCTCCTCGAAGGGAGGGAGAGGTTTCGTAGACCATCTCTCAGTGGCCGTAGGCTACTTTTCGTGGTCGTAGACCACTGTTCCCTTTTGGAGACCATTTTCTGATTTTTGTAGCCGTCGGTCGTGCGCCTCGGTTCGGGACCACTTAAATTTCTCCGTTTGGCACGGTTTTTGGACAGCTTGAACCTTTTGAACCTTCGTTTTAGCTTCTTGGGGAAGCTTGAACTTTTTGAACCCTTATTTTAGCTTCTTGAGGAAGTTAAACCTTATGAACCTTCTTTTTAGCTTCTCGTGGGAGCTTGAACCTTTTGAACCTTGGTTTTAGCTTCTTGAGGGCGCTTGAACCTTTTGAACCTTCGTTTTAGCCTCGTGATGGAGTTTGAACCTTTTGAACCCCTGTTTTGGCTTCTTGAGGAAGCTTGAAATTTTGAACTTTTCAACCTTCATAAGAGCTTCTTGAGGAAGCTTCAACCTTTTGCACCTTCGTTTTAGCTTCTTGAGGAAGCTTGAACCTTTGCAACCTTTGCTCTAGCTTCTCCGACGAAGCTTGAACCTTTTGAACCATGGTTTTAACTTCTTGAGGAAGTTGAACCTTTTGAACCTTCTTTTTAGCTTCTTGAGGGAGCTTGAAACTTTTGAACCCTGGTTTTAGCTTCTTGACAAAGTTGAACCTTGTGAACCTTCGTTTTAGCTTCCTGAGGGAGCCTGAACCTTTTGAACCTTGGTTTTAGCTTCTTGAGGGAGCTTGAACCTTTTGAACCTTCGTTTTAGCCTCTTGAGGGAGTTTGAACCTTTTGAACCGCTGTTTTGGCCTCCTGAGGAAGCTTGAAATTTTGAACTGTTCAACCTTCATAAGAGCTTCTTGAGGAAACTTCAACATTTTGAACCTTCGTTTTAGCTTCTTGAGGAAGCTTGAACCTTTTGAACCGTTGCTCTAGCTTCCCCGAGGAAGCTTGAACCTTTTGAACCTTGGTTTTAGCTTCTTGAGGAAGTTGAACCTTCTGAACCTTCGTTTTACTTTCCTGAGGGAGCTTGAACCTTTTGAACCTTCGTTTTAGCTTCTTGAGGGAGGTTGAACCTTTTGAACCCTTGTTTTGGCTACTTGAGGAAGCTTGAACCTTTTCAACCTTCGTTTTAGCTTCTTGAGGAAGCTTGAACCTTTTGAACCTTCGGTCTAGCTTCTTGAGGAAGCTTGAACCTTTTGCACCTTTGCTCTAGCTTCTCCAAGAAGCTTGAACCCTTCGCTCTAGCTTCTCCAAGAAGCCTGAAACTTTTGAACCTTTGCTCAAGCTTCTCTAAGAAGCTTGAACTTTTTGCTCGAGCTTCCCCAAGAAGCTTGAACCCTCTTGTTTACCTCCAGACCTCAGGACTATTTTGTGCTTTGCCTCGATATGAGAACCAGGTTCTGTTTTCTCTCTCTGATGGGAGGTAGAGGTTTCGTAGACCATCTCTCAGTGGCCGCAGGCTACTTTTCGTGGTTGTAGACCACTGTTCCCGTTTGGAGACCATTTTCCGGTTTTTAGAGCCGTCGGTCGTGCGCCTTGGTTCGGGACCGATTAACTTTCTCCGTTTGGCACAGTTTTTGAACAGCTTGAACCTTTTGAACCTTCGTTTTAGCTTCTTGAGGAAGCTTGAACCTTTTGCACCCTTATTTTAGCTTCTTGAGGAAGTTAAACCCTCTGAACCTTCGTTTTAGCTTCTTGAGGGAGCTTGAACCTTCTGAACCTTGGTTTTAGCTTCTTGAGGGCGCTTGGACCTTTTGAACCTTCGTTTTAGCTTCTTGAGAGAGCTTGAACCTTTTGAACCCTGGTTTTAGTTTCTTGTCGAAGTTGAACCTTCTGAACCTTCGTTTTAGCTTCCTGAGGGAGACTGAACCTTTTGAACCTTCGTTTTAGCTTCTTGAGGGAGCTTGAACCTTTTGAACCTTCGTTTTAGCCTCTCGAGCGAGCTTGAACCTTTTGAACCCCTGTTTTGGCTTCTTGAGGAAGCTTGAAATTTTGAACTTTTCAACCTTCGTAAGAGCTTCTTGAGGAAGCTTGAACCTTTTGAACCTTTGCTCTAGCATCTCGGTAGAAGCTTGAACCTTTTGAACCCTGGTTTTAGCTTCTTGAGGAAGTTGAACCTTCTGAACCTTTGTTTTAGTTTCCTGTGGGAGCTTGAACCTTTTGAACCTTCGTTTTATCTTCTTGAGGGAGCTTGATCCTTTTGAACCTTCGTTTTAGCTTCTTGAGGGAGCTTGAACCTTTTGAACCCTTGTTTTGGCTTCTTGAGTAAGCTTAAACCTTTTGAACCTTCGTTTTAGCTTCTTGAGGAAGCTTAAACCTTTTAAACCTTCGTTTTAGCTTCTTGAGGAAGCTTGAACCTTTTGAACCTTTGCTCTGGCTTCTCCAAGCAGCTTGAACCCTTTGCTCTAGCTTCTCCAAGAAGTTTGAAACTTTTGAACCTTTGCTCTAGCTTCTCTAAGAAGCTTGAACCTTTTGCTCTAGCTTCTCCAAGAAGCTTGAACCCTCTTGTTTCTCTATAAGAGAGGGCCTCCCTCTCCTTTAGAGAGGTTGAAAAAAATTTGTCTAAGGAAAAGCACATATATCTCTCTATATCTCTACATTCTAGGCTTTTAGAGGGTGTTTGTTCTTGGCCTTTAACACCACCAGTGATTGCGCATGTTGTGCTCGTTCCGAGGTTACGGAGTTTCGGCTGAGAGCCTTACCTCCGGACCTTGGGACTCTTTTGTGCTTTGCCTCAATTTGCGAATCAGGTTCTGTTTTCTCTTCCTGAAGGGAGGGAGAGGTTTCGTAGACCATCTCTCAGTGGTTGTAGGCTACTTTTCGTGGTCGTAGACCACGGTTCCCTTTCGGAGACCATTTTTCGGTTTTCGGAGCCGTCGGTCGTACGCCTCGGTTCGGGTCCGCTAAACTTTCTCTGTTTGGCACGGTTTTTGGACAACTTGAACCTTTTGAACCCTTATTTTAGCTTCTTGAGGAAGTTAAACCTTCTGAACCTTCGCTTTAGCTTCTTGAGTGAGCTTGAACCTTTTGAACCTTGGTTTTAGCATCTTGAGGGCGCTCGGACCTTTTGAACCTTCGTTTTAGCTTCTTGAGGGAGCTTGAAACTTCTGAACCCTGGTTTTAGCTTCTTGGCGAAGTTGAACCTTCTAAACCTTCGTTTTAGCTTCCTGAGGGAGCCTGAACCTTTTGAACCTTCGTTTTAGGTTCCTGAGGGAGCTTGAACCTTTTGAAACTTCGTTTTAGCATCTTGAGGGACCTTGAACCTTTTGAACCCCTGTTTTGGCTTCTTGAGGAAGCTTGAAATTTTGAACTTTTCAACCTTCGTTTTAGCTTCTTGAGGAAGCTTGAACCTTTTGAACCTTCGTTTTAGCTTCTTGAGGAAGCTTGAACGTTTTGAACATTTGCTCTAGCTTCTCCGAGGAAGCTTGAACCTTTTGAACCCTGGTTTTAGCTTCTTGAGGAAGTTGAACCTTCTGAACCTTCGTTTTAGCTTCTGGAGGGAGCTTGAACCTTTTGAACCTACGTTTTAGCTTCTTGAGGGAGCTTGAACATTTTGAATGTCACGCCCCTAACTCGCCCCTAAAAGGTTTGGGCATGACCTACTCAGAAACAGACAGAATATCCTGATGTAAATGATAACTGGGGCCTAAGCGGAAGCATTAAATTCAAAAGTACAATAATTGGACACATCCATTGAGCTACTATCACAAACCAGGACCATGCCTTAAACCAACTGATAATAATGAACAACTGAGATATATACAAATGTACAAGTCTGGCCCGGGTATTGGGCACTCAACAAAACATTAATTACAAACGGCTTTAAGCCAACGAAACTAGTAAAGTCAAAAGGCAAAGCCAAACAAAACTGCTCTAGTATACAGGGCTTCTTGAGTGCCTAGTCGTCCTCAGGCTGACAAAGGATGGCTGACAATGATGCTAGACTTGATTACCTCTGTAATCAGACAAAATAACAGAATGAGACAAGCTCAGTGAATATTAGTACTTAAACAATTAAATCATAATGCGTAGCTGTACATGCATCAACTCAAATACAAAAGTAATACGATTTTACCTTCGGACGGCTCTTGGCCTATTACCTAATTTTTAACAGATTGACCTATTGGCCCAACTTTATCAGATTGGCCTTTCAGCCCAGATAGCCTTACGGCACACAGGTAGCCTTTCAGCACACAGATAGCCTTTCAGCACAGGTCGCCTTACGGCACACAGATAGTCTTTCAGCACAGGTCGCCTTACGGCACACAGATAGCCTTTCGGCACAGATAGCCTTTCGGCACACAGGTAGCCTTTCGGCACAGGTAGCCTTTCGGCACAGATAGCCTTTCGGCACACAGATAGCCTTTCGGCACAGGTAGCCTTTCGGCACCTGAGATAGCCTTTTCGGCATGTAGCCTTCGGCACAGATAGCCTTTCGGCACAGGTAGCCTTTCGGCACACAAATATATTAGAAATATACAGAATTGTGCATGGACTCAAGAGGTGGCTCGTACGGATTCTAGAGGTGGCTCCCACTAAAGTGTAGCACTTAGTTCCGTACAGCACTTTGCTCCACACCAGAAGTCAATAAGTTTCATCATGTCATATCATAAACAAAACGAGTATCATAGCGGAACAACCATAGTGTCATCAAAACGGACTAGCCTTACAGCCATATAGAGACACATAGTCTCTTTTTATCATTTAGAGGAGTTAGCATATTTAAGTTACTTATCACAAAGTGCCAACATCATCCATTAATTCCAAGGGTACATAAATACTATAGTATCATAATGTACCCACGTTTCACTTGCTTATTATCATGAATCAATGTCCTTAATTTGGATAATAGTATGTGCATTTGATCCATCAAAATATTTGCCTCGTAATAACAGAAATAATACCGCTTGCTTATGATGACGTAAAGTGAATATGTAATATAGACAGAGCAGAATAATTCCATAGTTACACCACTGTATGTAGCTTTTTCAACGTTCACACGTATATCCATTTGAAGTGAAATCACTTACGAGGATTAGAGCGTTATAACGTAAAGTAAAATGTACAATGTAAAGTAAATGTACATATAGCGTACTATTACTCACAGTGTTGTAATAGCGTGCTAATTCCTTCCAGAGTGTAGCCTGCACACAAGCATAACTTGTAAATTAATTCCTTTTTTCTTAAATCATTGAGGAACCATTCTCGGAGTCATTACACTTCATACGAATTTATAATCGCCTTAAAAGCATCAGAAAAATATTTTAGCAATACCAGAGGCATAAGCATGCAAAACTGAACAACATTTATTTTTTGTCTAAAATAAGCCCCCCCCCTCGGGCGCCACTTTGGCCGCTCGAGCGGACTGCACGAGGTACCAAATTGCTGGAAGGTGGATTTTCCCGCTCGAGCGGGCCTTCTTCCGCTCGAGCGGACTGGACGAAGTTCCAAAAATCTGATCTTCCAATTCCATAACCTAGCTCCATTTCCATGCTAGTTTCATGCAATCCAAGATGAATTTGAGACAATACATCAATCTAACATCATCATAACATGGATTCTACCTTGAATTTGACAAACTAAACAAGATTAGGAGCTTAATCAAGTCATTTCTCCATTTCAAACAAAACCCAATCTTGAATCAAAACATACATATAACCATAATTTCATGATAAACAACCAAAGAGTGAGTATAATTTCATACTACACCCACTATAGTGTCAAAATATCAATTAAAGAGAAACCCTCATAATCAACCATGAGTTAACCATGATCATTTCATGAACATCCATAACAATCTCTAAGTTGCCATAACAAGGGGAGCTTGGTCTTACCTTGAATTAGATTCCACAACACTAACAATTTGCCAAGCTCTTGTTGAATCCTCCTTTCCCCAATTCTCTCTTCCACTCTCTTATTTTCTCTCCCAAAGAGTCTCACTGCTTTTCCTCTTAGGCCTCAAAACAAGACTTAGACACATATATATATAATAAAGACATATAAGACGAAAATCAATCGTTTAATCATTCCGAAATTGAAATTTCGTAAACATGCTTAATATTACCTAAAAATTATGCTGATCACAGATATATAATCCATTTCTGAAAATTAAGTCGTTAAGGCCCCCAATTTCTGCTCTAAACATTCTAGAGGAACAGATATGTTCCTTGTTCAACAGATAGACTTCCTTAAACATGGATTTCACTTACATCACTTTAATTTTCTACGGAATTTCACAGTAAACATTCAATTGCTCACATCAAGGACTAAAACTATATCAGAAAACATGTATGAGGGTCGGGTTATTACACTCTCCCCCCCTTAAATAAGTTTGGTCCTCCAAACTTGTTCCAACGTATAACAAAGTAGAAATCGTAGTCTCGCTTCAGTGTCTCTTCTTCTTATAAGAGTTCACATAATACTGCAGTTCAAACAATTCACAGATTACCCTGGTTCTTACTATAGAGGTGTTACCACAATCAGTATCTTACTATTTTGTTTAACCAAGCGATTTATCACAGATCGCATGTATAAATTAAATAACGCAAGATAAGATTACACAATTCCATAACAGGGCATTATAGACATATAATCTCCACTGGGTAGGGTATCAATCACCATATTTTCCTATCCATAAGGTTGATGCAAGTTACAAATAATTCTCATAGTTAAAAGCATACAACTTCCAAATACAGGAAATAATAGATATCGTTACCTTCAACACATAAGTCACGTAAATCAAATTTCTATAACATACCTTAATTCCAACCACAACATTCTCTATTTTTTTTTATTTGGTTATTTATCTTGTTTTGTTTTGTTTTTTTTTTTTTTTTTTACGATTACGTGGTTAGAGTCGAGTCGGATTATGTATAATTCAATCAGACACCAAAGTTTGCCCAGTAGGGCCCTACCTAAATATGTATGATTCATTTTAACCGTTACAAAGGAGCCGTTTAAGTAGATATATCCATTAGTTTTGCAGTCTTCAATGTTCACAAATGTTCCACAAGCATATCGCTATATTGGTTTAGAATTACATGCAATAGTCTTTAACAATTCTTTAAGAACAACACGTCTTTAACAAACAAACGTTAGCACATCCAAGAAAACTAAAAACAAGAAATCCCGATACACATTGTTAGTTCTTAATAGTATTATCGTAAGTGTAGAATTACAAGGAAAATCATACTGGGTCAATGATTAGGATAACACTTACATCAATTCATGCAGATTTATCATCATAACACTTAGACATATTTCATGAATACAAATCTAAGTAACAAATAGAACTATAGCAATCGCCGTTTCAAGCAAATGGAGCCATTTAAAAATAAAATTGGCAATCACATTTAGAAACCTATTGCATCACTCAATCATAATGATGTAGTACTACACCCACTCTTTTTAAGTCTCCTAATCAGTTACCATAAGCAGATACGTCGCTACACTTTTCTTTCTTTTTCTACATATCATCGCATCAGGCTTTATACTCTGCTTATTGCATACAATTAACTACATTGTTTATAAGGACTTAATTCAAGAGTATATCCATAATATGATGTAACGTAACAAGATCCGCTCAACATTACAAGAACTTAATGTAGACTCACACTATGCGGAATATATATACCCTAAGAACCCATTCTTATCCTCAAATACCTCTATAACCATTTGTTCTCATCAAAATTCATAGTGACACCTGTAATAGCTTGTATTATTGCTATCAACAAAGAATAGGGTTTGGTTTGACAAGTTACAAGATTTACACAAAAGTGTATCACAGACGTGTTTTCTTATTCTTAGAGATAGGATGCTAATTTACAAGAATATATCGAATTACCAATCAAATTACTTAGTGATTAGCTATTGCTCTACTAGTATCATATGGACGGATACGGATTATAAGCGGGTTCCTTATGTTACGACTCTTCCTTATCGAAGTCCCAATCGACAGATTCTGTGTTCGACATAATGTAGCAGGACCAGATCACAAATTAGACATAAACAAAGCAGATGCGAAACATTACATATTCGAAGATGGGATATTTCTTATCATATCATGTCATTAGGGTATACTTAACAAAATAAACAAATCCACATTCTAATGAGGTCAAACTTTTGCATTCATGTCATAGATTTTAAACAATTCGGGTCCCTACGTAACACAACAGAAAATTTTAACTTCGTACCGATACCTTAATTTCCAAACGAACATCATCCCCTTTATTCGTTAAGAGACAACTTAGTTTACTTAAAGAGAATAGAAAGTTTTTATTCATTACTGACACAACTGAATGATTCCAAAATCATAAGTCAATTCGTAACTATGTATTAATTATCATGCAAATCCATATCAAT
Source organism: Camellia lanceoleosa (assembly GCA_025200525.1). Classification (NCBI taxonomy): domain Eukaryota; kingdom Viridiplantae; phylum Streptophyta; class Magnoliopsida; order Ericales; family Theaceae; genus Camellia; species Camellia lanceoleosa. Next base: position 153,505,265 of record CM045770.1, on the reverse strand, counting down.
CTGCAATAAGAGGTAAAGGTCCGGTACATAATCTCAATCACCCATTAACATAGCATACTCCCATTTCATTCATTTCTATCCGAATTCAAATGTCATATAGAACGGTTCGCACTTGAAGGCTTTGACAATCTTATATCATGAACATACGTAAGCAGTCAAATTATTAATCAGTTAGTTTCAAATTTCAAAATAGTCAATAACTAACCATATTTCGTCAAGTATTATGGAAGCACTCACAATGTGAGTGAGATTCCTTATGCCGATCAATTATTCTTTACAAGAAATTTTGATCACAGATTATCGATTATACATAACAAAACATATTACAGTTTCAAATTTTCATAAACAAACCCTCACCCTCGACATTGACAATAAATGTGTCGGCTCACAAATTCGTAGTATTTACATCTTATTCCAAAATCAGAAATCATAGTACTTGAACAAATCGATTCAATGTCAATCTTCACATGTCCAAACATAACTAATATGTACATCATTCCCTTATTTCGTATGAACTATCAGTAGGGAACAGGATATAATCAATTATTTCCTTACATAATTATAAGAGTCTCTATACCTAACTTCTTATCACAAATACCTTCTCAACACATTACGTAACGTCATGCAAAACTTATTCTTGTCGAAAGTCTAATTACAAGCACCCCGCAGTTTGAACATTGTTATAATACAGTGAACGTGGCTATACTGCGGAATGTAGTTGTAAGAATAATCCATATTTAATGTGTGAGCCATTCAGCTGAACAGGTGTTAGAAGGCACAATCGTTGTTATATCAATCCATCAATAACAACCAATAACATAAAAGTATACTTCATTATGGACACATAAAATTATCTTACCAAATAACTCGAACTCTTACCCCACTTCTACCAAGAACTTTGTTGATCCAATTCCACCGCTTGTTTATACAGCTTTACCAACAATTTTTTTTTTCCAACGAGGTAGGATCCTTGTCCTTATTCTCGCCACAACTGCACAATAACCATTATACAAGAGACATAATCCACAATTGTTAGCCTTACCGTAATACTTAACGTTGCTATCAATTTTCCAGATACTTTCAGGGTGTCATGCAAGATGCCTAAAGCTTTTCTAGACATCCAAGAGCTCAATGGATACGTATGTGAGATAGCAAGTCGTGCTCTGATACCACTTGTCACGCCCCTAACTCGCCCCTAAAAGGTTTGGGCATGACCTACTCGTAAATGCATGTAATATCCTCGATGTAAATGATAATCGGGCCTAAGCGAAGCATTAAATTCAAAAGTACAATAATTGGACACATCCATTGAGCTACTATCACAAACCAGACCATGCCTTAAACCAACTGATAATAATGAACAATCGAGATATATACAAATGTACAAGTCTGCCCGGTATTGGGCACTCAACAAAACATTAATTACAAACGGCTTTTAAGCCAACCAAACTAGTTAAGTCAAAAGGCAATGCCAAACAAAACCGCTTAGTATAGTGGCTTCTTGAGTGCCTAGTCGCCCTCAGTCGACAAAGGATGGTCGACAATGATGCTAGACTTGATTACCTATGTAATCGCATTAAAATAATGTAATGAGACAAGCTCGGTGAATATTAGTAGTTAACCAATTAAATCATAATGGGAAGCTGATCATGCTTCAACTCAAATACAAAAGAAATACGATTTATCCTTCGGACGGCTCTTGGCCTGTTACCTAATATTTAACAGATTGACCTATTGGCCCAACTTTATCGATTGGCCTTTCAAATTTCAGATAGCCTTACGCCTTCAAGACACAGATAGCCTTTTCAAGATGTGTAGCCTTTACGGCACACAGATAGCCTTTCGGCACAGATAGCCTTTCGGCACAGGTAGCCTTTCGGCACACAGATAGCCTTTCGGCACACAGATAGCCTTTTCTAAGACACGATAGCCTTTTCAAGACACGATAGCCTTTCGGCACGTGTAGCCTTTTCGGCACAGATAGCCTTTTCGGCACAGTAGCCTTTTCGCACACAAATATATTAGAAATATACGAATTGTGCATGGACTCAAGAGGTGGCTCAGACGGATTCTAGAGGTGGCTCCCACTAAAGTGTAGCACTTAGTTCAGACAAAGACTTTGCTCCACACCGTAAGTCAATAAGTTTCATCATGTCATATCATAAACAAAACGAGTATCATAGCGAACAACCATAGTGTCATCAAACGGACTAGCCTTTTACGCCCATATAGAGACACATAGTCTCTTTTTATCATTTAGAGGAGTTAGCATATTTAAGTTACTTATCACAAAGTGCCAACATCATCCATTAATTCCAAGGGTACATAAATACTATAGTATCATAATGTACCCACGCTTTCACTTGCTTATTATCATGAATCAATGTCCTTAATTTGCGGATAATAGTATGTGCATTTGATCCATCAAAATATTTGCCTCGTAATAACAGAAATAATACCGCTTGCTTACAGATGACGTAAAGTGAATATGTAATATAGACAGGCGTAATAATTCCATAGTTACACCATCGTATGTAGCTTTTTCAACGCTCACACGTATATCCATTTGAAGTGAAATCACTTACGAGGATTAGAGCGTTATAACAGAAAGTAAAATGTACAATGTAAAGTAAAATGTACATATAGCGCATTATTACTCACAAAGTGTTGTAATAGCGTGCTAATTCCTTCCAGAGTGTAGCTCGCACAAGCATAACTTGTAAATTAATTCCTTTTCTCTTAAATCATTGAGGAACCATTCTCAGAGTCATTACACTTCATACGAATTTATAATCGCCTTAAAAGGATCAGAAAAATATTTTAGCAATACCAGTGGGATAAGCATGCAAAACTGAACAACATTTATTTTTTGTCTAAAATAAGCCTCCTCGCCGAAGCGCCACTTTACGCCGAGCGGATCGCAGACGAGGTACCAAATTGCGGGAAGGTGGATATTCCCGCCGAAGGGCCTTCTCCGCCGAGCGATCGGACGAAGTTCCAAAAATCGATCTTCCAATTCCATAACCTAGCTCCATTTCCATGCTAGTTTCATGCAATCCAAGATGAATTTGAGACAATACATCAATCTAACATCATCATAACATGGATTCTACCTTGAATTTGACAAACTAAACAAGATTAAGAGCTTAATCAAGTCATTTCTCCATTTCAAACAAAACCCAATCTTGAATCAAAACATACATATAACCATAATTTCATGATAAACAACCAAAGAGTGAGTATAATTTCATACTACACCCACTATAGTGTCAAAATATCAATTAAAGAGAAACCCTCATAATCAACCATGAGTTAACCATGATCATTTCATGAACATCCATAACAATCTCTAAGTTGCCATAACAAGGGGAGCTTGGTCTTACCTTGAATTAGATTCCACAACACTAACAATTTGCCAAGCTCTTGTTGAATCCTCCTTTCCCCAATTCTCTCTTCCACTCTCTTATTTTCTCTCCCAAAAGAGTCTCAATTTTTCCTCTTAGGCCTCAAAACAAGACTTAGGCACATATATATATAATAAAGACATATAAGACTTAAAATCAATCGTTTAATCATTCCGTAATTGGAATTTCACAAAGATGCTTAATATTACCTAAAAATCATGCTGATCACAGATATATAATCCATTTCAAAAATTAATTCGTTAAGGCCCCCAATTTCTGCTCTAAACATTCTAGAGGAACAGATATGTTCCTTGTTCAACAGATAGACTTCCTTAAACATGGATTTCACTTACATCACTTTAATTTTCTACGGAATTTCACAGTAAACATTCAATTGCTCACATCAAGGACTAGAACTATATCGTAAAAACATGTATGAGGGTCGTTATTACACTCTCCCCTTAAATAAGTTTGGTCCTCCAAACTTGTTCCAACGATAACAAAGTAGAAATCGTAGTCTCGCTCAAAGGTCTCTTCTTCTTATAAGAGTTCACATAATACTATAGCTCAAACAATTCACAGATTACCGGTTCTTACTATAGAGGTGTTACCACAATCAAGATCTTACTATTTTGTTTAACCAAGTTTATTTATCACAGATCGGGCATGTATAAATTAAATAACGCAAGATAAGATTACACAATTCCATAACAGGGCATTATAGACATATAATCTCCACTGGGTAGGGTATCAATCACCGTATTTTCCTATCCATAAGGTTGATGCAAGTTACAAATAATTCTCATAGTTAAAAGCATACAACTTCCAAATACAGGAAATAATAGATATCGTTACCTTCAACACATAAGTCACGTAAATCAAATTTCTATAACATACCTTAATTCCAACCACAACATTCTCTATTTTTTTTTTATTTGGTTATTTATCTTGTTTTGTTTTTTTTTTTTTTTTTACGATTACGTGGTTAGAGTCGAGTCGGATTATGTATAATTCAATCAGACACCAAAGTTCGCCCAGTAGGGCCCTACCTAAATATGTATGATTCATTTTAACCGTTACAAATGAGCCGTTTAAGTAGATATATCCATTAGTTTTGCAGTCTTCAATGTTCACAAATGTTCCACAAGCATATCGCTATATTGGTTTAGAATTACATGCAATAGTCTTTAACAATTCTTTAAGAACAACACGTCTTTAACAAACAAACGTTAGCACATCGGCAAAACTAAAAACAAGAAATCCCGATACACATTGTTAGTTCTTAATAGTATTACTGGTAAGTGTAGAATTACAAGGAAAATCATACTCTGGGTCAATGATTAGGATAACACTTACATCAATTCATGTAGATTTATCATCATAACACTTAGACATATTTCATGAATACAAATCTAAGTAACAAATAGAACTATAGCAATCGCCGCTTTCAAGCAAATGGAGCCATTTAAAAATAAAATTGGGAATCACATTTAGAATCGTATTGCATCACTCAATCATAATGATGTAGTACTACACCCACTCTTCTTAAGTTTTCTATTCGCTACCATAAGCAAATACGCCGCTTCACTTTTCTTTCTTTTTCTTCATATCATCGCTTCAGGTTTATACTCTCCTTATTGCATACAATTAACTACATTGTTTATAAGGACTTAATTCAAGAGTATATCCATAATATGATGTAACGTAACAAGATCCGTTCAACATTACAAGAACTTAATGTAGACTCACACTATGCGGAATATATATACCCGGCAACCCATTCTTATCCTGAAATACCTCTATAACCATTTGTTCTCATCAAAATTCATAGTGACACCCAGAATAGCTTGTATTATTGCTATCAACAAAGAATAGGGTTTGGTTTGACAAGTTACAAGATTTACACAAAAGTGTATCACAGACGTGTTTTCTTATTCTTAGAGATAGGATGCTAATTCTTACAGTAACATATCAGATTACCAATCAAATTACTTAGTGATTAGCTATTGCTCTACTAGTATCATATGGACGGATACGGATTATAAGCGGGGTTCCTTATGTTACGACTCTTCCTTATCAGAAGTCCCACTGACAGATTACAGGTTCGACATAACAGAACAGGGACCAGATCACAAATTAGACATAAACAAAGCAGATGCGAAACATTACATATTCGAAGATGGAATATTTCTTATCATATCATGTCATTAGGGTATACTTAACAAAATAAACAGTCCACATTCTAATGAGGTCAAACTTTTGCATTCATGTCATAGATTTTAAACAATTCGGGTCCCTACGTAACACAACAGAAAATTTTAACTTCGTACCGATACCTTAATTTCCAAACGAACATCATCCCCTTTATTCGTTAAGAGACAACTTAGTTTACTTAAAGAGAATAGAAAGTTTTTATTCATTACTGACACAACTGAATGATTCCAAAATCATAAGTCAATTCGTAACTATGTATTAATTATCGTGCAAATCCATATCAATCTGCAATAAGAGGTAAAGGTCCGGTACATAATCTCAATCACCCATTAACATAGCATACTCCCATTCCATTCATTTCTATCCGAATTCAAATGTCATATAGAACGGTTCGCACTTGAAGGCTTTGACAATCTTATATCATGAACATATGTAAGCAGTCAAATTATTAATCAGTTAGTTTCAGCCTCAAAATAGTCAATAACTAACCATATTTCGTCAAGTATTATGGAAGCAGACTCACAATGTGAGTGAGATTCCTTATGCCGATCAATTATTCTTTACAAGAAATTTTGATCACAGATTATCGATTATACATAACAACACATATTGTGTTTCAAATTTTCATAAACAAACCCCTCAGTCCCTCAGACATTGACAATAAATGTGTCGGCTCACAAATTCGTAGTATTTACATCTTATTCCAAAATCAGAAATCATAGTACTTGAACAAATCGATTCAATGTCAATCTTCACATGTCCAAACATAACTAATATGTACATCATTCCCTTATTTCGTATGAACTATCAGTAGGGAACAGGATATAATCAATTATTTCCTTACATAATTATAAGAGTCTCTCTATACCTAACTTCTTATCACAGTCAGTCCTTCTCAACACATTACAGAACGTCATGCAAAACTTATTCTTGTCAGAAAGTCTAATTACAAGCACCCCGCAGGTTTGAACATTGTTATAATACAGTGAACGTGGCTATACTGCGGAATGTAGTTGTAAGAATAATCCATATTTAATGTGTGAGCCATTCAGCTGAACAGGTGTTAGAAGGCACAATCGTTGTTATATCAATCCATCAATAACAACCAATAACATAAAAGTATACTTCATTATGGACACATAAAATTATCTTACCAGTCAACTCGAACTCTTACCCCACTTCTACCGGCAACTTTGTTGATCCAATTCCACCTGCTTGTTTATACAGTTTACCAACAATTTTTTTTTCCAACGGAGGTAGGATCCTTGTCCTTATTCTCGCCACAATCTGCACAATAACCATTATACAGTAGACATAATCCACAATTGTTAGCCTTACCAGAATACTTAACGTTGCTATCAATTTTCCAGATACTTTCAGGGTGTCATGCAAGATGCCTAAAGCTTTTCTAGACATCCTAGAGCTCAATGGATCCGTGTGTGAGATAGCAACTCGTGCTCTGATACCACTTGTCACGCCCCTAACTCGCCCCTAAAAGGTTTGGGCATGACCTACTCGTAAATGCATGTAATATCCTGATGTAAATGATAACTGGGGCCTAAGCGGAAGCATTAAATTCAAAAGTACAATAATTGGACACATCCATTGAGCTACTATCACAAACCAGGACCATGCCTTAAACCAACTGATAATAATGAACAACTGAGATATATACAAATGTACAAGTCTGGCCCGGGTATTGGGCACTCAACAAAACATTAATTACAAACGGCTTTAAGCCAACGAAACTAGTAAAGTCAAAAGGCAAAGCCAAACAAAACTGCTCTAGTATACAGGGCTTCTTGAGTGCCTAGTCGTCCTCAAGCTGACAAAGGATGGCTGACAATGATGCTAGACTTGATTACCTCTGAGAATCGAGACAAAATAATGTAATGAGACAAGCTCGGTGAATATTAGTACTTAAACAATTAAATCATAATGCGAGTCAGACATGCATCAACTCAAATACAAAAGTAATACGATTTTACCTTCGGACGGCTCTTGGCCTATTACCTAATTTTTAACAGATTGACCTATTGGCCCAACTTTATCAGATTGGCCTTTCAGCCCAGATAGCCTTACGGCACACAGGTAGCCTTTCGGCACACAGATAGCCTTTCAGCACAGGTCGCCTTACGGCACACAGATAGTCTTTCAGCACAGGTCGCCTTACGGCACACAGATAGCCTTTCGGCACAGATAGCCTTTCGGCACACAGATAGCCTTTCGGCACAGGTAGCCTTTCGGCACACAGATAGCCTTTCGGCACAGATAGCCTTTCGGCACACAGATAGCCTTTCGGCACAGGTAGCCTTTCGGCACACAGATAGCCTTTCGGCACAGGTAGCCTTTCGGCACACAAATATATTAGAAATATACAGAATTGTGCATGGACTCAAGAGGTGGCTCGTACGGATTCTAGAGGTGGCTCCCACTAAAGTGTAGCACTTAGTTCCGTACAGCACTTTGCTCCACACCAGAAGTCAATAAGTTTCATCATGTCATATCATAAACAAAACGAGTATCATAGCGGAACAACCATAGTGTCATCAAAACGGACTAGCCTTACAGCCATATAGAGACACATAGTCTCTTTTTATCATTTAGAGGAGTTAGCATATTTAAGTTACTTATCACAAAGTGCCAACATCATCCATTAATTCCAAGGGTACATAAATACTATAGTATCATAATGTACCCACGTTTCACTTGCTTATTATCATGAATCAATGTCCTTAATTTGCGGATAATAGTATGTGCATTTGATCCATCAAAATATTTGCCTCGTAATAACAGGAAATAATACCAGTTGCTTACAGATGACAGAAAGTGAATATGTAATATAGACAGAGCAGAATAATTCCATAGTTACACCACAGTATGTAGCTTTTTCAACGCGTTCACACGTATATCCATTTGAAGTGAAATCACTTACGAGGATTAGAGCGTTATAACGAAAGTAAAATGTACAATGTAAAAGTAAAATGTACATATAGCGTACTATTACTCACAGTGTTGTAATAGCGTGCTAATTCCTTCCAGAGTGTAGCCTGCACACAAGCATAACTTGTAAATTAATTCCTTTTCTCTTAAATCATTGAGGAACCATTCTCAGAGTCATTACACTTCATACGAATTTATAATCGCCTTAAAAGCATCAGAAAAATATTTTAGCAATACCAGAGGCATAAGCATGCAAAACTGAAATTTCTCTCCCAAAAAGAGTCTCACGTTTTTCCTCTTAGGCCTCAAAACAAGACTTAGACACATATATATATAATAAAGACATATAAGACGAAAATCAATCGTTTAATCATTCCGAAATTGAAATTTCGTAAACATGCTTAATATTACCTAAAAGTTATGCTGATCACAGATATATAATCCATTTCTGAAAATTAAGTCGTTAAGGCCCCCAATTTCTGCTCTAAACATTCTAGAGGAACAGATATGTTCCTTGTTCAACAAATAGACTTCCTTAAACATGGATTTCACTTACATCACTTTAATTTTCTACGGAATTTCACAGTAAACATTCAATTGCTCACATCAAGGACTAAAACTATATCAGAAAACATGTATGAGGGTCGGGTTATTACATTGAACCCTTGGTTTGACTTCTTGAGGAAGCTTGAACCTTTTGAACCTGCGTTTTAGCTTCTTGAGAAAGTTTGAAACTTTTGAACCTTCGTTCTAGCTTTTTGAGGAAGCTTGAACTTTTTGAACCTTTGCTCTAGCTTCTTGAGGAAGCTTGAAACTTTTGAACCTTTGCTCTAGCTTCTCTAAGAAGCTTGAACCTTTTGCTCTAGCTTCTCCAAGAAGCTTGAACCCTCTTGTTTCTCTATAAGAGAGGGCCCCCCTCTCCTTTAGAGAGGTTGAAAAAAATTTGTCTAAGGAAAAGCACATATATCTCTCTATATCTCTACATTCTAGGCTTAGAGAGGGTGTTTCTTCTTGGCCTTTAACACCATCGGTGATTGCGCATGTTGTGCTCGTTCTGAGGTTACGGAGTTTCGGCTGAGAGCCTTACCTCCGGACCTCGGGACTCTTTTGTGCTTTGCCTCGATTTGGGAAAGGTTTCGTAGACCATCTCTCAGTGGCTGTAGGCTACTTTTCGTGGTCATAGACCACTGTTCCCATTCGGAGACCATTTTTCGGTTTTCAGAGCCGTCGGTCGTACGCCTCGGTTCGGGACCACTTAACTTTCTCCATTTGGCACGATTTTTGGACAGCTCGAATCTTTTGAACCTTCATTTTTGTTTCTTGAGGAAGCTTGAACCGTTTGAACCCTTATTTTAGCTTCTTGAGGAAGTTAAACCTTCTGAACCTTCGGTTTAGCTTCTTGAGGGAGCTTGAACCTCATCGGCTAGAGGAAACACCCACCGGCCATTTAAAACTTCCATCGGCTGCTTAGAAGATTATCGGCCACCCATATAGTGCCGGTCGGCACTCTACACTGCCGGTCGGCAGAAAATTCCTGCAGAAGACAGTTTTGACAGCAACAACAGACAAGCAGTGCATGGTATGGGATTTTGAGCATATGTAAGCATGGCCAATGCTCCCTATCATGTATGGGACTCAAGGAAGCATGACCCTTGGTTCTTGGGCCATCAATTATGCATCTTGGTGCATGATAGCCTAAGGAACCAAGATTGCATTTCAATGTCAATATGCATGCAACACACAAATGAGAACTAAGTCCCTATCATGTCAAGATCAAGGGCCTTAGTGACATGAGAATTGAGATGCGTATTGTCACTTGAAGTACAAACACCCCTCATTTCTCACACTTGGTTTGACACCCCAAACCAAGTAATGCAATGCATGTTATGCAAACAAGGCTCAACAATGCAATATGATGCAAAAATGCAAGGCATGCCAGATGCTATGCAACATATTATATTAGGTATATAGTGCTAATCATATGGGAGGCAAATGTGATGCAAACAAGGACCAAAATGCCATGAAGCTAGCATGGGACAACATGTAATGGACCAAACAAGTAACAAGCATATGATAAGCAAACAATGGTGGACTTAGCCACAATGGGGCAGACCTCAAACCTCCCCAAAACAGTGGCAAAAAATGCCCAAAATGGTGGACCAACACTTATGCAAACATGCAAGCAAATGGGCCTAAAACCAAGGCATAGACAAAGAGCATTCCACTACCACCCACATGACCACTCATGGCACGAATCAAGCAACCCAAAACAGATTTCTAGCACGACATGGTAGCCCCAAAATACCCTAGACACACAAACATGCACAAGGCTTATCTCAAGGCATAAAAGGACACATTCTCAAAGCATAAAAGAGGTCACATATACAAACATACACACATGATTTATGGACTGAAATATGATCCTAAATGATGCCAAATCATGAGGATGGTCTAAGGTGAGCATGCTAGAGGCCAAAATACTCAAGGCTTACAAGCCTAAAATGCAAAACAACCAGATCAATCATTGCAAACATGGCAAAATCAGTGGCTCACAGCCCTTAAACATGACAAAATGATGCTAATACCTTCAATAAGCTAAGTCAAAACATGAAGATATGCAAGGCTAAACACATGGCACATTTCTAGGCAAACTGGAGAATTACAAAGCAAGTATAAAAAGCATGCTAAGGACCACAAAACCACTTTTGGAAAGAGGTATAATATGACCTAAAACATCCAAATAAGCTCTGAAATGAAGCCAAATACAACCATTCGAACATGCTACCCTTTAGGCCAAAAAACAAAGGTCAAAGAAGGACAAGGGGAGAGGGGTGTCCCTCCTCTAAACAAGACTTCAAACCACCTTTCTCACCACTAAAAACCCACTGGTTTTCAGTGGTGAGAAGACCAAAAATAACAAGGCAAACAAGGCTCAAAATAAAGGCACCAAAGAGGCCAAAATAAGGCCTAAAAGGGTGAGTTTGTGCTCAAACCACAAAGTGACCTTAATGAAAGTTCAAAAGAAAGAAAATATAAGACTTTTTTCAGTTATACACAAAGCTCAAAACACAAATCAAGATAGATCAAAAGTCAATGCAAGATTGGGGAATCTAAAGTAAAGTGCTCACCCTTGAAGAACACTTGAAGAACAGGTGGTGCAGCCCCCTTCTAATGATCAAAAGCAGTCCAAAATCTCAACAAACAACCCTACAAGTCCCTCAATCTCGAACTAAGGTGTAATGGTGTGTGTATTAGTGCAAAAATGAGGTAAAAACACACTATTTAGGCTTAAAACACACACACAAGGATGAGAGAGAGAGAGATATAAAGAGAGAGAGAGAGAGTATAACATAGATATATAGATATAGAAGCTCTGGTTTTTGCTCAAAAATGGCTAACCCTTATCAAAGGGAGAGAGATGGTGTTTATATAGGCACAAATCAAGGCTCAAGGCTTCTCTAAGAAGCTAACTAAAAGGGGCAAAGGGTGCAAAATGGCCTTGGCTTCTTGGAGAAGCTAAGACAGCTGTCCAAGCTTCTCCAAGAAGCTTGAGCAAAAGGGTCAACCTTCTAGAAGGTTTGGGGGTTCAAAGGTGCAAAGGGGTCACTCCCATGCACGGGGATGAGTGATGGTGCTTTCCAGCTGGCACAGCTGGCATGCACCATGCCTCAGGGGTGCAAAGGGTGCACGCCGGCCAGCCAAAGGGATCATCGGCACAAAAGTGTGCCGGTTGGCAACATATAGTGCCGACCGGCAAAAGATTTTGAGAAAACAATGCCGGTGGAACCAATGCGCGGCCGGTGATGATAGGGGAGGGCCGGTGGTGTGTAGGGATGGCTAGTAAGCCATTCCCTGCCCTTCCAAGGCAAAACACAAGTGTTTGGTGCAAAACCAGACACAAAACGGTCGAGTTCGGAGATCCTGAGGCAGGGTGCGTAGCGGAGACCTCTGGGAACTCCAAACGAACACAAACATGGATAATCACCGAGTGTTCAAATGGTGACGTCCAAGTCTTGAGGATGGTCAAAAATGGGGTGTCTACACCTTCGTTTTAGCTTCTTGAGGAAGCTTGAACCTTTTGAACCTTTGCTCTAGCTTCTTCGAGGAAGCTTGAACCTTTTGAACCTTGGTTTTAGCTTCTTGAGAAAGTTGAACCTCCTGAACCTTCGTTTTAGTTTCCTGAGGGAGCTTGAACCTTTTGAAAATTCGTTTTAGCTTCTTGAGGGAGCTTGAACCTTTTGAACCTTCGTTTTAGCTTCTTGACGGAGCTTGAACCTTTTGAACCCTTGTTTTGGCTTCTTGAGGAAGCTTGAACCTTTTGAACCTTCGTTTTAGCTTTTGAGGAAGCTTGAACCTTTTTAACCTTCATTTTAGCTTCTTAAGGAAGCTTGAACGTTTTGAACCTTTGCTCTAGCTTCTCCAAGAAGCTTGAACCCTCTGCCTTAGCTTCTCCAAGAAGCTTGAAACTTTTCAACCTTTGCTCTAGCTTCTCTAAGAAGCTTGAACCTTTTGCTCTAGCTTCTCCAAGAAGCTTGAACCCTCTTGTTTCTCTACAAGAGAGGGCCTCCCTCTCCTTTAGAGAGGTTGAAAAAAATTTGTCTAAGGAAAAGCACATATATCTCTCTATATCTCTACATTCTAGGCTTAGAGAGGGTGTTTGTTCTTGGCCTTTAACACCACCGGTGATTGCGCATGTTGTGCTCATTCTGAGGTTACAGAGTTTCGGCTGAGAGCCTTACCTCCGAACCTAGGGACTCTTTTGTGCTTTGCCTCGATTTGCGAACCAGGTTCTGTTTTCTCTCCCCGAAGGGAGGGCGAGGTTTCGTAGACCATCTCTCAATGGCCGTAGGCTACTTTTTGTGGTCGTAGACCACTGTTCCCGTTTGGAGACCATTTTCCGATTTTCGGAGCCGTCGGTCATGCGCCTCGGTTCGGGACCTCTTAACTTTCTTCGTTTGGCACGGTTTTTGGACAGCTTGAACCTTTTAAAACTTCGTTTTAGCTTCTTGAGGAAGTTAAACCTGCTAAACCTTTGTTTTAGCTTCTTGAGGGAGCTTGACCCTTTTGAACCTTGGTTTTAGCTTCTTGAGGGCGCTTGGACCTTTTGGACCTTCGTTTTAGCTTCTTGAGGGAGCTTGAACCTTTTGAACCCTGGTTTTAGCTTCTTGACGAAGTTGAACCTTCTAAACCTTCGTTTTAGCTTCTTGAGGGAGCTTGAACCTTTTGAACCCCTATTTTGGCTTCTGGAGGAAGCTTGAAATTTTGAACTTTTCAACCTTCGTTTTAGCTTCTTGAGGAAGCTTGAACCTTTTGAACCTTCGTTTTAGCTTCTTGAGGAAGCTTGAGCCTTTTCAACCTTTGCTCTAGCTTCTCCAAGGAGGCTTGAACCTTTTCAACCCTGGTTTTAGCTTCTTGAGGAAGTTGAACCTTCTGAACCTTCGTTTTAGTTTCCTGAGGGAGCGTGAACCTTTTGAACCTTCGTTTTAGCTTCTTGAGGGAGCTTGAACCCTTTGAACCTTCGTTTTAGCTTCTTGAGGGAGCTCGAACCTTTTGAACCCTTCTTTTGGCTTCTTGAGGAAGCTTGAACCTTTTGAACCTTCGTTTTAGCTTCTTGAGGAAGTTTGAACCTTTTGAACCTTCGTTTTAGATTCTTGAGGAAGCTTGATCCATTTGAACCTTTGCTCTAGCTTCTCCAAGAAGCTTGAAACTTTTGAACCTTTGCTCTAGCTTCTCTAAGAAGCTTGAAACTTTTGCTCTAGCTTCTCCAAGAAGCTTGAACCCTCTTGTTTCTCTATAAGAGAAGGCCTCCCTCGCCTTTAGAGAGGCTGAAAAAAATTTGTCGAAGGAAAAGCACATATATCTCTTTATATCTCTACATTCTAGGCTTAGAGAGGGTATTTGTTCTTGGCCTTTAACACCACCGGTGATTGCGCATGTTGTGCTCGTTCTGAGGTTACGGAGTTTCGGCTGAGAGCCTCACCTCCGGACCTCGGGACTCTTTTGTGCTTTGCCTCGATTTGCGAACCAGGTTCTGTTTTCTCTCCCCGAAGCGAGGGAGAGGCTTCGTAGACCATCTCTCAGTGGCCGTCGGCTACTTTTCGTGGTCGTAGACCACTGTTCCCGTTTGGAGACCATTTTCCGGTTTTCGGAGCCGTCGGTCGTTCGCCTCGGTTCGGTACCGCTTAACTTTCTCCGTTTGGCACGGTTTTTGGACAGCGTGAACCTTTTGAACCTTTGTTTTAGCTTCTTGCGGAAGCTTGAACCTTTTGAACCCTTATTTTAGCTTCTTCAGGAAGTTAAACCTTCTGAACCTTCGTGTTAGCTTCTTGAGGGAGCTTGAAACTTTTGAACCTTGGTTTTAGCTTCTTGAGGGAGCTTGAACCTTTTGAACCTTCATTTTAGCCTCTTAAGGGAGTTTAAACCTTTTGAACCCCTATTTTGGCTTCTTGAGGAAGCTTGAAATTTTGAACTTTTCAACCTTCGTTTTAGCTTCTTGAGGAAGCTTGAACCTTTTGAACCTTTGCTCTAGCTTCTCCGAGGAAGCTTGAACCTTTTGAACCCTGGTTTTAGCTTCTTGAGGATGTTGAACCTTCTGAACCTTCGTTTTAGTTTCCTGAGGGAGCTTGAACCTTTTGAACCTTCGTTTTAGCTTCTTGAGGCCACTTGAACCTTTTGAACCTTCGTTTTAGCTTTTTGAGGGAGCTTGAACCTTTTGAACCCTTGTTTTGGCTTCTTGAGGAAACTTGGATCTTTTGAACCTTTGTTTTAGCTTTTGAGGAAGCTTGAACCTTTTGAACCTTCGTTTTAGCTTCTTGATGAAGCTTGAACCTTTTGAACCTTTGCTCTAGCTTCTCTAAGAAGCTTGAACCCTTTGCTCTAGCTTCTCCAAGAAGCTTGAAACTTTTCAACCTTTGCTCTAGCTTCTCTAAGAAGCTTGAGCCTTTTGCTCTAGCTTCTCCAAGAAGCTTGAACCCTCTTGTTTCTCTACAAGAGAGGGCCTCCCTCTCCTTTAGAGAGGTTGAAAAAAATTTGTCTAAGGAAAAGCACATATATCTCTCTATATCTCTACATTCTAGGTTTAGAGAGGTTGTTTGTTCTTGGCCTTTAACACCACCGGTGATTGCGCATGTTGTGCTCGTTCTGAGGTTACTGAGTTTCGGCTAAGAGGCTTACCTCCGGACCTCGGGACTCTTTTGTGCTTTGCCTCGATTTGCGAAGCTTTTGAACCTTTGTTTCCCTCGAGGCTTGAACCTTTTGAACCTTTGCTCTAGCTTCTCCAAGAAGCTTGAACCCTTTGCTCTAGCTTCTCCAAGAAGCTTGAACCCTCTTTTTTCTCTATAAGAGAGGGCCTCCCTCTCCTTTAGAGAGTTTGAAAAAAATTTGTCTAAAGTAAAGCAGATATATCTCTCTATATCTCTACATTCTAGGCTTAGAGAGGGTGTTTGTTCGTGGCCTTTAACATCACCGGTGATTGCGCATGTTGTGCTCGTTCTGAGGTTACGGAGTTTCGGTTGAGAGCCTTACCTCCGGACCTCGGGACTCTTTTGTGCTTTGTCTCGATTTGTGAACTAGGTTCTGTTTTCTCTCCCCGAAGGGAGGGAGGGGTTTCATAGGCCATCTCTCAGTGGCCGTAGGCTGCTTTTCATAGTCGTAGACCACTGTTCCCGTTAGGAGACCATTTTCCAATTTTCGGAGCTGTCGGTCGTGCGCCTCGGTTCGGGACCGCTTAACTTTCTCCGTTTGGCACGGTTTTTGGATAGGTTGAACCTTTTGAACCCTTATTTTAGCTTCTTGTGGGAGCTTGATCCTTTTGAACCTTGGTTTTAGCTTCTTGATGGCGCTTGGACCTTTTGAGCCTTCGTTTTAGCTTCTTGAGGGAGCTTGAACCTTTTGAACCCTGGTTTTAGCTTCTTGACAAAGTTGAACCTTCTAAACCTTCGTTTTAGCTTCCTGAGGGAGCCTGAACCTTTTCAACCTTCGTTTTAGTTTCTTGAGGGAGCTTGAACCTTTTGAACCTTCGTTTTAGCCTCTTGAGGGAGCTTGAACCTTCTGAACCCCTGTTTTGGCTTCTTGAGGAAGCTTGAAATTTTGAACTTTTCAACCTTCGTTTTAGCTTCTTGAGGAAGCTTGAACCTTTTGAACCTTCGTTTTAGCTTCTTGAGGAAGCGTCAACCTTTTGAACCTTTGCTCTAGCGTCTCCGAGGAAGCTTGAACCTTTTGAACCCTGGTTTTAGCTTCTTGAGGAAGTTGAACCTTCTGAACCTTCGTTTTAGTTTCCTGAGGGAGCTTGAACCTTCTGAACCTTCATTTTAGCTTCTTGAGGGGGCTTGAACCTTTTGAACCTTCGTTTTACCTTCTTGAGGGAGCTTGAACCTTTTGAACCCTTGTTTTGGCTTCTTGAGGAAGCTTGAACCTTTTGAACCTTCGTTTTAGCTTCTTGAGGAAGCTTGAACCTTTTGAACCTTCGTTTTAGATTCTTGAGGTAGCTTGAACCAGTTGAACCTTTGGTCTAGCTTCTCCAAGATGCTTGAAACTTTTGAACCTTTGCTATAGCTTCTCTAAGAAGCTTGAACCTTTTGCTCTAGCTTCTCCAAAAAGCTTGAAGCCTCTTGTTTCTCTATAAGAGAGGGCCTCCCTCTCCTTTGGAGAGGTTGAAAAAAATTTGTCAAAGGAAAAGCACATATATCTCTCTATATCTGTACTTTTTAGGCTTAGAGAGGGTGTTTGTTCTTGGCCTTTAACACCACCGGTGATTGCGCATGTTGCGCTCGTTCTGAGGTTACGGAGTTTCTGCTGAGAGCCTTACCTCCGGACCTCGAGACTCTTTTGTGCTTTGCCTCGATTTGCGAACCAGGTTCTGTTTTCTCTCCCCGAAGGGAGGGAGGGGTTTCGTAGACCATCTCTCAGGGGCCGTAGGCTACTTTTTGAGGTCGTAGACCACTGTTCCCGTTTGGAGACCATTTTTCGGTTTTCGGAGCCATCGGTCGTGCGCCTCGGTTCGAGACCGTTTAACTTTCTCCGTTTGGCACAGTTTTTGGACAACTTGAACCTTTTGAACCTTCGTTTTAGCTTCTTGAGGAAGCTTGAACATTTTGAACCCTTATTTTAGCTTCTTGAGGAAGTTAAACCTTCTGAACCTTCGTTTTAGCTTTTTGAGGGAGCTTGAACCTTTTGAACCTTCGTTTTAGCTTCTTGAGGGCGCTTGGACCTTTTGAACCTTCGTTTTCGCTTCTTGAGGGAGCTTGAACCTTTTGAACCCTGGTTTTAGCTTCTTGACGAAGTTGAACCTTCTGAACCTTCGTTTTAGCTTCCTGAGGGAGCCTGAAAGTTTTGAAACTTTGTTTTAGCTTCTTGAGGGAGCTTGAACCTTTTGAACCTTCGTTTTAGCCTCTTGAGGGAGCTTGAACCTTTTGAACCCCTGTTTTGGTTTCTTGAGGAAGTTGGAAATTTTGAACTTTTCAACCTTCGTTTTAGCTTCTTGAGGAAACTTGAACCTTTTGAACCATCGTTTTAGCTTCTTGAGGAAGCTTGAACCTTTTGAACCTTTGCTCTAGCTTCTCCGAGGAAGCTTGAACCTTTTGAACCCTGGTTTAGATTCTTGAGGAAGTTGAACCTTCTGAACCTTCGTTTTAGTTTCCTGAGGGAGCTTGAACCTTTTGAACCTTTGTTTTAGCTTCTTCAGGGAACTTGAAAGTTTTGAACCTTCGTTCTAGCTTCTTGAGGGAGCTTGAACCTTTTGAACCCTTGTTTTGGCTTCTTGAGGAAGCTTGAACCTTCTGAACCTTCGTTTTAGCTTCTTGAGGAAGCTTGAACCTTTTGAACCTGTGCTTTAGCTTCTCCAAGAAGCTTGAACCTTTTGAACCTTTGCTCTAGCTTCTCTAAGAAGCTCGAACCCTTTGCTCTAGCTTCTCCAAGAAGCTTGAAACTTTTCAACCTTTGCTCTAGCTTCTCTAAGAAGCTTGAACCTTTTGCTCTAGCTTCTCCTAGAAGCTTGAACCCTATTGTTTCTATATAAGAGAGGGCCTCCCTCTCCTTTAGAGAGGTTGAAAAAAATTTGTCTAAGGAAAAGCACATATATCTCTCTATATCTCTACATTCTACGCTTCGAGAGAGTGTTTGTTCTTGGCCTTTAACACCACCGGTGATTGCGCATGTTGTGCTCGTTCTGAGGTTACGGAGTTTCGGCTGACAGCCTTACCTCCGGACCTCAGGACTTTTGCGCTTTGCCCCGATTTGCGAACCAGGTTCTGTTTTCTCTCCCCGAAGGGAGGGTGAGGTTTCGTAGACCATCTCTCAGTGGCCGTAGGCTACTTTTCGTGGTCGTAGACCACTGTTCCCGTTTGGAGACCATTTTCCAGTTTTTGGAGCCGTCGGTCGTGCTCCTCAGTTCGGGAGCGCTTAACTTTCTTCGTTTGGCACGGTTTTTGGATAGCTTGAACCTTTTGAACCTTCGTTTTAGCTTCTTGAGGAAGCTTGAACCTTTTGAACCCTTATTTTAGCTTCTTGAGGAAGTTAAACCTTCTGAACCTTAGTTTTAGCTTCTTGAGGGAGCTTGAAACTTTTGAACCTTGGTTTTAGCTTCTTGAGGGCGCTTGGACCTTTTGAACATTCATTTTAGCTTCTTGAGGGAGCTTGAACCTTTTGAACCCTGGTTTTAGCTTCTTGACGAACTTGAACCTTCCGGACCTTCGTTTTAGCTTCCTGAGGGAGCCTGAACCTTTTGAACCTTCGTTTTAGCCCCTTGAGGGAGCTTGAACCTTTTGAACCCCTGTTTTGGCTTCTTGAGGAAGCTTGAAATTTTGAACTTTTCAACCTTCGTTTTAGCTTCTTGAGGAAGCTTGAACCTTTTGAACCTTCGTTTTAGCTTCTTGAGGAAGCTTGCGCCTTTTGAACCTTTGCTCTAGCTTCTCCGAGGAAGCTTGAACCTTTTGAACCCTGGTTTTAGCTTCTTGAGAAAGTTGAAACTTCTAAACCTTCGTTTTTGTTTCCTGAGGGAGCTTGAACCTTTTGAACCTTCGTTTTAGCTTCTTGAGGGAGCTTGAACCTTTTGAACCTTCGTTTTGGCTTCTTGAGGGAGCTTTAACCTTTTGAACCCTTGTTTTGGCTTCTTGAGGGAGCTTGAACATTTCGAACCTTCGTTTTAGCTTCTTGAGGAAGCTTGAACCTTTTGAACCTTCGTCTTAGCTTCTTGAGGAAGCTTGAAACTTTTGAACCTTTGCTCTAGCTTCTCCAAGAAGCTTGAACTCTTTGCTCAAGCTTCTCCAAGAAGCTTGAAACTTTTCAACCTTTACTCTAGCTTCTCTAAGAAGCTTGAACCTTTTACTCTAGCTTCTCCAAAAAGCTTGAACCCTCTTGTTTCTCTACAAGAGAGGGCCTCCCTCTCCTTTACAGAGGTTGAAAAAAATTTGTCTAAGGAAAAGCACATATATCTCTCTATATCTCTACATTCTAGGCTTAGAGAGGGTGTTTGTTTTTGGCCTTTAACACCACCGGTGATTGCGCATGTTGTGCTCGTTCTGAGGTTACGGAGTTTCGGCTGAGAGCCTTACCTCCGGACCTCGGGACTCTTTTGTACTTTGCCTCGATTTGCAAACCAGGTTCTATTTTCTCTCCTCGAAGGGAGGGAGAGATTTCGTAGACCATCTCTTAGTGGCCATAGGCTACTTTTCGTGGTCGTAGATCACTGTTCCCGTTTGGAGACCATTTTCCAATTTTCGGAGCCGTCGATCGTCCGCCTCGGTTCGGGACCGCTTAACTTTCTCTGTTTGGCATGGTTTTTGGATAGCTTGAACCTTTCGAACCTTCGTTTTAGCTTCTTGAGGAAGCTTGAACCTTTTGAACCCTTATTTTAGCTTCTCGAGGAAGTTAAACCTTCTGAACCTTCGTTTTATCTTCTTGGGGGAGCTCGAACCTTTTGAACCTTGGTTTTATCTTCTTGAGGGCGCTTGGACCTTTTGAACCTTCGTTTTAACTTCTTGAGGGAGCTTGAACCTTTTGAACCCTGGTTTTAGCTTCTTGACGAAATGAATCTTCTGAACCTTCGTTTTAGCTTCCTGAGGGAGCCTAAACCTTTTGAACCTTCGTTTTAGCTTCTTAAGGGAGCTTGAACCTGTTGAACCTTCGTTTTGGCCTCTTGAGGGAGCTTGAACCTTTTGAACCCCTGTTTTGGCTTCTCGGGGAAGATTGAAATTTTGAACTTTTCAACCTTCGTTTTAGCTTCTTGAGGAAGCTTAAACCTTTTGAACCTTCGTTTTAGCTTCTTGAGGAAGCTGAACCTTTCGAACCTTTGCTCTAGCTTCTCCGAGGAAGCTTGAACCTTTTGAACCCTGGTTTTAGCTTGTTCAGGAAGTTAAACCTTCTGAACCTTCGTTTTAGTTTCCTGAGGGAGCTTGAACCTTTTGAACCTTCGTTTTAGCTTATTGAGGGAGCTTGAACCTTTTAAACCTTTGTTTTGGCTTCTTGAGGAAGCCTGGACCTTTTGAACCTTCGTTTTAGCTTTTTGAGGAAGCTTGAACCTTTTGAACCTTCATTTTAGCTTCTT
This sequence comes from Camellia lanceoleosa, assembly GCA_025200525.1. Lineage (NCBI taxonomy): Eukaryota > Viridiplantae > Streptophyta > Magnoliopsida > Ericales > Theaceae > Camellia > Camellia lanceoleosa. The sequence goes on along the minus strand of CM045770.1, from coordinate 153,484,163 downwards.
GAGGAAGCTTGAACCTTTTGAACCGTTGCTCTAGCTTCTCCAAGAAGCTTGAACCCTTTGCTCTAACTTCTCCAAGAAACTTGAAACTTTTCAACCTTTGGTCTAGCTTCTCTAAGAAGCTTGAACCTTTTGCTCTAGCTTCTCCAAGAAGCTTGAACCCTCTTGTTTCTCTACAAGAGAGGGCCTCCCTCTCCTTTAGAGAGATTGAAAAAAATGTGTCTAAGGAAAAGCACATATATCTCTCTATATCTCTACATTCTAGGCTTCGAGAGGGTGTTTGTTCTTTGCCTTTAACACCACCGGTGATTGCGCATGTTGTGCTCGTTCTGAGGTTACGGAGTTTCGGCTGAGAGCCTTACCTCCAGACCTCGGGACTCTTTTTTGCTTTGCCTCGATTTGCGAACCAAGTTCTGTTTTCTCTCCCCGAAGGGATGGAGAGGTTTCGTAGACCATCTCTCAGTGGCCGTAGGCTACTTTTCGTGGTCGTAGACCACTGTTCTCGTTTGGAGACCATTTTTCGGTTCTCGTAGCCGTTAGTCGTGCGCCTCGGTTCGGGAGCGCTTAACTTTCTCCGGTTGGCATGGTTTTTGGACAGCTTGAACCTTTTGAACCTTCGTTTTAGCTTTTTGAGGAAGATTGAACCTTTTGAACACTTATTTAAGCTTCTTGAGGAAGTTAAACCTTCTAAACCTTCGTTTTAGCTTTTTGAGGGAGCTTGAACCTTTTGAACCTTGGTTTTAGCTTCTTGAGTACGCTTGGACCTTTTGAACCTTCGTTTTAGCTTCTTGAGGAAGCTTGAAACTTTTGAACCCTGGTTTTAGCTTCTTGACGAAGTTGAGCCTTCTGAACCTTCGTTTTAGCTTCCTGAGGGAGCCTGAACCTTTGGAACCTTCATTTTAGCTTCTTGAAAGAGCTTGAACTTTTTGAACCTTCGTTTTAGCCTCTTGAGGGAGCTTGAACCTTTTGAACACCTGTGTTGGCTTCTTGAGGAAGATTGAAATTTTGAACTTTTCAACCTTCGTTTTAGCTTCCTGAGGAAGCTAGAACCTTTTGAACCTTCGTTTTAGCTTCTTGAGGAAGCTTGAGCCTTTTGAACCTTTGCCCTAGCTTCTCCGAGGATGCTTGAACCTTTTGAACCCTGGTTTTAGCTTCTTCAGGAAGTTGAACCTTCTGAACCTTCATTTTAGTTTCCTGAAGGAGCTTGAACCTTTTGAATCTTCGTTTTAGCTTCTTGAGGGAGCTTGAACCTTTTGAACCTTCGTTTTAGCTTCTTGAGGGAGCTTGAACCTTTTGAACCCTTGTCTTTGCTTCTTGAGGAAGCTTGAACCTTTTGAACCTTCGTTTTAGCTTCTTGAGGAAGTTTGAACCTTTTGAACCTTCGTTTTAGCTTCTTGAGGAAGCTTGAACCTTTTGAACCTTTGCTCTAGCTTCTCCAAGAAGCTTGAAACTTTTGAACCTTTGCTCTAGCTTCTCTAAGAAGCTTGAACCTTTTGCTCTAGCTTCTCCAAGAAGCTTGAACCCTCTTGTTTCTCTATAAGAGAGGGCCTCCCTCTCCTTTAGAGAGGTTGAAAAAAATTTGTCTAAGGAAAAACACATATATCTCTCTATATCTCTACATTCTAGGCTTAGAGAGGGTGTTTGTTCTTGGCCTTTAACACCACCGGTGATTGCGCATGTTGTGCTCGTTCTGAGGTTACGGAGTTTCGGCTGAGAGCCTTACCTCCGGACCTCGGGACTCTTTTGTGCTTTGCCTCGATTTGCGAACCAGGTTCTGTTTTCTCTCCCCGAAGGGAGGGAGAGGTTTCGTAGACCATCTCTCAGTGGCCGTAGGCTACTTTTCGTGGTTGTAGACTATTGTTCCCGTTTGGAGACCATTTTCCAATTTTCGGAGCCATCGGTCGTGCGCCTCGGTTCGGGACCGCTTAACTTTCTCCGTTTGGCACGGTTTTTGGACAGGTTGAACATTTTGAACCTTCATTTTAGGTTCTTGAGGAAGCTTGAACCTTTTGAACCCTTATTTTAGCTTCTTGAGGAAGTTAAACCTTCTGAACTTTCGTTTTAGCTTCTTGAGGGAGCTTGAACCTTTTGAACCTTGGTTTTAGCTTCTTGAGGGCGCTTGGACCTTTTGAACCTTCGTTTTAGCTTATTGGGGGAGCTTGAACCTTTTGAACCCTGGTTTTAGCTTCTTGATGAAGTTGAACCTTCTGAACCTTTGTTTTAGCTTCCTGAGGGAGCCTGAACCTTTTGAACCTTCGTTTTAGCTTCTTGAGGGAGCTTGAACCCTTTGAACCTTCGTTTTAGCCTTTTGAGGGAGCTTGAACTTTTCAACCTTCGTTTTAGTTTCTTGAGAAAGCTTGAACCTTTTGAGCCTTCGTTTTAGCTTCTTGAGGAAGCTTGAACCTTTTGAACCTTTGCTCTAGCTTCTCCGAGGAAGCTTGAACCATTTGAACCCTGGTTTTAGCTTCTTTAGTTGGCCATCCTGTGACATTATGTAACATTCTGTAACGTCCTGTAACATTCTGGGCCGAGGGCCATTCTGTGACATTCAGTTGTAATGTTCTGTGACATACTATAACATTCTGGGCCGAGGGCCATACTGTAACATTCTGGGCCGAGGGCCATTCTGTAGCATTGGACTAATTCCAAGGACTCCACAATTACATATACATGGTTAAGAGTTATGATTCATTTACGCATCGCATTATCTTGGTACTATTATTCACTGAGCTTCGCTCACTCCTCATATTGTCTGTTTCTGTAGGTCATCAACCCGAGAACCAGTCTTGACTCCTGAAGTTCATTTCCTTTTGTCAACCCTTATGGTCAGGCACATAAGAAGACCCATCCGACAAACGGTGGTATCAGGTACATTTACGGTTTACGGTCATTCCGCTTTTGTCTTATTTGATTCTGGCTCTACCTGTTCCTTTGTGTCCAAATTATTTGCGAAATATTTAGACAAACCTGAAGAAGATTTAACTTACATGTTGTGTGTATCGTCACCTATGGGAAACACTATGATCTGTACTTCTGTATATCCTGCGTGCGAACTTCTGAGTGGGAATGTCCATGTATATTCTAATCTGTTACCTCTTGACATGAACTCTTTTGACATTATTCTGGGAATGGATTGGTTGAGTGAAAATGGTGCAACTATAGACTGTCTAAACAAGCAAATCAGTTTTCATCCTCCGGGACAACTAGATTCTATCTTTCAGGGACAGGAAGTGACATCACCCCCATACTTGATTTCTGCAGCGAAGGCTTGGAAATTAATTCAGAAAGGGTGTCAGGGGTTCTTATGCAGTGTTTTGAACGGACAAGAGATGAATGGAAATACTGATCTGATTCCAGTTGTTTGCGAATTTTCGGATGTTTTTCCGAAAGAATTGCTGGGGCAGTTAATAGACCGTGAAATTGAGTTTACAATTGAAGCGGCACCGGGAACTCAACCTATTTCTAAGACTCCGTATAGGATGTCACCAGCTGAAATGAAAGAGTTAAAGCTTCAACTACAAGATTTACTTGATAGGGGATTCATCCGTCCCAGTGTGTCTCCCTGGGGTGCACCAGTACTGTTTGTAAAGAAGAAGGACGGAACACTTCGACTATGTATTGATTACAGGGAACTCAACAAAGTAACAATCAAGAATAAATACCCAATGCCACGGATTGATGATTTGTTTGACCAACTCCAAGGAGCACAAGTTTTCTCAAAAATTGATTTGCGGTCAGGATACCACCAATTGAAGGTCAAAGCTGATGATGTAGAGAAAACGGCTTTTCGAACCCGATACGGCCATTACGAATTCCTGGTTATGCCTTTTGGCGTTACTAACGCACCAGCAGCCTTTATGGATCTGATGAACCGAGTCTTTAAACCGTATTTGGATGACTTTGTCGTGGTCTTTATTGATGATATCCTTATTTACTCGAAGAGTGCAGAGGCTCACGAGAACCATCTCCGATTGATCCTTCAAACACTCCGAGAAAAGAAGTTGTATGCAAAGTTAAAGAAATGTGAATTCTGGCTACATGAGGTAGCATTTCTGGGGCATGTGATAACAAAAGACGGCATTTCTGTTGATCCACACAAGATTGAGGCAATTGTGAATTGGCCAATTCCTACCAATGTGACTGAGGTGCGTAGTTTTATGGGGTTAGCCGGTTATTACAGGCGGTTTGTTCAAGATTTTTCCAAAATTGCTGTGCCGCTTACACAATTAACGCGAAAAGGAGTTCCATTTGAATGGTCAGAAGAACGAGAGGCTGCCTTCCAAGAGTTGAAAATAAAGTTAACCACAGCACCAGTTCTAGCCTTACCATCCGGTACTGAGGGGTTTGTGATTTATAGCAATGTTTCACATAAAGGGCTTGGGTGTGTGCTTATGCAAAATGGAAGGGTTATCGCTTATGCGTCCCGACAGTTGAAACCCCATGAAAAGAATTACCCCACCCACGATCTTGAGCTAGCGGCCGTCATTTTTGCTCTAAAGATATGGCGGCACTATCTGTATGGTACTACTTGTGAAGTTTATACCATTCACAAAAGCCTTAAGTATCTTTTTACCCAGAAGGAGTTAAATATGCGACAACGGCGTTGGTTAGAGTTAATTAAGGATTATGATTTGGAAATCCACTATCATCCTGGGAAAGCCAACACAGTCGCGGATGCACTGAGTCGGAAAAGTATAGGGGATTTGGCGAACTTAGTTACGAGGGAAAAGGAATTGGTGGCTGATTTGGATAAGCTAAATGCAGAGTTGATTATACCTGAACAGAAAGCCATAATAGCAGCAATGATGGCTCAACCAACCTTACTCGAAGAGATTAAGATGCATCAAATGGAAGATGAAACCCTGCAAAAAGTATGTGATGAATTGGAGATAAAACCAAAACCGGGGTTCAGTGTAGTGGATTCGGTGCTCAAGTTTCAAAACAGAATTTGTGTCCCTAAAGTACTGGAACTTAGGCGAAAACTAATGGAAGAAGCACATGCCTCAAAGTTTTCAATACATCCGGGAAGTACCAAAATGTATAGGGATTTGAAACAACACTTTTGGTGGCCGGGTATGAAAAGGGAGATCGCAGAATTTGTTTCTAAATGCCTACAGTGTCAACAGGTGAAGGCAGAACACCAGAGGCCAGCAGGACTGTTGCAACCTCTCCCAATTCCGGAACGGAAGTGGGAACACTTAACTATGGATTTCGTTATCGGGTTACCACGAACTCCTCGGGGTATGAATTCTATCTGGGTCATTTTTGATCGACTGACTAAGTCCGCTCATTTCCTTCCAGTGAAAACTCAATATAATGCCGATAAACTTGCGGTGCTTTATGTGAATGAGATTGTAAGACTTCATGGTGTTCCGATTTCAATTGTGTCAGACAGGGATCCAAAGTTTGTTTCGAGATTCTGGCAAAGTTTGCAGGAAGCTATGGGTACGGAACTCAAATTCAGTACAGCTTTTCATCCTCAAACCGACGGTCAATCCGAGAGGACGATACAAACTCTAGAAGATATGCTCCGTATGTGTGTGTTGGATTTTCAAGAAAGTTGGGAAACCCACTTACCCTTGATAGAATTTGCATACAATAATACTTATCATTCGAGCATTGAGATGGCCCCTTATGAAGCATTATATGGAAGACCGTGTCGTTCTCCTGTGTGTTGGGCCGAAGTTGGAGACAGAGCATTGCTAGGACCTGAACTTGTGCAGTTAACAACTGAGAAAGTCAAACTTATTTGAGAAAGATTGAAAACGGCTCAAAGCAGACAGAAAAGTTATGCAGATAATCGGCGAAGGGATTTGACATTTGACGTGGGTAATCATGTGTTTGTGAAAGTTACCCCAATGAAGGGGCATCCGAGATTTGGAAAAAGGGGTAAGTTAACACCCCGATATGTTGGCCCCTTTCAGATTTTGGAGAAAGTAGGTCCAGTAGCATATCGAGTCGCCCTTCCACCAAATATGAGCCAAGTCCATAATGTGTTCCATATTTCCATGCTCCGAGGGTACCTTTCGAACCCGTCATATGTGATAGATTTTCAACACATTGTGTTAGATGACAAGTTAACGTATGAGGAGAAACCAATTCGGATTTTGGACCGACAAGTGAAGCAACTGCGAAACCGCGACATTCCCATGGTAAAGGTCGAATGGCAAGAACACTACGGAACCGAAGCAACTTGGGAAAAAGAAGAGGATATGCTCCGTCAATATCCGCATCTGTTTCAGTCCTGAGGTAAAGCAAGTTTGGGGGACCAAACTTATTTAAGGGGGGGAGAGTGTAATAGCCCGACCCTCGTGTGTGTTTCTGCTAGCTTTAGTCTTTTATTTTGGTACTTGAAATGGTGCTTGAAATGCTTAAAGTGAAATGTTGAAATTCTATCTGTTGGTTAGGAAAGATATCTGTTACTCTTAAACCGTTCAGAATAGAAATTGAGAGCTTTAGAGACATAATAATTCGAAATTGATGTTATATTTGAATTCAGCATAATTTTTAGATAATATTAAGCTTATCTGTGAAATTTTAATTTCGGATGATTAAACGATTGAAATTTGTCTTTTTCTCACCTTATCTATTTTATAGATATAAATATCTATGTCTTGTGGTTTATGTTTCACACAACACTTAGACTAGAGAAAGTTGAGGTTAGAAGAGAGGGTTGAGAGGTAGGGTAAAGAGCATTCCCCAAGAAGGTTGAGGATTAGAAGACTTGAACTTAAGGTATGCAAATTAATTGTAGTGATAAGAATTTTGGTATATATGTATAATTTCTTTGATGTGGGAAGTACATGGATATAATTGAGATGTGTTGGTGTTAAATTGAGTTAGAGCTCTATTTCTATTTCTTCCCTATGCAAGATTATGCTACCTATTGGTTTTGAATGATCTTATTGTAAGCAAATCACCATGTTTATGGATTTCAGTGGCACTTGGATATATATGTGTTATGAACTCTTTGGATATGAATTATATGTATAGAATTTAGTTTGTAATTGATTAATTTATGTTTTCTCCTCCTAAATTACATGATATTTGAAGTCTAATTTGAGCATTTAAAAACCCATTTTGAAGCTTCTTGATGTCACCAAAAAATTCCATTTTTGAAGATTTTCGGACAGTTTTTTGGCAGATTCGCCACACGTGCGGGGATCATTGCCGCACGTGCGGCATTTTGGGCAATTTTGGGCGATGCACACTACTAAAACCGCACATGCGGGGCATCACTGCCGTACGTACGGGAGGAGTTGCCGCACGTGCGGGGCTCACAGCCGCACGTGCGGCCCAAGACCAAAATGTTGGGATGCTCCTTTTCACCTGTTTGACCCTCTAAGATGTGTAAAATGACCATTTAAAATTGTTACAATGTGCCTTTATTTACTAGAAGTTATTGACTGAAACGCGAATACGAATGTAAGGAAATCTTGAACTAACTTATGGGTTCTATGTGTGTGTAGGACACACTCTAGGAGGAAGCCGTATTCCGCCATCACACTGTGAGTAACAGTGCAAGGAATATGTATTTATTTTCTGTTGATGATTACATAAGTTCTATTTCTGTATACTTTCCGAATATGCCTTCCATACTTGAGCTTGAATAACATGTGATATGAGTGAGATGAAATGTGGAAAACATTCTGAAACATTCTAGGCCAAGGGCCATTCTGTGACATTATGTAACATTTTGTAACATTCTGTAACATTCTGGGCCGAGGGCCATTCTGTGACATTATGTAACATTCTGTAACGTCCTGTAACATTCTGGGCCGAGGGCCATTCTGTGACATTTAGTTGTAACGTTCTGTAACATTCTATAACATTCTGGGCCGAGGGCCATACTGTAACATTCTGGGCCGAGGGCCATTCTGTAGCATTGGACTAATTCCAGGGACTCCACAATTACATATACATGGTTAAGAGTTATGATTTCATTTACGCATCGCATTATCTTGGTACTATTATTCATTGAGCTTCGCTCACTCCTCATATTGTCTGTTTCTGTAGGTCATCAACCCGGGAACCAGTCTTGACTCCTGAAGCTCATTTCCTTTTGTCAACCCTTATGGTCAGGCACATAAGAAGACCCATCCGACCTTTGTAGACTTCTATCAAGTTTTGGCTTGTATTTTAAGTACCTGTTTTGGGTCGTCTGTAATTAATATTTTTGTTGTATGCCTCCCCCTAGGGCAAGGTTTGCATGTATATATGTAACCGGTACTTAATTGTACAGTCCTGTATATGATGGTTTTGTTTTGATGTGCATGATCCTGGCAAGTTAATAGTAGCTCAATGGAAGTTTGGATATAGTCCTTTGTGTATAATGCTTCCGTTCAGGCCCCTATATATATATATATCTATATCAGGTTTATCATACGTTTCTGCATGGATCATGCCCGAATTTGTAGGGGCGGGTTCGGGGTGTGACATTGAACCTTTTCAACCTTCGTTTTAGCTTCTTGAGGGAGCTTGAACCTTTTGAACCCTTGTTTTGGCTTCTTGAGGAAGCTTGAACGTTTTGAACCTTCGTTTTAGCTTCTTGAGGAAGCTTGAACCTTTTGAACCTTTGCTCTAGCTTCTCCAAGAAGCTTGAAACTTTTCAACCTTTGCTCTAGCTTCTCTAAGAAGCTTGAACCTTTCGCACTAGCTTCTCCAAGAAGCTTGAACCCTCTTGTTTCTCTATAAGAGAGGGCCTCCCTCTCCTTTAGAGAGGTTGAAAAAAATTTGTCTAAGGAAAAGCACATATATCTCTCTATATCTCTACATTCTAGGCTTAGAGAGGGTGTTTGTTCTTGGCCTTTAACACCACCGGTGATTGCGCATGTTGTGCTCGTTCTGAGGTTACGGAGTTTCGGTTGAGAGCCTTACCTCCGGACCTCGGGACTCTTTTGTGCTTTGCCTCGATTTGCGAACCAGGTTCTGTTTTCTCTCCCCGAAGGGAGGGAGAGGTTTCGTAGACCATCTCTCAGTGGCCGTAGGCTACTTTTCGTGGTCATAGACCACTGTTCCCATTTGGAGACCATTTTTCGATTTTCGAAGCCGTCGGTCGTGCGCCTCGGGTCGGGACTGCTTAACTTTCTCCGCTTGGCACGGTTTTTGGACAGCTTGAACCTTTTGAACCTTCGTTTTAGTTTCTTGAGGAAGCTTGAACCTTTTGAACCCTTATTTTAGCTTCTCGGGGAAGTTAAACCTTCTGAACGTTCGTTTTAGCTTCTTGAGGGAGCTTGAACCTTTTGAACCTTGGTTTTCGCTTCTTGAGGGCGCTTGGACCTTTTGAACCTTCGTTTTAACTTCTTGAGGGAGCTTGAACCTTTTGAACCCTGGTTTTAGCTTCTTGACGAAGTTGAACCTTCTGAACCTTCGTTTTAGCTTCCTGAGCAAGCCTGAACCTTTTGAACCTTCGTTTTAGCTTCTTGAGGGAGCTGGAACCTTTTGAACCTTCGTTTTAGCCTCTTGAGGGAGCTTGAACCCTTTGAACCCCTGTTTTGGCTTCTTGAGAAAGCTTGAAATTTTGAACTTTTCAACCTTTGTTTTAGCTTCTTGAGGAAGCTTGAACCTTTTGAACCTTCGTTTTAGCTTCTTGAGGAAGCTTGAACCATTTGAACCTTTGTTCTATCTTCTCCGAGGAAGCTTGAACCTTTTGAACCCTGGTTTTAGCTTCTTGAGGAATTTGAACCTTCTGAACCTTCGTTTTAGTTTCCTGAGGGAGCTTGAACTTTTTGAAACTTCGTTTTAGCTTCTTTAGGGTGCTTGAACCATTTGAACTGTCACGCCCCAAATCCGCCCCTAAAAATTTGGGCATGACCCATTCGAAATGGACACCAAACCTGTTAAATATTATCTATGGGGCCTGAACGGAAGCATTTAATATCATATAATAGTATAAAATAATATCCATTGAGCTACCACTACTATGCGGGATCACGCATGTAATATAATGCGTATAAATATACATTGACGTATATCTGGAGATAGCTAAATACATATACATATACATCAAGCTTAATAAACACTTAGGGTACAAATTAAAACTTAGCAAAACTCCATAACTTGAACGGTCAACACCTAAGAATCTAGATATTCAAGGCTTGGCAACCGTAACGGAAGCCACAGTTAAGGTTGACCCCAGGTTGAGTGCCTCTGAAGCAGACATAAAATAAAGTGAGTCAAGCTCATGAATAATAGTAAGTAAATCATGTAATGTTCAACCCAAACAATAAAGTATATAAGCTGAAGTATATGTTTAATTACACTCTGTAAATATAGCTCAACATGAGTCCAGTTTCCTTAACAAGCAATTTAGTATGTACAGAGGATCCAGAATGTTCATATGCTCAAATAACAGAATAGCCATCAGTCCCAAGGTTACAGAATAGCCTTTCGGCCCATCATATGAGCGGCTTATCGGAGATAGATAACGTATAAAGCGTGATGTAACGCATAAGGCGTGAGGGTCTGAGAACTAGTAGAAAATAATAGGTTTTGAAACCAACAGACATATCATGCTAAATCGTAAACGGAACAGATCAATAGCAATATGTACAAACAGAGGAAATAAACAGAGCAAAACCATCCCAAAGTCATCCGAATATCGCCAGACCATAGGATACACAAATCATTTTAGTTTCATACGGGTACTTAGTTTAAGGACGAACATGGGTCCATTTACTTATTAAGAAATGGCATAGTTTGCTCATAATAACCGAAATGATACCAATTGCTTCTGAGATGTGAGAGGATTAATAAACAATATAGATGTAATGAATGGTTCCATAGACATACCAACAGTATGCGACTTCCTCAACATTCATATCGATTGATTAACTTAATGGTAGTGAAAACACTTACAAAGAACAGCACGTTAATACCATAATCATTATCAAAAGGTAAAATGTACATGTAGCGTACTATTTCTCACCGTGTTAATTTGCTTACGCCTCAGAGTTGTCCTACATAATTTGTAATACACAAGGAAAGCGGATCACATACACTTATTTCGTTCTTAATTAATTCTCTTCATTCTAATTACACATCACTTTGAACTTCAACATAATTCGAACTAAATCTTTGAATCTCATTTCAACACCCACAATTGAGTTCATATCATCCAAATCCCTACTAAATTATCTCCCTAACTTTTCCTTTACTTTATTACAAGAATTCCAACATTTATAACAAGGTTCATTCACTAAATTTAAACATAATTCAAACATCTCGTAAATCCAATTAAACTTGTACACGATAATTCAACCCACCAATTCCATGTTTCTCGTTTAATTTGGACAAACTCAATGTTTATCATCACCAATTAATCTAGGGTTTCAAGAATAATGAGGGTTTTTAGCAAAAATTCAAACTTCTTAAATCACCACTTTTAATCCCAATTTTCCCAATGATTCTACACCTAGGATTCACAATCCATCATTTAAACTCATCAATTTAACTTCCAACATCACAAACCATAGAATCTCAAATCTCAAGTTTGACACAAATGCTCAAAATCATGGACTTTGTATTTATATACTCAAAATACCACAATCCATCCATGGATTCAAGTATTGTAAGAGAATAAGGGTCCCTACCTCAAGAATCAAGCGAGGAGCAAAGCTTTGAGACGAATCCCCCAAATCCCAAAATTCCAATCGGTGAAGTTGTTCATCTTCTTGTCTTCTTCACTTCTAGGTGGAAGATCTAGCTCAAACCTAAGGGAAATGGAAGTATTTGGGGACCAAAACTCTAGGGTTTTCGGACCTAGAGAGAAAAGAGAAGAAGGGAAAAGGAAAATGGAAGAAATGATCCAAAAATCTGGTTTAAAAGCTGCTGTCCCGTAATCTCCGCTCGAGCGTAGAAATTCCCGCTCGAGCGGACCTGCTTTCAGCACAGAACCCGAAACTTTGAACAGGTATAACTCCCTCATTCGGACTCCGTTTTAGGTCATTCTTGTGGTCAAATTGAAGCCCCGGAGATAAGCTTTCCAATGGTTCTAACCTCACATCCAAATTCAAAGTGTGGAAAAAGAAAAGGGCAAAAGAGTGACGGTTGGTCGAAAATGAATTATTCAATTAAGGTTTCTGGTCCAATCTTACTTTACCCTCATCTTATCATCTCAATCAATAACCCAAAATAAGATAAGAACATTTCAAATACACTGAGAAGAACATCAAAAATGAGCCCACATGCTTCAGAATCCAACTTAACCAGGCGACCCGCTCGGGCGCCCAACATTGCGCTCGAGCGCGTAGACCAACAAAGTCGGCCACTCGGCGTAAACTCCCGCCGGCGGAGAATCACAACTCGTAATCTCAGGCCGTCTGAAAAATTGCTGGAAACCCCAAAAGTCCGCTCGAGCGGCCACTCCTCCGCTCGAGCGGAGGAAAGAATTTCTGGGTCGTTACATGAACCTTCGTTTTAGCTTCTTGAGGGTGCTTGAACCTTTTGAACCCTTGTTTTGGCTTCTTGAGGAACCTTTTGAACCTTTTGAACCATCGTTTTAGCTTCTTGAGAAAGCTTGAACCTTTTGAACCTTCGTTTCAGCTTCTTGAGGAAGCTTGAACCTTTTGAACCGTTGCTCTAGCTTCTCCAAGAAGCTTGAAACATTTGAATTTTTGCTCCAGCTTCTCTAAGAAGCTTGAACCTTTTGCTCTAGCTTCTCCAAGAAGCTGAACCCTCTTGTTTCTCTATAAGAGAGGGCCTCCCTCTCCTTTAGAGAGGTTGAAAAAAATTTGTCTGAGGAAAAGCACATATATCTCTCTATATCTCTACATTCTAGGCTTAGAGAGGGTGTTTGTTCTTGGCCTTTCACACCACCAGTGATTGCGGATGTTGTGCTCGTTCTGAGGTTACGGAGTTTCGGTTGAGAGCCTTACCTCCGGACCTCGGGACTCTTTTGTGCTTTGCCACGATTTGCGAACCAGGTTCTCTTTCCTCTCCCCGAAGGGAGGGAGAGGTTTCGCAGACCATCTCTCAGTGGCCGTAGGCTACTTTTCGTGGTCGTAGACCACTGTTCCCGTTTGGAGACCATTTTCCGGTTTTCAGAGCCGTTGGTCGTGCGCCTCGGTTCGGGACCGCTTAACTTTCTCCGTTTGGCACGGTTTTTGGACAGCTTGAACCTTTTGAACCTTCGTTTTAGTTTCTTGAGGAAGCTTGAACCTTTTGAACCCTTATTTTAGCTTCTTGAGGAAGTTAAACCTTCTGAACCTTCGTTTTAGCTTCTTGAGGGAGCTTGAACCTTTTGAACCTTGGTTTTCGCTTCTTGAGGGCTCTTGGACCTTTTGAACCTTCATTTTAACTTCTTGAGGGAGCTTGAACCATTTGAACGCTGGTTTTAGCTTCTTGACGAAGTTGAACCTTCTGAACCTTTGTTTTAGCTTCCTGAGGAAGCCTGAACCTTTTGAACCTTCATTTTAGCTTCTTGAGGGAGCTGAAACCTTTTGAACCTTCGTTTTTGCCTCTTGAGGGAGCTTGAACCTTTTGAACCCCTGTTTTGGCTTCTTGAGGAAGTTTGAAATTTTGAACTTTTCAACCTTTTTTTTAGCTTCTTGAGGGGGCTTGAACCTTTTGAACCTTCGTTTTAGCTTCTTGAGGAAGCTTGAACCTTTTGAACCTTTGCTCTAGCTTCTCTGAGGGAGCTTGAACCTTTTGAACCCCTGTTTTGGCTTCTTGAGGAAGCTTGAAATTTTGAACTTTTCAACCTTTTTTTTAGCTTCTTGAGGGGGCTTGAACCTTTTGAACCTTCGTTTTAGCTTCTTGAGGAAGCTTGAACCTTTTGAACCTTTGCTCTAGCTTCTCTGAGGAAGCTTGAACCTTTTGAACCCTGGTTTTAGCTTCTTGAGGAAGTTGAACCTTTTGAACCTTCGTTTTAGTTTCCTGAGGGAGCTTGAACCTTTTGAACCTTCGTTTTAGCTTCTTGAGGGAGCTTGAACCTTTTGAACCTTCGTTTTAGCTTCTTGAGGGTGCTTGAACCTTTTGAACCCTTGTTTTGGCTTCTTAAGGAAGCTTGAAGCTTTTGAACCTTCGTTTTAGCTTCCTGAGGAAGCTTGAACCTTTTGAACCTTCGTTTTAGCTTCTTGAGGAAGCTTGAACCTTTTGAACCTTTGCTCTAGCTTCTCCAAAAAGCTTGAACCCTTTGCTCTAGCTTCTCCAAGAAGCTTGAAACTTTTGAACCTTTGCTCTAGCTTCTCTAAGAAGCTTGAACCTTTTGCTCTAGCTTCTCCAAGAAGTTTGAACCCTCTTGTTTCTCTATAAGAGAGGGCCTCTTTCTCCTTTAGAGAGGTTGAAAAAAATTTGTCTAAGGGAAAGCACATATATCTCTCTATATCTCTACATTCTAGGCTTAGAGAGGGTGTTTGTTCTTGGCCTTTAACACCACCGGTGATTGTGCATATTGTGCTCGTTCTGAGGTTACGGAGTTTCTGCTGAGAGCCTTACCTCCGGACCTAAGGACTCTTTTGTGCTTTGCCTTGACTTGCGAACCAGTTCTGTTTTCTCTCCCCGAAGGGAGGGAGAGGCTTCGTAGACCATCTCACAGTGGCCGTAGGCTACTTTTCGTGGTCGTAGACCACTGTTCCCGTTTGGAGACCATTTTCCGATTTTCGGAGTTCTCGGTCGTGCGCCACGGTTCGGGACCGCTTAACTTTCTCCGTTTGGCACGGTTTTTGGACAGCTTGAGCCTTTTGAACCTTTGTTTCAGCTTCTTGAGGAAGCTTGAACCTTTTGAACCCTTATTTTAGCTTCTTAAGGAAGTTAAACCTTCTGAACCTTCGTTTTACCTTCTTGAGGGAGCTTGAACCTTTTGAACCTTGGTTTTAGCCTCTTGAGGAAGCTTGAACCTTTTGAACCTTCGTTTTAGCTTCTTGAGGAAGTTTGAACCTTTAGAACCTTTGCTCTAGCTTCTCCGAGGAAGCTTGAACCTTTCGAACCCTGGTTTTAGCTTCTTGAGGAAGTTGAACCTTCTGAACCTTCGTTTTAGTTTCCTGAGGGAGCTTGAACCTTTTGAACCTTCGTTTTAGCTTCTTGAGGGAGCTTGAACCTTTTGACCCTTCGTTTTAACTTCTTGATAGAGCTTGAACCTTTTTGTAATAGCCCGACCCTCACACGTGATTCTGGTATCTTTTCGGTCCCCTATTCTGTGTTTCGAGTGCTTATTGTGAAATTCTGTGTGAAATTACGTTGAATTAAATGAAATTCATAAATATGGATTCCTATCTGTTGAATAAGAAAATTTTCTGTTACACTTAAATTATTTTAATTTGAAATCGGACGCCTCAGAGACTTAATTTTCAGAAATTGATTGGACATTTGAAATTGCATGATTTTTAAGCTTTAATGGGATTTTCTGTGAAATTTCAATTTAGGATACTTAAACGATTCAATTTTTGTCTTATTCTCTTATCAATATATATTTAGATATATATCAAAACTCTCTAGTTATGTTGACTTAGAAGCCAACGAAAATATCTCCTGGAAACCAAGTTTAGAGAAGGGTTTGAGAGTTAGGAAGGCAAGATCATCAAAGGGGAGGGAAATTGAAAGACTCAAGCTTAAGGTAAATTTAATCTTCATTTGTGATGCTCCTTCTATGATTCTTCTTTTGAATTTGAGAGGGGTTTCCCCTTTTATAAAGCTTAGAGTATGGAAAGAAATGGGTATTTGATTCTTGTTTATCACTTTGGTGTTTTGAAACTAAATTGGAGTTCTATGTGTGGGAAATTATACACTATTCCTTCTATGAACATGTTTGAAGTCAATTATGTAGTTATGGCCATGTGTGTATATTTCTAAGTGTAAGAGGTATGAAGTGAAGTGAGTTATGTGTTGGCTATGGAAATTATGTGGTGTTGAACTCAATTTTACTAGAAGATCTAGTTTATATGGAATTATCGTGTGTTTGAGATGCTTTTGGATCTATTTTTGACCCTTAATGAAGATCTATTATGGCCCTTGTTAATGCTCATAAAAGGTGGGATTTTCATGATTTTCAGACTGTCACACAGAGGCCAGGCTGCTCGTGCGGAGGCCATGGCCGCACCAGCGGAGGAAAGAAAAACAAACCTGGGAGCATTCTGCTTAGGGCCGCTCGAGCGGAGGGGGGTCACCGCACGTGCGGTACATGTCCGCGACGAAGGAAGTGGTAACGGCCGACGCAGTTGGAAAGTTGAAAGTCCGCTTGCTTTGCTTTTACGCATAACCCTCAGCTCTTCTCGGAATTTGTGTTTGATACCTGTTTATGATTATGCATGCAATTGGAATGTAATAACGCAAGAAATGTTTCAAAAAGAGAAAGACACTAATATGAGTTGTCTCTGTGTGTAGGACACACCACAGGAGGAACCACCACTCCGCAACAACACTGTGAGTACTAATACATCGACCGTACATTTAATTACTGCTAATGTTTGATAATAACCTTCTGTTTTCCGTTACTTACGACTTTAACATATGTATTGATTGGAACCCAATGGAAATGAAATATTGAAAAGATATACGTACATATTTGTACGTTCTGGGCCGAAAGGCTGTTCTAGGCCAATAGGCCATTCTGATAATTCTGGTCCAAAAGGCCGTTCTGATAATTCTGGGCCAATAGGCTGTTCTAATAATTCTGGGCCAATAGGCCGTTCTGCTATATCTATAACACTAGGCCAAAGGCTGTTCTGAAAGTAAAACCATATCAGACTTACTTTTGGATCCCATTTTTCTGAATATATTGTTATGCATTGTGGTTAAAGTTGGTTATTAAACTGTTTAAGTGTTATTATTCACTGAGCTTGTCTCACTCTGTCATTTTGTCTGATTCTGTAGGTAATCAACTTGGAGGTCAGTCCTAGCATCAACATCATCCATCTTTTGTCAACCTAAGGACAACTAGGCACTCGGAGAAGCCTTTGCACACTAGTGCAGTTTTGCTAGACTTTGTCATTTTGTACTAATGTTTTGTTGGCTAAGGTTAATTGTACTAATGTTTTGTTCTATGCCCAACCTCTGGGCTGGACTTGTAAATGTGTATGTAACTTAATCTCAGATGCATATTCACGTTATGTTTAAATCCAGTTGTGGTCCTGGCATATTTGTAGTAGCTCAATGGATATGTCTGCATGTTAGTCTATTATATTAACGCTTCCATTCAGGCCCCGAATATTATATATAGCAGGATAAGTGTCTGTTTCTGAGTAGGTCATGCCCAAAATTTTAGGGGTGATTTTGGGGCGTGACAAGTGGTATCAGAGCACGAGTTGCTATCTCACACACAGATCCATTGAGCTTCAGGATGTCTAGAAAGATGTAGGCATCATGTAGTAAAGGAAGATTGATAGCAACGTTAAATGTTTACTGCTAACGCTAATGATGATGACCAATGTCTAGTGCATTCTTTTGTGTATGTTGTATTTGATTGTTTTGTAGACTATGGTGAGAACAAGAACCGAAGATCAGGAGGATGTTACCTCAGCACGGTTGGACAGGATGGAAAGAATGATTATGGAAATGGTGGAAACTCTACGACAACAACAACAGCAACAACAGCCACAGCTGCCGCCACCACCAGTACCCCCACCTGTAGCGCAAGATATTCACGCTGAGGACCGTACTATTACACTTACAAAGGAGTTTAAAAAGATGAAACCACCATCGTTTAAAAAAGGAATTGAACCAATGAAGGCTGAGGCATGGGTGTTAGGGATAGAAAAATTGTTCGAAGTTTTCCCTTGTACTGAAGTTCAAAAGGTGCAACTTGCTGCTTTCACCCTTGAAGATGAAGCACGGAGGTGGTGGATGCTTATAAGAACAATGCATCAGGAGTTGACATGGGACAGATTCTTGGAGCTGTTTTATGACAAATATTTTTCCCAGAGTATGCGAGATAAGAAGGTGACTGAATTCGAAACATTGAGACAAGGAAACAGAACTGTCGCCGAATATGAAGCTCAGTTTGCAGAACTAGCCCGGTTTGCACCTCACATGGTAGATACAGAATATAAGCAGGCACGGAAATTCGAAGGAGGATTACGGGGTACTATTCAGGACCGAGTCAATGTGTTGAAATTGCCTACCTACATTGATGTGTTAGAAAGGGCTGTTATAGCGGAAGGGAATATTGCTGCTCAGGTTCGGATTTCTGAATGGAAAGGAAAGAGACAGAACAACCAATGGTTCAAGGGGTCAACCACTCCACCAAATAAGAAGCAAAATTCGGGGACCTCCAGCACTACTACTTCTCCTCAAAATTCAGCTCTTGTGTGCCCAGAATGTGGATGGAGGCATCGTGGGATTTGTCACCGATTGTCTGGAGAGTGCTTTCGATGTGGTAAAACGGGTCATTTGATAAAAGACTGTCCGTAAAAGAATCAACAAACTGGTAATAAGGCCGCCACAAGCTCAGCAGGGTCTACACCGGCTCCTAATGCCAAGTTAGCTGCTAAACCTGCTAACAATAAGGACACTACGAGGCAAGGCAGGGTATTTGCATTGGTTCCGAGAGATGTACATAATGCCACAACAGTGGTGTCAGGTACATTTATGGTTCATGGTCATTCTGCTTACGTCTTATTTGATTCTGGCTCTACCTGTTCCTTTGTATCAAAATTATTTGCCAAACATTTCGATAAACCTGAAGAAGACTTGACTTATGTGCTGTGTGTATCTTCACCTATGGGAAATTCCATGATCTGTACCTCTGTATATTCTGCTTGTGAACTTCTGATTGGGGATGTCCATGTATATGCTAATCTATTACCACTTGACATGACTTCTTTTGATATTATTCTGGGAATGGATTGGTTGGGTGAATATAGTGCCACTATAGACTGTCAAACGAAGCAAATCAAATTCCACCCTCCGGGGCAATTAGAATTTACTTTCCAAGGACAGGGAGTAACTTCTCCACCGTATGTGATTTCTGCAACGAGGGCTTGTAAATTAATTCAGAAAGGGTGTCAGGGGTACTTATGTAGTGTTTTGGAAGGGCCAATAATAAATGAGAATGCTGATGCGATTCCAGTTGTCTGTGAATTTCTGGACGTCTTTCCGAAAGAATTGCCGGGAGAATTGGTGGACCGTGAAATTGAGTTCACGATTGAAGTGCTACCGGGAATCCAACCCATTTCTAAAACCCCGTATCGAATGACACCAGACGAAATGAGGGAATTGAAGACTCAGTTGGAAAACCTACTGGATAAGGGGTTTATCCGCCCGAGTGTTTCTCCGTGGGGTGCACCAGTCCTGTTTGTGAAAAAGAAAGACGAAACACTCCGATTATGTATAGACTATCGGGAGCTTAATAAGGTAACAATCAAGAATAAATACCCACTACCGCGAATTGACAATTTATTTGACCAGTTACAAGGGGCACAAGTCTTTTCCAAGATCGATTTACGGTCCGGATATCACCAATTAAAGGTTAAAGCTGATGATGTTGAGAAGACAGCCTTCCGAACTCGATACGGTCACTATGAATTTCTGGTTATGCCCTTCGGAGTTACTAACGCACCAGGAGCATTTATGGATCTGATGAACCGTGTCTTCAAACCTTATCTAGATGAGTTTGTAGTGGTCTTTATTGACGATATCCTTATTTATTCAAAGAATGCAGAGGCTCATGAAAATCATCTACGCTTAATTCTTCAAACCCTCCGAGAAAAGAAGTTGTATGCAAAGCTAAAGAAGTGTGAATTTTGGCTACATGAAGTGGCGTTCTTGGGGTATGTCATAACTAAGGAAGGAGTCTCTATTGATCCAAACAAGATTGAGGCGATCATGAACTGGCCGACTCCGACGAATGTGACTGAAGTGCGTAGTTTTATGGGGTTAGCCGGATATTATAGGAGATTTGTTCGGGATTTTTCCAAAATCGCTATACCACTCACACAGTTGACTAAAAAGGGAGTTGCATTTGAATGGTCGGAACCACGGGAGTCTGCTTTTCAAGAATTAAAAATGAAGTTGACTACAGCTCCGGTCCTTGCATTACCATCTGGTACTGAGGGATTTGTGATTTACAGTGACGCTTCACATAAGGGACTTGGTTGTGT
The DNA here is from genome assembly GCA_025200525.1 of Camellia lanceoleosa. Classification (NCBI taxonomy): domain Eukaryota; kingdom Viridiplantae; phylum Streptophyta; class Magnoliopsida; order Ericales; family Theaceae; genus Camellia; species Camellia lanceoleosa. The sequence continues at coordinate 153,464,133 of CM045770.1, read as the reverse complement.
GCTTATGCAAAATGGGAGGGTTATCGCTTATGCTTCTCGCCAGCTTAAACCCCATGAGAAGAGTTACCCCACGCATGATCTTGAGCTAGCCGCAGTTATTTTTGCTTTAAAGATTTGGCGGCATTATTTGTATGGGACTATTTGCGACATTTATACCGACCATAAAAGTCTCAAATACATTTTTACCCAAAAAGAGTTGAATATGCGCCAGCGGCGATGGTTAGAGCTTATTAAAGATTATGATTTACAGATCCACTATCATCCTGGTAAAGCCAACACGGTGGCTAACGCACTGAGTCGGAAAAATGTGGGAAATTTGGCAAGTCTATTGACAGAGGAAAAGGAGTTGATCAGTGAGTTGAATAAGATGGGGGTCGACTTGGTGATACATGGTCGAGAGGCAACAGTGGCAACGATGATAGCCCAACCGACATTACTTGAGGAGATTAAAATACGCCAAATAGAGGATGGAGTACTAAAGAAGATATGTGATAAAATGGAGACCAAACCGAAATTAGGGTTTACCAGAACAGATTCTGTGCTTAAATTTCAAAACCGAATATGTGTCCCTAACGTGTTGGAGCTTAAACGAAAGTTGATGGAAGAAGCACATGCCTCAAGAGTTTCAATGCATCCAAGAAGTACTAAAATGTACCGGGATTTGAAGCAAAATTTTTGGTGGCCAAGTATGAAAAAGGAAATCGCAGAATTTGTTTCTAAGTGTTTGCAATGTCAACAGGTAAAAGCAGAGCATCAGAAACCCGCAGGATTATTACAACCCCTTCCAGTCCCGGAGTGGAAATGGGAACATCTGACTATGGATTTTGTTGTAGGCCTACCACGGACACCTCGAGGTATGAATTCTATATGGGTCATTGTCGACCGATTGACTAAGTCTGCCTACTTCCTGCCCGTGAAGACTCAGTATAATGCAGATAAACTTGCTGTGATCTATGTGAATGAAATTGTAAGGCTTCACGGTGTTCCGGTCTCAATTGTGTCAGATAGAGATCCAAAATTTGTTTCAAGGTTCTGGTAAAGTCTACAGGATGCAATGGGTACAGAATTAAAGTTTAGCACGGCTTTCCACCCTCAAACAGATGGACAATCCGAAAGGACGATTCAGACGCTAGAGGATATGCTTCGAATGTGTGTTTTGGACTTTCAGGAAAGTTGGGAAACTCATCTGCCGTTGGTTGAGTTTGCGTATAATAATAGTTACCATTCGAGTATTGAAATGGCACCCTATGAAGCTCTGTATGGAAGACCGTGTCATTCTCCCGTGTGTTGGGCTGAGGTTGGAGATAGGCCGTTGTTAGGGCCAGAGATTGTCCAGTTGACAACTGAAAAGATTCGCATTATTCGGGAAAGATTGAAAACTGCCCAAAGTAGGCAGAAGAGTTATGCGGATAACCGGCGAAGGAATTTGGAGTTTGAAGTGGATAGTCATGTTTTTGTGAAAGTGACCCCAATGAAAGGACATCCAAGATTCGGAAAAAAGGGGTAAGCTAACACCCCGATATGTTGGTCCCTTTCAGATTTTAGAAAAAGTGGGTCCAGTAGCCTACCGGGTTGCCCTTCCACCACATATGAGTCAGATTCATAATGTGTTCCATGTTTCTATGCTTCGGGGATACCTTCCAGATCCGTCACACAAAACATAGCTTGTAACAAAACATAGGGTGAATCAAATTCATTAATCGCAAACTCTCAAAGTTCCTTGGGATGTTTACTAACATCTACATAACACAAAGATGACATTCCTGACCAAACAGAGGAATAACCGCCCCGGAGTCGAAGCACACCCGTTCATGACCGTCGGTGGCCGACCCGAAATCGGTTAGACAACCCACCCGGAAAACCGTCGGTGGCAAAACATAACCCACCCGTACAAGACCTTCGGTGGCAAAAAGATATCTCAACAAGGTGCTACATAAGCTTAACGTCCCCTAGCACGAAAGGACCTTTCAAGAATGTCATCACAACAAAGCTAATACTCGATACAGAACTAATGGATCATCATTCCTGCTTGATCAAATACTTTCCAAAACAAAGCAAAGCGAAGCTTCATCAAAATACTATAACATAGCTTTATAAAAAGAAATGCCACTCACACATAAACTGTTAACTTCAAGCAGCCCTACTTGTACTTAAGCACCATCCTTAACCGATTTAATCATTTTAGCTTTTTCTTAGATTGGGATAGTCTTTTATTTGATGCTCAACTTCTCACATTTCCAGCAATTCGATGACACAATCCCCAATGAATCTTGTGACATATTGGCATACTAGAATAACTTACTTCTCTTACAACTTTGCTTAGTATTACTTGTCTTTCTTGCCACAAAATTCTTAGTTTTCTTCTTTGATTCACTTTTCATTTTCATACTAACTCCTCCTTTAGACCTTGCCATGTAGAATGGGGTACACAGTTTTCACCACGACCTCTAGTACTTCTTCTACTTTACCCACTCACTCTGATAAAGACTCAATTTCCACTTCATTCATACTTTCATTATCTATTCCTAATGACGGAAGAGAAGGGTTGAACACAAGAAGATGGTTGATAACACTTGGGATTACTTAATTGACTTAAATTATAACACAAAGCACATATCATATACAAGTAGACATACATATATAGGCATATAAGGACACTGGTAGGGTATCCTATTCATTCCCCAGGAATTTACCAAGAATTTCGGATTCGAAGCTACGCTGGCCGAACGTGATTCCAATCGGACTTTCAAGGTCATTCTACAAAGGCATGAGACTCTACGGTTTGACATTCCACAAAATAAGTTCCCACCAAAATATACTATCTTACATGTCAAATGACTCTTCTCATCCTCAATTACCATAGCTCCACATATTTCATTGATCAACAACTTCCTCAATTTCAAAATATTCTCATAGTTTAATTTAACATACAATCCATATAGCTTTCAAGACTTTCATCAAAGATTCTAATTTTGCACAATACTATGTTTCCACAAATTAACATACTCATTCTCACCAAGGTACTAGTTAAATATTCTGATTTTTAGAGATTTTAGAAATGCCACCATAGTTCCTAGCTTCCAGCCTCCTTGCCAAACTGATTCAACACTTTCCAGTTTCCTTATAATCATCACAATTCCATAATAACTCATAATTTTCAGTTTCAACACTTAAACGCATTACACAAAAATATATGCATATTCTTAAATGCACAACTTCCTACTTACTCACTCGATGCATGGAACTTAAAACACATCCTCTCATAGGTAAAAATCGTTAGAATAACAAGCGCATATTTCTTAAGGAACCTTTGGGAACATAAGAATTTTGATTGGCTAGTTATAATGATTTGAGGAAAATTTAAAAGTGTAGCCCTAAACTACCACGTGACTATTGATCAAAGTTAATGAATTTCTGTGAAAAATGCTTTGGTGTGAAATCCAATGTGCTTCTCTATTTTGAAATTACCATCATAATTGTCATCCAAGATGTCTTTTGGAAGTGGGACCATTAATATATGATTACGTTTCCATATAATTCGGAAATTTCTGTTATAGATTAATATGTGGAACCTTATTTGGAGAAATTACGTTTTGTGCATAACTTAAGAACCTTGGCCATAGTCAATGAAAGTTAATGTCTGTTCTTTGGGATAGAATGAATTACAGATTGCATAGCAATAATGTCGAGATGATTTTTTTTAATAGGACTGAAGGATCCATAAATTGTGTTTGTCATTGATAATGCGTTGAATATTAGTTTTAATTTGAAGAATCTATCATGTCAATAGCGAAATATTCTGATCTGTTTGAAAAATAAGGAGAATCAAGAACATTCCTTAAGAGACATCTCTTACTATTGGAAGTATATGAATTACAGATTGGTGAATTAAAGTATATGAGGTATGTGATGAGTTACAGATCGAGGAATTACGTATATAAGGTATATGATTGATGTCAATAGAAACGATAATGAATTGCCAATTTGAGTTATTAACCATTAAGTGATTGGGAATAAGTTCAATTTACGAAGGGAAATCCAACGAAAAAGGAGTTACCTAGGGGAGGAATTGAAGTGAGATCAAGTTATATGACTGATTTTCTATACAAGTATCTTAAGTTTGGAGGACCAAACTTTCTAAGGGGGGAAGGCTGTAACAACCCCATCACGTATAATGATTAGTACTCGATTAATTAAGAGGATTTGAGATTTAATTGCCGAGTATTATATTTTATTTGGGATTTATGAGAATTGTGAAATTTGACTCGTCTATGATTTTAATGAAGGTTTATTTTGGAATTAGAAATTAAGGGTCCAAATGGCTTAAGGAAGTGAAATTGAGAAGTTAATCAATTTAATTTTAATTACGGACCCATTTGGAAGTTTAATTAAATATTCGATTCAGTTTGGTGAAATTGAGATTCGATTAATTAGGTCCTAATTGGAGTTGATTAAATTATGAGGATTGAGAATTGTGATTATTGTGAATTAAATTTAGTTATGGGGTGTCTAATTTGGATATGTGATTTATTGACGGAAACTTGGAGTCTGATCAGAAATTGAAGACCTAAATGATTTAAGAAACCAAAATTAAGGTTGGAAGTAAGTTCGATTTATTATTTGGAGCCTTTTGGGAGCCTGATTAAAAATCTGATTCGGATTAATAAAATTAAATATAATTAATTAGGCTCTAATGGAAATCAATTAGATTAATTAAATTATGAAAGATCTATGATTTGTTATAATTAATCTACTGATGTGCTAATTGAGATTTATCAAGACTAAGTGTTGCCTAATTGAGATTAATCCTAAGTATAAGTTGCCTTATGGAATAAATTAGAATTATGGGTGTGAGTGCACTGAGAAATTTAGGTGGGTGTACTGAGCAATCTGATTGTGATGTGTGTGTACGTGTAAAGAGGAAGGCAGCAATTGATCTATATAAATGTATTAACATATGGATGCATGAGATGTAGACAAGTGTGCCACTAATGAATAAAAATAAATAAAATAGTGAGAGAAGGCAATTGAAGTCAAGTGATGCCTAAATTCTGCTGGAGCAAATTCGAGAAGAAGCAGAGGGTGCTGGGCTGTAGAAGAAAAAAGGGGAAGGAGAAAAGCTTATGGATTATCAAAACTCAAGCCAAAAAAATTATGAAAAATTCATCTTAAGGTTAGGAATTCCATCTTCTTTCTAGTGTGGTTTACTTAATCTAGACAAAAATTTATTCAAGGTGAATTTTGAGAAGATTAAAATGAAGATTGTAGATCAATTATATTAATGGATAGAAATTAGATTTTTGCATGTAAATCAAGTTAGGATGGAGATTATGAGTGATGATTTCTTAAATTGGTTAAACTTGGACTCAAAATCATGTAATTATTAGGAATTAACATGAAGACCAAGAAATTTTGGGTTATGTTTTAAGATCATGGATATATATTTGGAAATTAATTAGTTAGAGTTTGATTTATTTTGTTCTTTACAAATTGAAACCCATACTTGCATGCATGTTGAAATTTCAATACTTCAAATTTAATTCATGTGTAAAAATTGATAAGTTTAAATTTGGATGTGTTATGAGGGAAATTAATTTAATTTAAATTTGGCTAAATCAAGAATTAAATTATGATTTGATTTTGAACATAGAAAATTAGTTGGTTCTTAATTTCATACATGCAAATGCTTTCCTAAGAGTCATATAACTTCAATTTCATGTAAATTAAAAGGAATTAGTGAAAGAGTGATAAAATTGAATTAGATTCAAATTTATGGAAATTGATTATTTGGGTTTGATGTTGTGATTTTGCATGAAATCATGCCTAAATGTTACATGCATGGGAAAAATCTACAAGATTAATATTTTAATTAGTCATGCATTATAAAATTTTAAGGTTTTGGGATTTTAGTTCATGTCTAAAAGGTTTATGGATTTGAATTAGGTTCAATTTTGAGAATCATTCTTAATTTGAGAGTTGATTTTGGAATTAAAGGGAGTTTTGATTTTATTATGAAAACTAGGAATTTGTTTAATCCATGCATATGATTTAATTTAAAAGGTTTGTTCCATTTATGTATATTTTAGAAATTGAGTTAAGTTGAATTTCTAAGAAATTGATTTGGGTAATTTATAATTAAGTTGATTTTGTTATTAATAATAAAATTGGGCCTATTTGTATTGCATACATCATGGATTTTGAAGGATTTGGATTAATTCAATCTCATATTTTGAAGAGAGAAATGAAATGTTTTATAAACATTAAGTTTATGGAAAATTAGAATTAATCCTAATGTTAGATAAAGTGTTGATTTTATAATTAGATTTTAATCCATACTTGTAATTTGAGATTAAACATATTTTGGGGCATCCATGGTTATGAATTAAATTGAGGTTATAAATTAAGCTAAGTCCAAGATTATGGAAACTAGTTGAAAAATTTATAAGAATATAAAACTAGTAATTTTGATGCCAATTTCATGCATGTGAATAATGTTCTAAGGAATTTATGACTTAATAATGAATAATAAGCTACTAGTCAACATAGATTAGTTAGTTAAAGAATGAATCATTGATCTAGTGGTAATTGTTTAATAAGCCAAGTAAAGGATCAATCTATTTGGAAAAGAAGGACTTAGTAATGAAAGAATATGTGAAATAAGAACCCGGTTTATTTAAATGAGAAAGAATAAACATAGTAGAACTTCGGATTATAGAGACTAGAAAGGACAAGTTTAATCAAAGGAGTAATATTGTATTTCAATGTGTATATGTTATGTGATTGTGTAGGTCACGCGCCATTGTCTGCCTGATTTATCTGATATGTCCAGTCTGTCTGATTTGCTTCTGCAGCCATCTGTGAGTAATAACTTTGTAAAGTTATGTTCAATGTTATGTATTTTCAGTATACTATGATAAGAAATGATTGATTCTTTGAAAAGCTATGATATGTTGAAAATGAATGAATGAATGTCCAGTTTTTCTGAAAAGTATTTGTGGCACCCTTAGTCCGGATGGCCCTCGCCCGGGAGTAACAATACCGTGGCCTATGGCCCTTGCCTAGGGGTAACAATACCATGGCTACTTGCGCGCAAGATATGGACCTTTGTGGTCATTGGTACCAACTTTCTTGTGGTCTTAGGACACACTGTTGTGGTCTTAGGACACATCATGTTGTGGTCTTGGACACCTGTTGTGGTCTTAGGACCTGCCTGATCTGATAGCTAATGGGTGTACCACATATGATCTTATGCAAAATCTGAGTTTGATTATGAATATGAGCATGTATCTGAATCTATTTCTGATTGGAAATCTGAATATGCATAAGACTCTATTTCTGATAAGACTGTGTTTCTGATATAAACTCTGATTTCTAACTCTGTGATGGACATCATTCATTAAACCCTTTACTCTGTTATTATTCACTGGGCTTTAGCTTACTGTATTATTTATGCATGTAGGTGATCAGGCGCATGACCAGGCTTAGAGGCATCTGTCTAGAATCTGTTCTGTTAGCCAACCTATGTGCCTCCCGTGGAGGTTCCGGATATTCTAAGTGTTGTCGTTATGTGATGTAAAGTTTAAGTTCAATTATGTTTTCTTGCTTGGTTCTTCAAGTCATGTGAATATAAGTAAATAAAAAGTTTAAAATTTTTCTGTCTCATATAAGTCTGCACAACTCAATGGACGTTGTATATTATTATTTGCTTCCGCTAGCCCCTAATATTTTGTTAATCTGTTCAGAGGCCGTAGGTAATCATCGGATTACTGGCCGGTTACGGTGCCAAACCTATAGGGGCGGGTTTGGGTAAGTAGGAAGTGTTGCATAGGTAAAAATGAGAGGATGTGTTTTAATTGAATTATGGCTATTAGAATTGAAGCATTATCTGTTGAGTTACGGACTTAAAATTGAAATTACCGACCTTTATGGGTTCAAAATTAAAATTGAGTACTTGGGTATGTTAATGGGAATTTTTAGAACTATTGGGAAAAATTAATTGGAAATCAGATTCGTTAATGCACGTTTGGGTGCTTAACTTTGTACTGCAAATGGAAGACCCTAGAGACTTCAGAAACCAGAACAGGGAACATATTTATGATCAGCACAATTTTTAGAGTCACCTGAGAACTTTAATTGAAATTTGATTTTACACGATTCGTAAGGCCACGTTTGGCTCTCTCTATTGTGTTATGTTGGTGTGTGTATACATTTATATATAATGGGTGCCTTATGAGTGGATGGACTCATTACTTAGAATCAAAAACAAAAAAAATATCTAGAGGAAAGGGGGAACCACGTGAGAGAGGGTGAGATAGAGAACTCAAGAAGAAGAATGAAGGAAGAGCATGAGAATGAAGAGGAAAGATGGGGATTGATGGAATTACTTCAAGAGATTGGCTATAGGTATGTGAAATCAACTTAACCCCTTAAGATTGACCTATTACTAGTCTAAATTCATGATCTAAAAATGGAGAGAAACCACCTAATTGAGTTGGGGTTCATAGATATAAGTTTAGATAAACTCTTTTTGTGAATTGAACCTTGATTCCTTAAGAGTTGGTTAATTGAAGAATTAAATTCTTTATATTTGTTTATTTTGAATTTATGGTGTTTGATGAAGAGTAATAATGTGAAATTGGTCATGTATTAAAGGGTTTTGGGTTTTGATTTACATGTAATTAGGGTTTGATTTTGAAAATGAGAAACCCCAATTTTTCAGCCATTTTCGGACTGCAATCTATCTAGGCCGCACGTGCGGGGAGATTATCACCAAATTGTGTTGACCGACAAATTAACATACGAGGAAAAACCAATTCGAATTCTGGATCGACAAGTGAAATAGTTACGGAACCGAGAAATTTCCATGGTCAAAGTGGAATGGCAAGAGCATTACGGGACCGAGGCGACTTGGGAAAAGGAAGATGAAATGCAACACCAATATCCACATCTGTTTCCATCCTAAGGTAAAACAAGTTTGGAGGACCAAACATAATTAACGGGGGGAGAGTGTAATAGCCCGACCCTCACACGTGATTCTGGTATCTTTTCGGTCCCCTATTCTGTGTTTTGAATGCTTATTGTGAAATTCTGTGTGAAATTACGTTGAATTAAATGAAATTTAGAAATATGGATTCCTATCTGTTGAATAAGAAAATTTTCTGTTACACTTAAATTATTTGAATTTGAAATTGGACGCCTTAGAGACTTAATTTTCAGAAATTGATTTGACATTTGAAATCTGCATGATTTTTAAGCTTTAATGGGATTTTCTGTGAAATTTCAATTTAGAATGCTTAAACGATTCAATTTTTGTCTTATTCTCTTATCAATATATATTTAGATATATATCAAAACTCTCTAGTTATGTTGACTTAGAAGCCAACGAAAATATCTCCTGGAAACCAAGTTTTGTGATACCCCTATTCTGTATTGTGCTAAACTGGTCCTTAATTTGTTTATGGTTATGTGTTTAGCATGATTTTGTGTGCCATTATGTGATAATATGTGATTTTGAATTCATATCTGTTTGCCGTAGGAATATCTGTTTGAATAGTCCCCTTCGGGAATTAAATTGAGGGCCTTATCGGCTACAGAACCCGAAATTGATTACGCCATGGCAATTGGCATAATTTTTAGAGCCTACGGTGAAATTTAATTGGAAATTGATTCTGGTCAATTTAAACTGATTAAATTGATGAATTAGAGCCCAATTACTTTATTATTATTATATTGATTTAGTGGGGCTTGTTGTGCATTAGCACTCACTTCCCTTTTGCTCTATTCAACTCAAAACATCTGAGATATACATTTGAGGGAGAAGAGAGGGTCGGCTAGAGAGAGGGAGAGTGAGGAAAATTGGGATTTTGGCCTCGAAGCTTGATAATTTGAAGATCAACTCAAGAATTGACTAGAGGTAGGAAGATTAAAGCCTTTTGGTGAGTGATTCATGCATTTCTTTAGCTATCATCTTGTGAATTGAAGTCTAATGGATGGTCAAGAGCATGAATTAGTATGTACGTAAGAGGTTTGAGTCAAACATGTTGAATCTAAGGTCAATTAAGGCATGCATGCATGAAATTGCCATGATCCTCCATGTTTAAGCTTAATGTGTGCAATCTATGTTGAATCTTGTTTGAAATCCATGTGTATGACCACCTCTTCACCAAATAAGTTGTGAATGATATGTATTTCTTGCATGCAAGAGTAGATCATGAAAGAGTAAGCTTTGCATGTTTGAATTTGAGCATGTTGGTGATGGGTTGACACATTTTGGGACATGCATGTAGACAAATCAAGAAATTGAGCTTCCTAATGTTGTAATTTGGGGTCTATGGCATGTTAGCATATGTATATGTGAGATTGGAGCCAAAATATGCAAGAAATGGGGGTGAAACATCGAAATTGAACTCAAGAACAAAATCTGGGAAACCTAGAATTCTGGTGCCTGCTCGAGCGGGGTAATGGCCGCTTGAGCGGAGAAATCGAGCTCCCAGCATATTTTCTGCATACATGATATGCCCGCTCGAGCGGGGAAGTTGATGCTCGAGCGGGGAGCTATGTGTCATGAAGTCCGCTCGAGCGGAAGAATGCACGCTCGAGCGGGGATTGGAGGCAACCAGTACTTCTGCAGGCCTAAGGGTCCGCTCGAGCGGGGAAGTCTACACTCGAGCGGGGACCCTATTTTCTGAAATTCTATTTTTGCCCTTTCTATGTTTCGTTTTCCGTTCTCTTTCACTTGCAAACACTCGTAGGCATACGTTAAACATTGTGAATGATTTATAGAGATAAGAATGAAGCCTAAAGAGGAAAATGTGAATTTTGAACGGATTGAATGGTTAATGACCCTTTTATGTTCATGGCATGTGTAGGGTCGAGTTCCAGGGCAAACCAATCAACCGATCACTGTGAGTAATATCTTGACAAGATATTTATAGTATGTCATTGTTCAATTGTTACTTCTGTGTAAGTTTTGCAATTCAATGAGTAATTGGGCCAAAGGCCGATGGAAATAAATGATTGGGCCAAAGGCCGATTGACATGAATGATTGGGCCAAAGGCCGTTTGTTAAACTGTTCCAATAATTGCTTATGTACTTGTTTACTTGATATTATTCACTGGGCATTCGCTCACACTCATTCATGTAATTGTAGGTGAGCCAAGTGAGGTCCAACCCCAGCCCCAATGAAGTCAGCCAGGAACAGCAGGAATTTTGGGAGAGTCAGCCTTGTGTCTCACGCACGAGACCCAACCTTGCCCTTTTGATACGTATTCATATTCTGTCTTGTTGGCAAGGATCTTGTGTATATTTGTTTATAGTTGCCATGGGTTGACTCAGTCTAGATGATCCTGTCTGTAAAGAAGTTTATGCTACTGCACTTTTGATGTGGGTTATTAACGTATATGAGTATGGTTTGTTTTGGTGTGCATGTAAGCACAGCTCTATGGACAAAGTTTTGAACTTTTACTTCCGTTTAGCCCCTTTACTCTGATGAGTTATGTCTGATTTGTATGGAGGCCGTAGGTAATCTCAGGATTACTGGCCAGTCATGTCCTTAACCCTTGGGGGGTGGGTTCGGATCATGACAAGTTTAGAGAAGGGTTTGAGAGTTAGGAAGGCAAGATCATCAAAGGGGAGGGAAATTGAAAGACTCAAGCTTAAGGTAAATTTAATCTTCATTTGTGATGCTCCTTCTATGATTCTTCTTTTGAATTTGAGAGGGGTTTCCCCTTTTATAAAGCTTAGAGTATGGAAAGAAATGGGTATTTGATTCTTGTTTATCACTTTGGTGTTTTGAAACTAAATTGGAGTTCTATGTGTGGGAAATTATACACTATTCCTTCTATGAACATGTTTGAAGTCAATTATGTAGTTATGGCCATGTGTGTATATTTCTAAGTGTGAGAGGTATGAAGTGAAGTGAGTTATGTGTTGGTTATGGAAATTATGTGGTGTTGAACTCAATTTTACTAGAAGATCTAGTTTATATGGAATTATCGTGTGTTTGAGATGCTTTTGGATCTATTTTTGACCCTTAATGAAGATCTATTATGGCCCTTGTTAATGCTCATAAAAGGTGGGATTTTCATGATTTTCGGACTGTCACACAGAGGCCATGGCCGCGCGAGCGGAGGAAAGAAAAACAAACCTGGGAGCATTCTGCTTAGGGCCGCTCGAGCGGAGGGGGGTCACCGCACGTGCGGTACATGTCCGCACGAGCGGAAGTGGTGGCCGCACGTGCAGCCCAGGTTGGAAAGTCCGCTTGCTCCGTTTTACGTGCATAACCCTCAGCTCTTCTCGGAATTTGTGTTTGATACCTGTTTATGATTATGCATGCAATTGGAATGTAATAACGCAAGAAATGTTTCAAAAAGAGAAAGACACTAATATGAGTTGTCTCTGTGTGTAGGACACACCACAGGAGGAACCACCGCTCCGCAACAACACTGTGAGTACTAATACATCGACCGTACATTTAATTACTGCTAATGTTTGATAATAACCTTCTGTTTTCCGTTACTTACGACTTTAACATATGTATTGATTGGAACCCGATGGAAATGAAATATTGAAAAGATATACGTACATATTTGTACGTTTTGGGCCGAAAGGCTGTTCTGGGCCAATAGGCCATTCTGATAATTCTGGGCCAAAAGGCCGTTCTGATAATTCTGGGCCAATAGGCTGTTCTGATAATTCTGGGCCAATAGGCCGTTCTGCTATAACTGTAACACTAGGCCAAAGGCCGTTCTGAAAGTAAAACCATATCAGACTTACTTTTGGATCCCATTTTTGTGAATGTATTGTTATGCATTGTGGTTAAAGTTGGTTATTAAACTGTTTAAGTGTTATTATTCACTGAGCTTGTCTCACTATGTCATTTTGTCTGATTCTGTAGGTAATCAACTTGGAGGTTAGTCCTAGCATCAACATCATCCATCTTTTGTCAACCTAAGGACAACTAGGCACTCGGAGAAGCCTTTGCACGCTAGTGCAGTTTTGCTAGACTTTGTCATTTTGTACTAATGTTTTGTTGGCTAAGGTTAACTGTACTAATGTTTTGTTGTATGCCCAACCTCTGGGCTGGACTTGTAAATGTGTATGTAACTTAATCTCAGATGCATATTCACGTTATGTTTAAATCCAGTTGTGGTCCTGGCATATTTGTAGTAGCTCAATGGATATGTCTGCATGTTAGTTTATTATATTAACGCTTCCATTCAGGCCCCGAATATTATATATAGCAGGATAAGTGTCTGTTTCTGAGTAGGTCATGCCCAAAATTTTACGGGTGATTTTGGGGCGTGACACTTTTGAACCCTTGTTTTGGCTTCTTGAGGAAGCTTGAACCTTTTGAACCTTCGTTTTAGCTTCATGACGAAGCTTGAACCTTTTGAACCTTTGCTCTAGCTTCTCCAAGAAGCTTGAACCCTTTGCTCTAGCTTCTCCAAGAAGCTTGAAACTTTTGAACCTTTGCTCTAGCTTCTCTAAGAAGCTTGAACCTTTTGCTCTAGCTTCTCCAAGAAGCTTGAACCCTCTTGTTTCTCTATAAGAGAGGGCCTCCCTCTCCTTTAGAGAGGTTGAAAAAAATTTGTCTAAGGAAAAGCACATATATCTCTCTATATCTCTACATTCTAGGCTTAGAGAGGGTGTTTGTTCTTGGCCTTTAACACAACCGTTGATTGCGCATGTTGTGCTCGTTCTGAGGTTACGGAGTTTCGGCTGAGAGCCTTACCTCCGGACCTCGGGACTCTTTTGTGCTTTGCCTCGATTTGTGAACCAGTTCTGTTTTCTCTCCCCGAAGGAAGGGAGAGGTTTCGTAGACCATCTCACAGTGGCCGTAGGCTACTTTTCGTGCTCGTAGACCACTGTTCCCGTTTGGAGACCATTTTTCGATTTTCGGAGTCGTCGGTCGTGCGCTCCGGTTCAGGACAGCTTAACTTTCTCCGTTTAGCACGGTTTTTGGATAGCTTGAACCTTTTGAACCTTCGTTTCAGCTTCTTGAGGAAGCTTGAACCTTTTGAACCCTTGTTTTAGCTTCATGAGTAAGTTAAACCTTCTGAACCTTCGTTTTAGCTTCTTGAGGGAGCTTGAACGTTTTGAACCTTTGGTTTAGCCTCTTCAGGAAGCTTGAACCTTTTGAACCTTGGTTTTAGCTTCTTGTGGAAGTTTGAACCTCTTGAACCTTTGCTCTAGCTTCTCCAAGGAAGCTTGAACCTTTTGAACCCTGGTTTTAGCTTCTTCAGGAAGTTGAACCTTCTGAACCTTCGTTTTACTTTCCTGAGGGAGCTTGAACCTTTTGAACCATCGTTTTAGCATCTTGAGGCAGCTTGAACCTTTTGAATCTTCGTTTTAGCTTCTTGATGGAGCTTGAACCTTTTGAACCCTTGTTCTGGCTTCTTGAGGAAGCTTGAACCTTTTGAACCTTCATTTTAGCTTCCTGAGGAAGCTTGAACCTTTTGAACCTTCTTTTTAGCTTCTTGAGGAAGCTTGAACCTTTTGAACCTTTGCTCAAGCTTCTCCAAGAAGCTTGAACCCTTTGCTCTAGCTTCTCCAAGAATCTTGAAACTCTTGAACCTTTGCTCTAGCTTCTCTAAGAAGGTTGAACCTTTTCCTCTAGCTTTTCCAAGAAGCTTGAACCCTCTTGTTTCTCTATAAGAGAGGGCCTCCCTCTCCCTTAAAGAGGTTGAAAAAAATTTGTCTAAGGAAAAACACATAAATCTCTCTATATCTCTACATTCTAGGCTTAGAGAGGGTGTTTGTTCTTGGCCTTTAACACCACCGGTGATTGCGCATGTTGTGCTCGTTCTGAGGTTACGGAGTTTCGGCTGAGAGCCTTACCTACGGACCTCAGGACTCTTTTGTGCTTTGTCTCGATTTGCGAACCAGGTTCTGTTGTCTATCCCCGAAGGGAGGGAGAGGTTTCGTAGGCCATCTCTCTGTGGCCGTAGGCTACTTTTCGTGGTCGTAGACCACTGTTCCCGTTTGGAGACCATTTTTCGGGTTTCGGAGCCGTCGGTCGTGCGCCTCGGTTCGGGACCGCTTAACTTTCTCCGTTTGGCACGGTTTTTGGACAGCTTGAACCTTTTGAACCTTCGTTTTACCTTCTTGAGAAAGCTTGAACCTTTTGAGCCCTTATTTTTGCTTCTTGAGGAAGTTAAACCTTCTGAACCTTCGTTTTAGCTTCTTGAGGGCGGTTGGACCTTTTGAACCTTCGTTTTAGCTTCTTGAGGTAGCGCAAACCTTTTGAACCCTGGTTTTAGCTTCTTGACGAAGTTGAACCTTCTGAACCTTCGTTTTAGCTTCCTAAGGGAGCCTGAACCTTTTGAACCTTCGTTTTAGCTTCTTGAGGGAGCTTGTACCTTTTGAACCTTCGTTTTAGCCTCTTGAGGGAGCTTGAACCTTTTGAACCCTTGTTTTGGCTTCTTGAGGAAGCTTGAACCTTTTGAACCTTCGTTTTAGCTTCTTGAGGAAGCTTGAACCTTTTGAACCTTCGTTTTAGATTCTTGAGGAAGCTTAAACCGTTTGAACCTTTGCTCTAGCTTCTCCAAGAAGCTTGAACCCTTTGCTCTAGCTTCTCCAAGAAGCTTGAAACTTTTGAACCTTTGCTCTAGCTTCTCTAAGAAGCTTGAACCTTTTGCTCTAGCTTCTCCAAGAAGCTTGAACCCTCATGTTTCTCTATAAGAGAGGGCCTCCATCTCCTTTAGAGAGGTTGAAAAAAATTTGTCTATGGAAAAGAACATATATCTCTCTATATCTCTAGATTCTAGGCTTAGAGAGGGTGTTGGTTCTTGGCCTTTAACACCACCGGTGATTACGCATGTTGTGCTCGTTCTGAGGTTACGGAGTTTCGGCTGAGAGCCTTACCTCCGGACCTCGGGAATCTTTTGTGCTTTGCCTTGATTTGCGAACCAGGTTCTGTTTTCTCTCCCCGAAGGGTGGGAGAGGTTTCGTAGACCATCTCTCAGTGGCCGTAGGCTACTTTTTGTGGTCGTAGACCACTGCTCCCGTTTGGAGGCCTTTTTTTCATTTTCGGAGCCGTCGGTCGTGTGCCTCGGTTCTGGACCGCTTAACTTTCTCCGTTTGGCACGGTTTGTGGACAGCTTGAACCTTTTGAACCTTCGTTTTAGCTTCTTGAGGAAGCTTGAACTTTTTGAATCCTTATTTTAGCTTCTCGAGGAAGTTAAACCTTCTGAACCTTCGTTTTAGCTTCTTGAGGGCGCTTGGAACTTTTGAACCTTCGTTTTAGCTTCTTGAGAGAGCTTGAACCTTTTGAACCATGGTTTTAGCTTCTTGACGAAGTCGAACCATCTGAACCTTCGTTTTAGCTTCCTAAGGGAGCCTGAACCTTTTGAACCTTCGTTTTAGCTTCTTGAGAGAGCTTGAACCTTTTGAACCTTCGTTTTAGCCTCTTGAGGGAGCTTCAACCTTTTGAACCCCTGTTTTGGCTTCTTGACGAAGCTTGAAATTTTGAACTTTTGAACCTTCGTTTTAGCTTCTTGAGGAAGCTTGAACCTTTCGAACCTTCGTTTTAGCTTCTTGAGGAAGCTTGAACCTTTTGAACCATTGCTCTAGCTTCTCCGAGGAAGCTTGAACCTTTTGAACCCTGGTTTTAGCTTCTTGAGGAAGCTTGAAACTTTTGAAACTTCGTTTTAGCTTCTTGAGGAAGTTTGAACCTTTTGAACCTTTGCTCTAGCTTCTCCGAGGAAGCTTGAACCTTTTAAACCCTAGTTTTAGCTTCTCGAGGAAGTTTAACCTTCTGAACCTTCGTTTTAGTTTCCTGAGGGAGCTTGAACCTTTTTGAACCTTGTTGTTAGCTTCTTGAGGGAGCTTGAACCGTTTAAACCTTCGTTTTAGCTTCTTGAGGAAGCATGAACCTTTTGAACCTTTGCTCTAGCTTCTTCGAGGAAGCTTGAACCTTTTAAACCATGGTTTTTAGCTTCTCGAGGAAGTTTAACCTTCTGAATCTTCGTTTTAGTTTCCTGAGGGAGCTTGAACCTTTTGAACCTTCTTGTTAGCTTCTTGAGGGAGCTTGAACCGTTTAAACCTTCGTTTTAGCTTCTTGAGGAAGCATGAACCTTTTGAGCCCTTGCTCTAGCTTCTCAAAGAAGCTTGAACCCTTTGCTCTAGCATCTCCAAGAAGCTTGATACTTTTGAACCTTTACTCTAACTTCTCTAAGAAGCTTGAACCTTTTGCTCTAGCTTCTCCAAGAAGCTTGAACCCTCTTGTTTCTCTATAAGAGAGGGCCTCCCTCTCCTCTTGAGAGGTTGAAAAAAATTTGTCTTAGGAAAAGCACATATATCTCTCTATATCTCTACATTCTATGCTTAGAGAGGGTGTTTGTTCTTGGCCTTTAACACCACCGGCGATTTCGCATGTTGTGCTCGTTCTGTGGTTACGGAGTTTCGGCTGAGAGCCTTACCTCCGGACCTCGGGACTCTATTGTGCTTTGCCTCGATTTGCGAACCAGGTTATGTTTTCTCTCCCCGAAGGGAGGGAGAGGTTTCGTAGACCATCTCTCAGTGGCCGTAGGCTACTTTTCGTGTTCGTAGACGACTGTCCCCGTGTGGAGACCATTTTTCGATTTTCGGAGCCGTCGGTCGTGCGCCTCAGTTCGGGACCGCTTAACTTTCTCCGTTTGGCACAGTTTTGGAGAGCCTGAACCTTTTGAACCTTCGTTTTAGCTTCTTGAGGAAGCTTGAACATTTTGAACCCTTATTTTATATTCTTGAGGAAGTTAAACCTTCTGAACCTTCGTCTTAGCTTCTTGAGGGAGCTTGAACCTTTTCAACCTTGGTTTTAGCTTCTTCAGGGCGCTTGGACCTTTTGAACCTTCGTTTTAGCTTCTTGAGGGAGCTTGAACCTTTTGAACCCTGGTTTTGGCTTCTTGACGAAGTTGAACATTCTGAACCTTCGTTCAAGCTTCCTGAGGGAGCCTGAACCTTTTGAACCTTCGTTTTATCTTCTTGAGGGAGCTTGAACCTTTTGAACCTTCGTTTTAGCCTCTTGAGGGAGCTTGAACCTTTTGAACCTTCGTTTTAGCCTCTTGAGGGAGCTTGAACCTTTTGAACCCCTGTTTTGGCTTCTTGAGGAAGCTTGAAATTTTCAACTTTTCAACCTTTGTTTTAGCTTCTTCAGGAAGCTTGAAACTTTTGAACCTTCATTTTAGCTTCTTGAGAAAGCTTGAGCTTTTGAACCTTTGCTCTAGCTTCTCAAAGGAAGCTTGAACCTTTTGAACCCTGGTTTTAGCTTCTTGGGGAAGTTTAACCTTCTGAACCTTCGTTTTAGTTTCCTGAGGGAGCTTGAACCCTTTGAACGTTCGTGTTAGCTTCATGAGGGAGCGTGGACCTTTTGAACCTTCGTTTTAGCTTCTTGAGGGAGCTTGAACCTTTGAAACCCTTGTTTTAGCTTCTTGAGGAAGCTTGAACCTTTTGAACCTTCGTTTTAGCTTCATGACGAAGCTTGAACCTTTTGAACCTTTGCTCTAGCTTCTCCAAGAAGCTTGAACCCTTTGCTCCAGCTTCTCCAAGAAGCATGAACCTTTTGCTCTAGCCTCTCCAAGAAGCTTGAACCCTCTTGTTTCTCTATAAGAGAGGGCCTCCCTCTCCTTTAGAGAGGTTGAAAAAAATTTGTCTGAGGAAAAGCACATATATCTCTCTATATCTCTACATTCTAGGCTTAGAGAGGGTGTTTGTTCTTGGCCTTTAACACCACCGGTGATTGCGCATGTTGTGGTCGTTCTGAGGTTACGGAGTTTCGGCTGAGAGCCTTACCTCCGGACCTCGAGACTCTTTTGTGCTTTGTCTCGATTTGCGAACCAGGTTCTGTTTTCTCTCCCCGAAGGGAGGGAGAGGTTTCATAGACCATCACTCAGTGGCCGTGGGCTACTTTTCGTGGTCGTAGACCACTGTTCCCGTTTTTAGACCATTTTTCGATATTCGGAGCCGTCGGTCGTGCGCCTCGGTTCGGGACCGCTTCACTTTCTCCGTTTGGCACGATTTTTGGGCAGCTTGAACCTTTTGAACCTTCGTTTTAGCTTCTTGAGCAAGCTTGAACCTTTTGAACCCTTATTTTAGCTTCTTCAGGAAGTTAAACCTTCTGAACCTTCGTTTTAGCTTCTTGAGGGAGCTTGAACCTTTTGAACCTTGGTTTTAGCTTCTTCAGGGAGCTTGAACCTTTTGAACCTTCGTTTTGGCTTCTTGAGGGAGCTTGAGCCTTTTGAACCCTGGTTTTAGCTTCTTGACGAAGTTGAACCTTCTGAACCTTCGTTTTAGCTTCCTGAGAGAGCCTGAACCTTTTGAACCTTCGTTTTAGCTTCTTGAGGGAGCTTGAACCTTTTGAACCTTCGTTTTAGCCTCTTGAGGGAGCTTGAACCTTTTGATCCCCTGTTTTGGCTTTTTGAGGAAGCTTGAAATTTTGAACTTTTCAACCTTCGTTTTAGCTTCTTGAGGAAGCTTGAACCTTTTGAAGCTTCGTTTTAGCTTCTTGAGGAAGCTTGCGCCTTTTGAACCTTTGCTCTAGCTTCTCCGAGGAAGCTTGAACCTTTTGAACCCTGGTTTTAGCTTCTTGAGGATGTTGAACCTTCTGAACCTTCGTTTTGGTTTCCTAAGGGAGCTTGAACCTTTTGAACCTTCGTTTTAGCTTCTTGAGGGAGCTTGAACCTTTTGAACCCTGGTTTTGGCTTCTTGAGGAAGCTTGAACCTTTTGAACCTTCGTTTTAGCCTCTTGAGGAAGCTTGAACCTTTTAAACCTTTGCTCTAGCTTCTCCAAGAAGCTTGAAACTTTTGAACCTTTACTCTGGCTTCTCTAAGAAGCTTGAACCTTTTGCTCTAGCTTCTCCAAGAAGCTTGAACCCTCTAGTTTCTCTATAAGAGAGGGCCTCCCTCTCCTTTAGAGAGGTAGAAAAAAATTTGTCTAAGGAAAAGCACATATATCTCTCTATATCTCTACATTCTAGGCTTAGGGAGGGTGTTTGTTCTTGGCCTTTAACTCCACCGGTGATTGCGCATGTTGTGCTCGTTCTGAGGTTACGGAGATTCGGCTGAGAGCCTTATCTCCGGACATCGAGACTCTTTTGTGCTTTCCCTCGATTTGTGAACCAGCTTCTATTTTCTCCGTTTGGCACGATTTTTGGAGAGCTTGAACATTTTGAACCTTCGTTTTAGCTTCTTGAGGAAGCTTGAACCTTTTGAACCCTTATTTTTGCTACTTGAGGAAGTTAAACCTTCTGAACCTTTGTTTTTGCTTCTTGGGGGAGCTTGAACCTTTTGAACCTTGGTTTTAGCTTCTTGAGGGCGCCTGGACCTTTTGAACCTTCGTTTTAGCTTCTTGAGGGAGCTTGAACCTTTTGAACCCTGGTTTTAGCTTCTTGTGAAAGTTGAACCTTCTAAACCTTCGTTTCCCCTTCCTGAGGGAGCCTGAACCTTTTGAACCTTCGTTTTAGCTTCTTGAGGGAGCTTGAACCTTTTGAACCTTCGTTTTAGCCTCTTGAGGGAGCTTGAACCTTTTGAACCCCTACTTTGGCTTCTTGAGGAAGCTTGAAATTTTGAACTTTTCAACCTTCGTTTTAGCTTCTTGAGGGAGCTTGAACCTTTTGAACCCTCGTTTTCGCTTCTTGAGGAAGCTTGAGCCTTTTGAACCTTTGCTCTAGCTTCTCCGAGGAAGCTTGAACCTTTTGAACCCTGGTTTTAGCTTCTTGAGGAAGTCGAACTTTCTGAACCTTCGTTTTAGTTTCCTGAGGAAGTTTGAACATTTTGAACCTTCGTTTTAGCTTCTTGAGGGAGCTTGAACCTTTTGAACTTTCGTTTTCGCTTCTTGAGGGAGCTTGAACCTTTTGAACCTTCGTTTTAGCCTCCTGAGAAAGCTTGAACCTTTTGAACCTTCGTTTTAGCTTCCTGAGAGAGCCTGAACCTTTTGAACCTTCGTTTTAGCTTCTTGAGGGAGCTTGAACCTTTTGAAACTTCGTTTTAGCCTCTTGAGGGAGCTTGAACCTTTTGATCCCCTGTTTTGGCTTCTTGAGGAAGCTTGAAATTTTGAACTTTTCAACCTTCGTTTTAGCTTCTTGAGGAAGCTTGAACCTTTTGAACCTTCGTTTTAGCTTCTTGAGGAAGCTTGAGCCTTTTGAACCTTTGCTCTAGCTTCTCCGAGGAAGCTTGAACCTTTTGAACCCTGGTTGTAGCTTCTTGAGGATGTTGAACCTTCTGAACCTTCGTTTTAGTTTCCTGAGGGAGTTTGAACCTTTGGAACCTTCGTTTTAGCTTCTTGAGGCAGCTTGAACCTTTTGAACCATGGTTTTGGCTTCTTGAGGAAGCTTGAACCTTTTGAACCTTCGTTTTAGCCACTTGAGGAAGTTTGAACCTTTTAAACCTTTGCTCTAGCTTCTCCAAGAAGCTTGAACCCTTTGCTCTAGCTTCTCCAAGAAGCTTGAAACTTTTGAACCTTTGCTCTGGCTTCTCTAAGAAGCTTGAACCTTTTGCTCTAGCTTCTCGAAGAAGCTTGAACCCTCTTGTTTCTCTATAAGAGAGGGCTTCCCTCTCCTTTAGAGAAGTTGAGAAAAATTTGTTTAAGGAAAAGTGCATATATCTCTCTATATCTCCACATTCTAGGCTTAGGGAGGGTGTTTGTTCTTGGCCTTTAACTCCACCGGTGATTGCGCATGTTGTGCTCGTTCTGAGGTTACGGAGATTCGGCTGAGATCCTTACCTCCGGACATCGAGCCTCTTTTGTGCTTTGCCTCGATTTGCGAACCAGGTTCTATTTTCTCCGTTTGGCACGATTTTTGGAGAGCTTGAACCTTTTGAACCTTCGTTTTAGCTTCTTGAGGAAGCTTGAACCTTTTGAACCCTTATTTTTGCTTCTTGAGGAAGATAAACCTTCTGAACCTTTGTTTTAGCTTCTTGAGGGAGCTTGAACCTTTTGAACCTTGGTTTTAGCTTCTTGTGGGCGCCTGGACCTTTTGAACCTTCGTTTTAGCTTCTTGAGGGAGCTTGAACCTTTTGAACCCTGGTTTTAGCTTCTTGACAAAGCTGAACCTTCTGAACCTTCGTTTTCCCTTCCTGAGGGAGCCTGAACCTTTTGAACCTTCGTTTTAGCTTCTTGAGGGAGCCTGAACCTTTTGAACCCCTGTTTTGGCTTCTTGAGGAAGCTTGAAATTTTGACCTTTTCAACCTTCGTTTTGGCTTCTTGAGGAAGCTTCAACCTTTTGAACCCTCGTTTTCGCTTCTTGAGGAAGCTTGAGCCTTTTGAACCTTTGCTCTAGCTTCTCCGAGGAAGCTTGAACCTTTTGAACCCTGGTTTTAGCTTCTTAAGGAAGTTGAACTTTCTGAACCTTCGTTTTGGTTTCCTGAGGAAGCTTGAACCTTTTGAACCTTCGTTTTAGCTTCTTGAGGGAGCTTGAACCTTTTGAACTTTCGTTTTCGCTTCTTCAGGGCGCTTCAACCTTTTGAACCCTTATTTTGGCTTCTTGATGGAGTTTGAACCTTTTGAACCTTCGTTTTAGCCTCCTGAGGAAGCTTGAACCTTTTGAACCTTTGTTTTAGCTTCTTGCGGAAGCTTGAACCTTTTGAACCTTTGCTCTAGCTTCTCCAAGAAGCTTCAACGCTTTGCTCTAGCTTCTCTAAGAAGCTTGAAACTTTTGAACCTTTGCTATAGCTTCTCTAAGAAGCCTGAACCTTTTGCTCTAGCTTCTCCAAGAAACTCGAACCCTCTTGTTTCTCTATAAGAGAGGGCCTCCCTCTCCTTTAGAGAGGTTGAAAAAAATTTGTTTAACGAAAAACACATATATCTCTCTATATCTCTACATTCTAGGCTTAGAGAGATGTGTTTGTTCTTGGCCTTTAACACCACCGGTGATTGCGCATGTTGTGCTCGTTCTGAGGTTATGGAGTTTCTGCTAAGAGCCTTACCTCCGGACCACGAGACTCTTTTGTGCTTTGCCTCGATTTGCGAACCAGGTTCTGTTTTCTCTCCCCGAATGGAGGGAGAGGTTTCGTAGACCATCTCTCAGTGTCCGTAGGTGACTTTTCGTGGTCGTAGACCACTGTTCCCGTTTGGTGACCATTTTTCGGTTTTCGGAGCCGTCGGTCGTGCGCCTCGGTTTGGGACCGCTTAACTTTTTCCGTTTGGCACGGTTTTCGGACAGCTTGAACCTTTTGAACCTTCGTTTTAGCTTCTTGAGGAAGCTTGAACCTTTTGAACCCTTATTTTAGCTTCTTGAAGAAGCTAAACCTTCTGAACCTTCGTTTTAGATTCTTGAGGGAGCCTGAACCTTTTGAACTTTGGTTTTAGCTTCTTGAGGGCGCTTGGACCTTTTGAACCTTCGTTTTAGCTTCTTGAGGGAGCTTGTACCTTTTGAACCTTGGTTTTAGCTTCCTGACGAAGTTGAACCCTCTGAACCTTCGTTTTAGCTTCCTGAGGGAGCCAGAACCTTTTGAACCTTCGTTTTAGCTTCTTGTGGGAGCTTGAACGTTTTGAACCTTCGTTTTAGCCTCTTGAGGGAACTTGAACCTTTTGAACCCCTGTTTTGGCTTCTTGAGGAAGCTTGAAATTTTGAACTTTTCAACCTTCGTTTTTGCTTCTTGAGGAAGCTTGAGCCTTTTGAACCTTTGCTCTAGCTTCTTCGAGGAAGCTTTAACCTTCTGAACCCTGGTTTTAGCTTCTTGAGGAAGTTGAACCTTCTGAACCTTCGTTTTAGTTTCCTGAGGGAGCTTGAACCTTTTGAACCTTCGTTTTAACTTCTTGAGGGAGCTTGAACCTTTTGAACCTTCGTTTTAGCTTCTTGAAGGAGCTTGAACCTTTTGAACCCTGGTTTTGGCTTCTTGAGCAAGCTTGAACCTTTTGAACCTTTGCTCTAGCATCTCCAAGAAGCTTGAACCCTTTGCTCTAGCTTCTCCAAGAAGCTTGAAACTTTTGAACCTTTGCTCTAGCTTCTCTAAGAAGCTTGAACCTTTTGCTCCAGCTTCTCCAAGAAGCTTGAACCCTCTTGTTTCTCTATAAGAGAGGGCCTCCCTCTTCTTTATAGAGCTTGAAAAAAATTTGTCTAAGGAAAAGCACATATATCTCTCTATATCTCTACATTCTAGGCTTAGGGAGGGTGTTTGTTCTTGGCCTTTAACACCATCGGTGATTGCGCATATTGTGCTCGTTCTGAGGTTACGGAGTTTCGGCTGAGAGCCTTACCTCCGGACCTCGGGACTCTTTTGTGCTTTGCCTCGATTTGCAAACCGGGTTCTGTTTTCTCTCCCCGAAAAGAGGGAGAGGTTTGATAGACCATCTCTCAGTGGCCGTAGGCTATTTTTCGTGGTCGTAGGCCACTGTTCCCGTTTGGAGACCATTTTTCGGTTTTCAGAGCCGTCGGTAATGCGCCTCGGTTCGGGACCGCTTAACTTTCTCCATTTGGCACGGTTTTTGGGCAGCTTGAACCTTTTGAACCTTCGTTTTAGCTTCTTGAGGAAGCTTCAACCTTTTGAACCCTTATTTTAGCTTCTTGAGGAAGTTAAACCTTCTGAACCTTCGTTTTAGCTTCTTGAGGGAGCTTGAACCTTTTGAGCCTTGGTTTTAGCTTCTTGAGGGCGCTTGGACCTTTTGAACCTTCGTTTTTGCTTCTTCAGGGAGCTTGAACCTTTTGAACCCTGTTTTAGCATCTTGACGAAGTTGAACCTTCTGAACCTTCGTGTTAGCTTCCTGAGGGAGCCTGAACCTTTTGAACCTTCGTTTTAGCTTCTTGAGAGAGCTTGAACCTTTTGACCCTTCGTTTTAGCTCTTTAGGGAGCTTGAGCCTTTTGAACCCCTGTTTTGGCTTCTTGAGGAAGCTTGAAATTTTGAACTTTTGAACCTTCGTTTTAACTTCTTGAGGAAGCTTGAACCTTTTGAACCTTCGTTTTAGCTTCTCCAAGGAAGCTTGAACCTTTTGAACCCTGGTTTTAGCTTCTTGAGGAAGTTGAACCTTTTGAACCTTCGTTTTAGCTTCTTGTGGGAGCTTGAACCTTTTGAACCTTCGTTTTAGCCTCTCTAGGGAGCTTGAATCTTTTGAACCCCTGTTTTGGCTTCTTGAGGAAGCTTGAAATTTTGAACTTTTCAACCTTCGTTTTAGCTTCTTGAGGAAGCTTGAGCCTTTTGAACCTTTGCTCTAGCCTCTTCGAGGTAGCTTTAACCTTTTGAACCCTGGTTTTAGCTTCTTGAGGAAGTTGAACCTTCTGAACCTTCGTTTTAGTTTCCTGAGGGAGCTTGAACCTTTTGAACCTTCGTTTTAGCTTCTTGAAGCAGCTTGAACCTTTTGAACCTTCGTTTTAGCTTCTTGAAGGAGCTTGAACCTTTTGAACCCTGGTTTTGGCTTCTAGAGCAAGCTTGAACCTTTTGAACCTTCGTTTTAGCCTATTGAGGAAGCTTGAACCTTTTGAACCTTCGTTTTAGCTTCTTGAGGAAGCCTGAACCTTTTGAACCTTTGTTCTAGCATCTCCAAGAAGCTTGAACGCTTTGCTCTAGCTTCTCCAAGAAGCTTGAAACTTTTGAACCTTTGCTCTAGCTTCTCTAAAAAGCTTGAACCTTTTGCTCCAGTTTCTCCAAGAAGCTTGAACCCTCTTGTTTCTCTATAAGAGAGGGCCTCCCTCTTCTTTATAGACCTTGAAAAAAATTTGTCTAAGGAAAAGCACATATATCTCTCTATATCTCTACATTCTAGGCTTAGGGGGGGTGTTTGTTCTTGGCCTTTAACACCATCGGTGATTGCGCATGTTGTGCTCGTTCTGAGGTTACTGAGTTTGGGCTGAGAGGCTTACCTTCGGACCTCGGGACTCTTTTGTGCTTTTCCTCGATTTGCGAAGCAGGTTCTGTTTTCTCTCCCCGAAAGGAGGGAGAGGTTTGATAGACCATCTCTCAGTGTCCGTAGGCTACTTTTCGTGGTCGTAGACCACTATTCCCGTTTGGAGACCATTTTTCTGTTTTCGGAGCCGTCGGTCATGCGCCTCGGTTTGGGACCGGTTAACTTTCTCCATTTGGCACGGTTTTTGGGCAGCTTGAACCTTTTGAACCTTCGTTTTAGCTTCTTGAGGAAGCTTAAACCTTTTGAACCCTTTTTTTAGCTTCTTGAGGAAGTTAAACATTCTGAACCTTCGTTTTAGCTTCTTGAGGGAGCTTGAACCTTTTGAACCTTGGTTTTAGCTTCTTGAGGGCACTTGGACCTTTTGAACCTTTGTTTTAGCATCCTGAGGGAGCCTGAACCTTTTGAACCTTCGTTTTAGCTTCTTGAGGGAGCTTGAACCTTTTGACCCTTCGTGTTAGCTCTTTAGGGAGCTTGAGCCTTCTGAACCCCTGTTTTGGCTTCTTGAGGAAGCTTGAAATTTTAACTTTTCAACCTTCGTTTTCGCTTCTTGAGGAAGCTTGAACCTTTTGAACCTTCGTTTTAGCTTCTCAGAGGAAGCTTGAACCTTTTGAACCCTGGTTTTAGCTTCTTGAGGAAGTTAAACCTTTTGAACCTTCGTTTTAGCTTCTTGAGGAAGCTTGAACCTTTTGAACCTTCGTTTTAGCTTCTTGAGGAACCTTGAACCTTTTCAACCTTTGCTCCAGCTTCTCCAAGAAGCTTGAACCCTTTGCTCTAGCTTCTCCAAGAGCTTGGAACTTCTGAATCTTTTGCTCTAGCTTCTCCAAGAAGCTTGAACCCCTTTGTTTCTCTACAAGAGAGGGCCTCCTTCTCCTTTAGAGAGGTTGAAAAAAATTTGTCTATGGAAAAGCACATATATCTCTCTATATCTCTACATTCTATGCTTAGAGAGGGTGTTTGTTCTTGGCCTTTAACACCACCGGTGATTGCGCATGTTGTGCTAGATTACGAGATTCTGAGTTTGGTGAGAGCCTTACCTCAGGACCTCGGGACTCTTTGTGCTTTGCCTCGATTTGTGAACGAGGTTACATTTTCTCTCCCGAAGAGGAGAGGTTTAGACCATCTCTCGGTGGTCGTGCGCTACTTCGTGGTCGTGAACCCTTTGTTCCCATTTGGAGACCATTTTCCAATTTTCGAAGCCGTCGGTCATGCGCCTCGGGTCGGGACCGCTTAACTTTCTCCGTTTGGCATGGTTTTTGGACAGCTTGAACCTTTTGAACCTTCGTTTTAGCTTCTTGAGGAAGCTTGAACCTTTTGAACCCTTATTTTAGCTTCTTGAAGAAGTTAAACCTTCTGAACGTTCGTTTTAGCTTCTTGAGGGAGCCTGAACCTTTTGAACCTTTGTTTTAGCTTCTTGAGGGCGCTAGAACCTTTTAAACCTT
Source organism: Camellia lanceoleosa (assembly GCA_025200525.1). NCBI lineage: Eukaryota > Viridiplantae > Streptophyta > Magnoliopsida > Ericales > Theaceae > Camellia > Camellia lanceoleosa. Next base: position 153,436,876 of record CM045770.1, on the reverse strand, counting down.
CGTTTTAGCTTCTTGACGGAGCTTGAACCTTTTGAACCCTGGTTTTACATTCTTGACGAAGTTGAACCTTCTGGACCTTCGTTTTAGTTTCCTGAGGGAGCATAAACCTTCTGAACCTTCGTTTTAGTTTCTTGAGGGAGCTTGAACCTTTTGAACCTTTGTTTTAGCCTCTTGAGGAAGCTTGAACCTTTTGAACCCCTGTTTTGGCTTCTTGAGGAAGCTTGAAAATTTAAACTTTTCAACCTTCGTTTTAGCTTCTTGAGGAAGTTTGAACCTTTTGAACCTTTGCTCTAGCTTTTTCGAGAAAGCTTTAAGCTTTTGAACCCTGGTTTTAGCTTCTTGAGGAAGTTGAACCTTCTGAACCTTCGTTTTAGTTTCCTGAGCGAGCTTGAACCTTTTGAACCTTCGTTTTAGCTTCTTGGGGGAGCTTGAACCTTTTGAACCTTCGTTTTAGCTTCTTGAAGGAGCTTGAACCTTTTGAACCCTGGTTTTGGCTTCTTGAGCAAGCTTGAACCTTTTGAACCTTCGTTTCAGCCTCTTGAGGAAGCTTGAACCTTTTGAACCTTCGTTTTAGCTTCTTGAGGAAGCTTGAACCTTTTGAACCTTTGCTCTAGCATCTCCAAGAAGCTTGAACCCTTTGCTCTAGCTTCCCCAAGAAGCTTGAAACTTTTGAACCTTTGCTCCAGCTTCTCTAAGACGCTTGAACCTTTTGCTCTAGCTTCTCAAAGATGCTTGAACCCTCTTGTTTCTCTATAAGAGAGGGCCTCCCTCTTCTTTAGAGAGGTTGAAAAAAATTTGTGTAAGGAAAAGCACATATATCTCTCTATATCTCTATATTCTAGGCATAGGGAGGGTGTTTGTTCTTGGCCTTTAACACCATCGGCGATTGCGCATGTTGTGCTCGTTCTGAAGTTACGGAGTTTCGGCTGAGAGCCTTACCTCCGGACCTCGGGACTCTTTTGTGCTTTGCCTCGATTTGCGAACCAGGTTCTGTTTTCTCTTCCTGAAAGGGGGGAGAGGTTTGATAGACCATCTCTCAGTGGCCGTAGGCTACTTTTCGTGGTCGTAGACCACCGTTCCCGTTTGGAGACCATTTTTCGATTTTCGGAGCCGTCGATCACGCGCCTCGGTTCGAGACCGCTTAACTTTCTCCATTTGGCACGGTTTTTGGGCAGCTTGAACCTTTTGAACCTTCGTTTTAGCTTCTTGAGAAACCTTGAACCTTTTGAACCCTTGTTTTAGATTTTTGAGGAAGTTAAACCTTCTGAACCGTCGTTTTAGATTCTTGAGGGAGCTTGAACCTTGTGAAACTTGGTTTTAGCTTCTTGAGGGCGCTTGGACCTTTTGAACCTTTGTTTTTGCTTCTTCAGGGAGCTTGAACCTTTTGAACCCTGTTTTAGCTTCTTGACGAAGTTGAACCTTCTGAACCTTCGTGTTAGCTTCCTGAGGGAGCTTGAAACTTTTGAACCTTCGTTTTAGCTTCTTGAGGGAGCTTGAACCTTTTGACCCATCGTTTTAGCCTCTTTAGGGAGCTTGAGCCTTTTGAACCCCTGTTTTGGCTTCTTGAGGAAGCTTGAAATTTTGAACCTTTCAACCTTCGTTTTAGCTTCTTGAGGAAGCTTGAACCTTTTGAACCTTCGTTTTAGCTTCTCCGAGGAAGCTTGAACCTTTTGAACCCTGGTTTTAGCTTCTTGAGGAAGTTGAACCTTTTGAACCTTCGTTTTAGGTTCTTGGGGAAGCTTGAACCTTTTGAACCTTCGTTTTAGCTTCTTGAGGAAGCTTGAACTTTTTCAACCTTTGCTCCAGCTTCTCCAAGAAGCTTGAACCCTTTGCACTAGCTTCTCCAAGAGCTTGGAACTTTTGAACCTTTGTTTTAGCTTCTCTAAGAAGCTTGAACCCTTTGCTCTAGCTTTTCCAAGAAGCTTGAACCCTCTTGTTTCTCTACAAGGGAGGGCCTCCTTCTACTGTAGAGAGGTTGAAAAAAATTTGTCTAAGGAAAAGCACATATATCTCTCTATATCTCTACATTCTATGCTTAGAGAGGGTGTTTGTTCTTGGCCTTTAACACCACCGGTGATTGCGCATGTTGTGCTCGTTCTGAGGTTATGGAGTTTCGACTGAGAGCCTTACCCCCAGACCTCGGGACTCTTTTGTGTTTTGCCTCGATTTGCGAACCAGGTTCTGTTTTCTCTCCCCGAAGGGAGGGAGAGGTTTCGTAGACCATCTCTCAGTGGCCGTAGGCTACTTTTCGTGGTCGTAGACCACTCCTCCCATTTGGAGACCATTTTTCGATTTTCGGAGCCGTCGGTCATGCGCCTCGGGTCGGGACCGCTTAACTTTCTCCGTTTGGCACGGTTTTAGGATAGCTTGAACCTTTTGAACCTTCGTTTTAGCTTCTTGAGGAAGCTTGAACCTTTTGAACCCTTATTTTAGCTTCTTGAAGAAGTTAAACCTTCTGAACGTTCGTTTTAGCTTCTTGAGGGAGCCTGAACCTTTTGAACCTTGGATTTAGCTTCCTGAGGGCACTTGGACGTTTTAAACCTTCGTTTTAGCTTTTTGAGGGAGCTTGAACGTTTTGAACCCTGGTTTTACCTTCTTGACGAAGTTGAACCTTCTGGACCTTCGTTTTGGTATCCTGAGGGAGCCTGAACCTTTTGAACCTTCGTTTTAGTTTCTTAAGGGAGCTTGAGCCTTTTGAACCTTCGTTTTAGCCTCTTGAGAGAGCTTGAGCCTTTTGAACCCCTGTTTTGGCTTCTTGAGGAAGCTTGAAAATTTAAACTTTTCAACCTTCGTTTTAGCTTCGTGAGGAAGCTTGAACTTTTGAACCTTCGTTTGGGCTTCTTGAGGAAGCTTGAGCCTTTTGAACCTTTGCTCTAGCTTCTCCGAGGAAGCTTGAAACTTTTGAACCTTGGTTTTAGCTTCTTGAGGAAGTTGAACCTTCTGAACCTTCGTTTTAGTTTCCTGAGGGAGCTTGAACCTTTTGAACCTTCGTTTTTGCTTCTTGAGAGAGCTTGAACATTCTGAACCTTCGTTTTAGCTTCTTGATGGAGCTTGAACCTTTTGAACCCTTGTTTTGGCTTCTTGAGGAAGCTTCAATCTTTTGAACCTTCGTTTTAGCCTCTTGAGGAAGCTTGAACCTTTTGAACCTTCGTTTTAGCTTCTTGAGGAAGGTTGAACCTTTTGAACCTTTGCTCTATCTTCTCCAAGAAGCTTGAAACTTTTGAACCTTTGCTCTAGCTTCTCTAAGAAGCTTGAACCTTTTGCTCTAGCTTCTCCAAGAAGCTACCCTCTTGTTTCTCTATAAGAGAGGGCCTCCCTCTCCTTTAGAGAGGTTGAAAAAAATTTGTCTAAGGAAAAGCACATATATCTCTCTATATCTCTACATTCTAGGCTTAGAGAGGGTGTTTGTTCTTGGCCTTTAACACCACTGGTGATTGCGCATGTTGTGCTCGTACTGAGGTTACGGAGTTTCGGCTGAGAGCCTTGCCTCCGGACCTCAAGACTCATTTGTGCTTTGCCTCGATTTGCGAACCAGGTTCTGTTTTCTCTCCCTGAAGGGAGGGAGAGATTTCATAGACCATCTCTCAGTGGCCGTAGGCTACTTTTCGTGGTCGTAGACCACTGTTCCCGTTTTTAGATCATTTTTCGATTTTCGGAGCCGTCAGTCGTGCGCCTCGGTTCGAGACCGCTTAACTTTCTCCGTTTGGCACGATTTTTGGGCAGCTTGAACCTTTTGAACCTTTGTTTTTGCTTCTTGAGGAAGCTTGAACCTTTTGAACCCATATTTTAGCTTCTTGAGGAAGTTAAACCTTCTGAACCTTCGTTTTAGATTCTTGAGGGAGCTTGAACCTTTTGAACCTTGGTTTTAGTTTCTTGAGGGCGCTTGGACCTTTTAACCCCTGGTTTTAGCTTCTTGACGAAGTTGAACCTTCTGAACCTTCATTTTAGCTTCCTGAGGGAGCCTGAACCTTTTGAACCTTCGTTTTAGCTTCTTGAGGGAGCTTGAAACTTTTGAACCTTCGTTTTAGCCGCTTGAGGGAGCTTGAACCTTTTGATCCCCTGTTTTGGCTTCTTGAGGAAGCTTGAAATTTTGAACTTTTCAACCTTCGTTTTAGCTTCTTGAGGAAGCTTGAACTTTTTGAACCTTCGTTTTAGCTTCTCGAGGAAGCTTGAGCCTTTTGAACTTTTGCTCTAGCTTCTCCGAGGAAGATTGAACCTTTTGAACCTTGGTTTTAGCTTCTTGAGGAAGTTGAAGTTTTTGAACCTTCATTTTAGTTTCCTGAGGGAGCTTGAACCTTTTGAACCTTCGTTTTAGCTTCTTGATGGAGCTTGAACCTTTTGAATCCTGGTTTTGGCTTCTTAAGGAAGCTTGAACCTTTTGAACCTTTGTTTTAGGCTCTTGAGGTAGCTTGAAGCTTTTGAACCTTTGCTCTGGCTTCTCCAAGAAGCTTGAACCCTTTGCTCTAGCTTCTCTAAGATACTTGAAACTTTTGAACCTTTGCTCTGGCTTCTCTAAGAAGCTTGAACCTTTTGCTCTAGCTTCTCCAAGAAGCTTGAACCCTCTTGTTTCTCTATAAGAGAGGGCCTGCCTCTCCTTTAGAGAGGTTGAAAAAAATTTGTCTAAGGAAAAGCATATATATCTCTCTATATCTCTACATTCTAGGCTTAGAGAGGGTGTTTGTTCTTGGCCTTTAACACCACCAGTGATTGGGCATGTTGTGCTCGTTCTGAGGTTACGGAGTTTCAGCTGAGGGCCTTACCCTCGGACCTCGGGACTCTTTTGTGCTTTGCCTCGATTTGCGAACCAGGTTCTGTTTTCGGTCCCCGAAGGGAGGGAGAGGTTTCGTAGACCATATCTCAGTGGCCGTACGCTACTTTTCGTGGTCGTAGACCACTGTTCCCATTTGGAGACCATTTTTCGATTTTCGGAGCCGTCGGTCATGCGCCTCGGGTCGGGACCGCTTAACTTTCTCCGTTTGGCACGGTTGTTGGACAGCTTGAACCTTTTGAACCTTCGTTTTAGCTTCTTGAGGAAGCTTGAACCTTTTGAACCCTTATTTTAGCTTCTTGAAGAAGTTAAACCTTCTGAACATTCGTTTTAGCTTCTTGAGGGAGCCTGAACCTTTTGAACCTTGGTTTTAGCTTTTTGAGGGCGCTAGAACCTTTTAAACCTTCGTTTTAGCTTCTTGACGGAGCTTGAACCTTTTGAACCCTGGTTTTACATTCTTGACGAAGTTGAACCTTCTAGACCTTCGTTTTAGTTTCCTGAGGGAGCCTAAACCTTTTGAACCTTCGTTTTAGTTTCTTGAGGGAGCTTGAACCTTTTGAACCATCGTTTTAGCCTCTTGAGGGAGCTTGAACCTTTTGAACCCCTGTTTTGGCTTCTTGAGGAAGCTTGAAAATTTAAACTTTTCAACCTTCGTTTTAGCTTCTTGAGGAAGCTTGAACCTTTTGAACCTTTGCTCTAGCTTTTTCGAGAAAGCTTTAACCTTTTGAACCCTGGTTTTAGCTTCTTGAGGAAGTTGAACCTTCTGAACCTTCGTTTTAGTTTCCTGAGCGAGGTTGAACCTTTTGAACCTTCGTTTTAGCTTCTTGAGGGAGCTTGAACCTTTTGAACCTTCGTTTTAGCTTCTTGAAGGAGCTTGAACCTTTTGAACCATGGTTTTGGCTTCTTGAGCAAGCTTGAACCTTTTGAACCTTCGTTTCAGCCTCTTGAGGAAGCTTGAACCTTTTGAACCTTCGTTTTAGCTTCTTGAGGAAGCTTGAACCTTTTGAACCTTTGCTCTAGCATCTCCAAGAAGCTTGAACCCTTTGCTCTAGCTTCCCCAAGAAGCTTGAAACTTTTGAACCTTTGCTCTAGCTTCTCTAAGAAGCTTGAACCTTTTGCTCTAGCTTCTCCAAGATGCTTGAACCCTCTTGTTTCTCTATAAGAGAGGGCCTCCCTCTTCTTTAGAGAGGTTGAAAAAAATTTGTCTAAGGAAAAGCACATATATCTCTCTATATCTCTATATTCTTGGCTTAGGGAGGGTGTTTGTTCTTTGCGTTTAACACCATCGGCGATTGCGCATGTTGTGCTCGTTCTGAGGTTACGGAGTTTCAGCTGAGAGCCTTACCTCCGAACCTCGGGACTCTTTTGTGCTTTGCCTCGATTTGCGAACCAGGTTCTATTTTCTCTCCCCGAAAGGAGGGAGAGGTTTGATAGACCATCTCTCAGTGGCCATAGGCTACTTTTCGTGGTCGTAGACCACCGTTCCCGTTTCGAGACCATTTTTCGATTTTCGGAGCCGTCGGTCACGCGCCTCGGTTCGGGACCGCTTAACTTTCTCCATTTGGCAAGGTTTTTGGACAGCTTGAACCTTTTGAACCTTCGTTTTAGCTTCTTGAGGAAGCTTGAACCTTTTGAACCCTTATTTTAGCTTCTTGAGGAAGTTAAACCTTCTGAACCTTCGTTTTAGCTTCTTGAGGGAGCTTGAACCTTGTGAAACTTGGTTTTAGCTTCTTGAGGGCGCTTGGACCTTTTGAACCTTTGTTTTTGCTTCTTCAGGGAGCTTGAACCTTTTGAACCCTGTTTTAGCTTCTTGACGAAGTTGAACCTTCTGAACCTTCGTGTTAGCTTCCTGAGGGAGCCTGAACCTTTTGAACCTTCATTTTAGCTTCTTGAGGGAGCTTGAACCTTTTGACCCTTCGTTTTAGCCTCTTCAGGGAGCTTGAGCCTTTTGAACCCTTGTTTTGGCTTCTTGAGGAAGCTTGAAATTTTGAACTTTTCAACCTTCGTTTTAGCTTCTTGAGGAAGCTTGAACCTTTTGAACCTTCGTTTTAGCTTCTCCGAGGAAGCTTGAACCTTTTGAACCCTGGTTTTAGCTTCTTGAGGAAGTTGAACCTTTTGAACCTTCGTTTTAGGTTCTTCGGGAAGCTTGAACCTTTTGAACCTTCGTTTTAGCTTCTTGAGGAAGCTTGAACTTTTTCAACCTTTGCTCCAGCTTCTCCAAGAAACTTGAACCCTTTGCACTAGCTTCTCCAAGAGCTTGGAACTTTTGAACCTTTGCTCTAGCTTCTCTAAGAAGCTTGAACCTTTTGCTCTAGCTTCTCCAAGAAGCTTGAACCCTCTTGTTTCTCTACAAGAGAGGGCCTCCTTCTCCTGTAGAGAGGTTGAAAAAAATTTGTCTAAGGAAAAGCACATATATCTCTCTATATCTCTACATTCTATGCTTAGAGAGGGTGTTTGTTCTTGGCCTTTAACCCCACCGGTGATTGCGCATGTTGTGCTCGTTCTGAGGTTACGGAGTTTCGGCTGAGAGCCTTACCCTCGGACCTCGGGACTCTTTTGTGCTTTGCCTCGATTTGCGAACCAGGTTCGGTTTTCTCTCCCCGAAGGGAGGGAGAGGTTTCGTAGACCATCTCTCAGTGGCCGTAGGCTACTTTTCGTGGTCGTAGACCACTCCTCCCATTTGGAGACCATTTTCCGATTTTCGGAGCCGTCGGTCATGCGCCTCGGGTCGGGACCGCTTAACTTTCTCCGTTTGGCACGGTTTTTGGATAGCTTGAACCTTTTGAACCTTCGTTTTAGCTTCTTGAGGAAGCTTGAACCTTTTGAACCCTTATTTTAGCTTCTTGAGGGCGCCTGAACCTTTTGAACCTTCGTTTTAGCTTCTCGAGGAAGCTTGAGCCTTTTGAACTTTTGCTCTAGCTTCTCCGAGGAAGCTTGAACCTTTTGAACCTTGGTTTTAGCTTCTTGAGGAAGTTGAAGTTTCTGAACCTTCGTTTTAGTTTACTGAGGGAGCTTGAACCTTTTGAACCTTCGTTTTAGCTTCTTGAGGGAGCTTGAACCTTTTGAACCCTGGTTTTGGCTTCTTAAGGAAGCTTGAACCTTTTGAACCTTTGTTTTAGCCTCTTGAGGAAGCTTGAACCTTTTGAACCTTTGCTCTGGCTTCTCCAAGAAGCTTGACCCCTTTGCTCTAGCTTCTCTAAGAAACTTGAAACTTTTGAACCTTTGCTCTGGCTTCTCTAAGAAGCTCGAACCTTTTGCTCTAGCTTCTCCAAGAAGCTTGAACCCTCTTGTTTCTCTATAAGAGAGGGCCTGCCTCTCCTTCAGAGAGGTTGAAAAAAATTTGTCTAAGGAAAAGCACATATATCTCTCTATATCTCTACATTCTAGGCTTAGAGAGGGTGTTTGTTCTTGGCCTTTAACACCACCGGTGATTGCGCATGTTGTGCTCGTTCTGAGGTTACGGAGTTTCGGCTGAGAGCCTTACCTGCGGACCTCGGGACTCTTTTGTGCTTTGCCTCGATTTGCGAACCAGGTTCTTTTTTCTCACTCCGAAGAGAGGGAGTGGTTTCGTAGACCATCTCTCAATCGCCGTAGGCTACTTTTCGTGGTCGTAGACCATTGTTCCTGTTTGGAGACCATTTTCCAATTTTCGGAGCCGTCGGTCGTGCTCCTCGGTTCGGGACTGCTTAACTTTCTCCGTTTGGCACGGTTTTTGGAGAGCTTGAATCTTTTGAACCTTCGTTTTAGCTTCTTGAGGAAGCTTGAACCCTGTGAACCCTTATTTTTTATTCTTCAGGAAGTTAAACCTTATGAACCTTTGTTTTAGCTTCTTGAGGGACCTTGAACGTTTTGAACCTTGGTTTTAGCTTCTTGAGGGTGCTTGGTCCTTTTGAACCTTCGTTTTAGCTTCTTGAGCGAGCTTGAACCTTCTGAAGCCTGGTTTTAGCTTCTTGACGAAGTTGAACCTTCTGAACCTTCGTTTTAGCTTCCTGAGGGAGCCTGAACCTTTTGAAAATTCGTTTTAGCTTCTTGAGGGAGCTTGAACCTTTTGAACCTTCGTTTTAGTCTCTTGAGGGAGCTTGACCCTTTTGAACCCCTGATTTCGCTTCTTGAGGTACCTTGAAATTTTGAACTTTTCAACCTTCGTTTTAGCTTCTTGAGGAAGCATGAACCTTTTGAACCTTCGTTTTAGCTTCTTGAGGAAGCTTGAGCCTTTTGAACCTTTGCTCTAGCTTCTCCGAGGAAGCTTGAACCTTTTGAACCCTGGTTTAAGCTTCTTGAGGAAGGTGAACCTTCTGAACCTTCGTTTTAGTTTCCTCATGGAGCTTGAACCTTTTGAACCTTCATTTTAGCTTCTTGAGGGAGCTTGAACCTTTTGAACTTTCGTTTTCGCTTCTTCAGGGAGCTTGAACCTTTTGAACCCTTATTTTGGCTTCTTGAGGAAGCTTGAACCTTTTGAACCTTCGTTTTAGCCTCCTGAGGAAGCTTGAACCTTTTGAACCTTCGTTTTAGCTTCTTGAGGAAGTTAAACCTTTTGAACCCTTATTTTAGCTTCTTGAAGAAGTTAAACCTTCTGAACCTTCGTTTTAGCTTCTTGAGGAAGCTTGAACCTTTTGAACCTTGGTTTTAGCTTCTTGAGGGTGCTTGGACGTTTTGAACCTTTGTTTTAGCTTCTTGAGGGAGCTTGAACCTTTTGAACCCTGGTTTTAGCTTCTTAACGAAGTTAAACCTTTTGAACCTTCGTTTTAGCTTCCTGAGGGAGCCTGAACCTTTTGAACCTTCGTTTTAGCTTCCTGAGGGAGTTTGAACCTTTTGAACCTTCGTTTCAGCCTCTTCAGGGAGCTTGAACCTTTTGAACCCCTGTTTTGGCTTCTTCAGGAAGCTTGAAATTTTGAACTTTTCAACCTTCGTTTTAGTTTTCTTGAGGAAGCTTGAACCTTTTGAAACTTCGTTTTAGCTTTTTGAGAAAGTTTGAACCATTTGAACCTTTGCTCTAGCTTCTCCGAGGAAGCTTGAACCTTTTGAACCTTTGCTCTAGCTTCTCCGAGGAAGTTTGAACCTTTTGAACCCTGGTTTTAGCTTCTTGAGGAAGTTGAACCTTCTGAACCTTCGTTTCAGTTTCCTGAGGGAGCTTGAACGTTTTGAACCTTCGTTTTAGCTTCTTGAGGGAGCTTGAACCTTTTGAACGTTCGTTTCAGCTTCTTGAGGGAGCTTGAACCTTTTTAACCCTTGTGTTGGCTTCTTGAGGAAGCTTGAACCTTTTGAACCTTCATTTTAGCTTCTTGAGGAAGCTTGAACCTTTTGAACCTTCGTTTTAGCTTCTTGAGGAAGCTTGAACCTTTTGAACCTTTGCTCTAGCTTCTCCCAGAAGCTTGAAACTTTTGAACCTTTGCTCTAGCTTCTCTAAAAAGCTTGAACCTTTCGCTCTAGCTTCTCCAAGAAGCTTGAACCCTCTTGTTTCTCTATAAGAGAGGGCCTCCCTCTCCTTTAGCGAGGTTGAAAAAAATTTGTCTAAGGAAAAGCACATATATCTCTCTATATCTCTACATTCTAGGTTTAGAGAGGGTGCTTCTTCTTGGCCTTCAACACGACCGGTGATTGCGCATGTTGTGCTCGTTCTGAGGTTACGGAGTTTCGGCTGAGAGCCTTACCTCCGAACCTCGGGACTCTTTTGTGCTTTGCCTCGATTGGTGAACCAGGTTCTGTTTTCTCTCCCCGAAAGGAGGAAGAGGTTTCGTAGACCATCTCTCAGTGGCCGTATGCTACTTTTCGTGGTTGTAGACCACTGTTCCCGTTTGGAGACCATTTTCTGGTTTTCGGAGCCGTCGGTCGTGCGCCTTGGTTCGGGACCGCTTAACTTTCTCCGTTAGGCACGGTTTTTGGACAGTTTGAACCTTTTGAACCTTCGTTTTAGCTTCTTGAGGGAGCTTTAACCTTTTGAACCCTTATTTTAGCTTCTTGAGGAAGTTAAGCCTTATGAACCTTCGTTTTAGCTTCTTGAGGGAGCCTGAACCATTTGAACCTTGGTTTTAGCTTCTTGAGGGCGCTTTGACCTTTTGAACCTTCATTTTAGCTTCTTGAGGGAGCTTGAACCTTTTGAACCCCTGTTTTGGCTTCTTGAGGAAGCTTGAAATTTTGAACTTTTCAACCTTCGTTTTAGCTTCTTGAGGAAGCTTGAACCTTTTGAACCTTCGTTTTAGCTTCTTGAGGATGCTTGAACCTTTTGAACCTTCGTTTTAGCCTCTTGAGGAAGCTTGAACCTTTTGAACCCCTGTTTTGGCTTGTTGAGGAAGCTTGAAATTTTGAACTTTTCAACCTTCGTTTTAGCTTCTTGAGGAAGCTTGAACCTTTTGAACCTTCGTTTTAGCTTCTTGAGGGAGCTTGAACCTTTTGAACCTTCGTTTTAGCTTCTTGAGGGAGCTTGAACGTTTTGAACCCTTGTTTTGGCTTCTTGAGGAAGCTTGAACCATTTGAACCTTCATTTTAGCATCTTGAGAAAGCTTGAACCTTTTGAACCTTCGTTTTAGCTTCTTGAGGAAGCTTGAACCTTTTGAACCTTTGCTCTAGCTTCTCCAAGAAGCTTGAACCCTTTGCTCTAGCTTCTCCAAGAAGCTTGAAACTTTTGAACCTTTGCTCTAGCTTCTTTGAGAAGCTTGAACCTTTTGCTCTAGCTTCTCCAAGAAACTTGAACCCTCTTGTTTATCCTCAAGAGAGGGCCTCCCTCTCCTTTAGAGAGGTTGAAAAAAATTTGTCTGAGGAAAAGCACATATATCTCTGTATATCTCTACATTCTAGACTTAGAGATGGTGTTTGTTCTCGGCCTTTAACACCACCGGTGATTGCGGATGTTGTGCTCGTTCTGATCTTACGGAGTTTCGGCTAAAAGCCTTACCTCCGGACTTGGGGACTCTTTTGGGCTTTGCCTCAATTTGTGAACCAGGTTCTGTTTTCTCTCCCCGAAGGGATGGAGAGGTTTCGTTGACCATATCTCAGTGGCCGTAGGCCACTTTTCGTGGTCGTACACCACTGTTCCCGTTTGGAGACCATTTTCCAGTTTTCGGAGCCGTCGATCGTGCGCCTCGATTCGGGGCCGATTAACTTTCTCCGTTTGGCACGGTTTTTGGATAGCTTGAACCTTTTGAACCTTCGTTTTAGCTTCTTGAGGAAGCTTGAACCTTTTGAACCCTTATTTTAGCTTCTTGAGGAAGTTAAACCTTCTGAATCTTTGTTTTAGCTTCTTGAGGGAGCTTGAACCTTTTGAACCTTGGTTTTAGCTTCTTAAGGGCGCTTGGACCTCTTGAACCTTCGTTTTAGCTTCTTGAGGGAGCTTCAACCTTTTGAACCCTGGTTTTAGCTTCTTGATGAAGTTGAACCTTCTCAACCTTCGTTTTAGCTTCTTGAGGGAGCCTAAACCTTTTGAACCTTCGTTTTAGCTTCTTGAGGGAGCTTGAACCTTTTGAACCATCGTTTTAGCGTCCTGAGGGAGCTTGAACCTTTTGAACCCCTGTTTTGGCTTCTTAAGAAAGCTTGAAATTTGAACTTTTCAACCTTCGTTTTAGCTTCTTGAGGAAGCTTGAACCTTTTGAACCTTCGTTTTAGCTTCTTGAGGAAGCTTGAACGTTTTGAACCTTCGTTTTAGCTTCTTGAGGAAGCTTGAACCATTTGAACCTTTGCTCTTGCTTCTCCGAGGAAGCTTGAACCTTTTGAACCCTGGTTTTAGCTTCTTGAGGATGGTGAACCTTTTGAACCTTCGTTTTAGTTTCCTGAGGGAGGTTGAACCTTTTGAACCTTCGTTTTAGCTTCTTAGGGGAGCTTTAACCTTTTGAACCTTCGTTTTAGCTTCTTGAGGGAGCTTGAACCTTTTGAACCTTCGTTTTAGCTTCTTGAGAAAGCTTGAACCTTTTGAACCTTCGTTTTAGCTTCTGGAGGAACTTGAACCTTTGCTCTAGCTTCTCCAAGACAGTTGAAACTTTTGAACCTTTGCTCTAGCTTCTCTAAGAAGCTTGAACCTTTTACTGTAGCTTCTCCAAGATGCTTGAACCCTCTTGTTTCTCTACAAGAGAAGGCCTTCCTCTCCTTTACAGAGGTTGAAAAAAATTTCTCTAAGGAAAAGCATATATATCTCTCTATGTCTCTACATTCTAGGCTTAGAGAGGGTGTTTGTTCTTGGCCTTTAACACCACCGGTGATTGCGCATGTTGTGCTCGTTCTGAGGTTACGGAGTTTCGGCTGAGAGCCTTACCTCCGGACCTCGGGACTCTTTCGTGCTTTGCCTCGATTTTTGAACTAGGTTCTGTTATCTCTCCCCGAAGGGAGGGAGAGGTTTCGTAGACCATCTCTCAGTGGCCGTAGGCTACTTTTCGTGGTCCTAGACCACTGTTCCCGTTTGGAGACCATTTTTCGATTTTCGGAGCCGTCGGTCGTGCGGCTCGGTTCGGGACCGCTTAACTTTTTCCGTTTGGCACGGTTTTTTTACAGCATGAACCTTTTGAACCTTCGTTTTAGCTTCTTGAGGAAGCTTGAACCTTTTGAACCCTTATTTTACCTTTTTGAGGAAGTTAAAACTTCTGAACCTTCGTTTTAGCTTCTTGAGGGAGCTTGAACCTTTTGAAATTTGGTTTTAGCTTCTTGAGGGCACTTGGACCTTTTGAACCATCGTTTTAGCTTCTTGAGTTAGCTTCAACCTTTTGAACCCTGGTTTTAGCTTCTTGACGAAGTTGAACCTTCTGAACCTTCGTTTTAGCTTCCTGAGGGAGCCTAAACCTTTTGAACCTTCGTTTCAGCCTCTTGAAGGGGCTTGAACCTTTTGACACCCTGTTTTGGCTTCTTGAGGAAGCTTGAAATTTTGAACTTTTCAACCTTCGTTTTAGCTTCTTGAGAAAGCTTGAACCTTTTGAACCTTCATTTCAGCTTCTTGAGGAAGCTTGAACCATTTGAACCTTTACTCTGGCTTCTCCAAGGAAGCTTGAACCTTTTGAACCCTGGTTTTAGCTTCTTGAGGAAGTTGAACCTTCTGAACCTTCGTTTTAGTTTCCTGAGGGAGCTTGAACCTTTTGAACCTTCGTTTTAGCTTCTTGAGGGAGCTTGAACCTTTTGAACCCTTGTTTTGGCTTCTTGAGGAAGCTTGAACCTTTTGAACCTTCGTTTTAGCATGAAGCTTGAACCTTTTGAACCTTCGTTTTAGCTTCTTGAGGAAGCTTGAACCTTTTGAACCTTTGCTCTAGCTTCTCCAAGAAGCTTGAAACTTTTGAACCTTTGCTCTAGCTTCTCTAAGAAGCTCGAACCTTTTGCTCTAGCTTCTCCAAGAAGCTTGAACCCTCTTGTTTCTCTACAAGAGAGGGCCTCCCTCTCCTTCAGAGAGGTTGAAAAAAATTTGTCTAAGGAAAAAGCACATATATCTCTCTATATCCCTATATTCTAGGCTTAGAGAGGGTGTTTGTTCTTGGCCCTTAACACCACCAGTGATTGCGAATGTTGTGCTCGTTCTGAGGTTACGGAGTTTCGACTGACAGCCTTACCCCTGGACCTCGGGACTCTTTTGTGCTTTGCCTCGATTTGTGAACCAGGTTCTATTTTCTCTCCCCGAAGGAAGGGAGAGGTTTCGTAGAACACCCCTCAGTGGCCGTAGGCTACTTTTCGTGGTCGTCGAGCACTATTCCTGTTTGGAGTCCATTTTTCGGTTTTCAGAGCCGTCGGTCGTCCGCCACGGTTCGGGACCACTTAACTTTCTCCGATTGGCACGGTTTTTTGACAGCTTGAACCTTTTGAACCTTCATTTTAGCTTCTTGAGGAAAGTTGAACCTTTTGAACCCTTATTTTAGCTTCTTGAGGAAGTTAAACCTTCTGAACCTTCGTTTTAGCTTCTTGAGGGAACTTGAACCTTGAGAACCTTGGTTTTAGCTTCTTGAGGGCGCTTGGACCTTTTGAACTTTCGTTTTAGCTTCATGAGAGAGCTTGAACCTTTTTAACCCTGGTTTTAGCTTCTTGACGAAGATGAACCTTCTGAACCTTCGTTTTAGCTTCCTGAGGGAGCCTGAACCTTTTGAACCCTTGTTTTAGCTTCTTGAGGGAGCTTGAACCCTTTGAATCTTCGTTTTAGCCTCTTGAGGGAGCTTGAACCTTTTGAACCCCTGTTTTGGCTTCTTGAGGAAGCTTGAAATTTTGAACTTTTCAACCTTCGTTTTAGCTTCTTGAGGAAGCTTGAAGCTTTTGAACCTTCGTTTTAGCTTCTTGAGGAAGCTTGAACCTTTTGAACCTTTGCTCTAGCTTCTCCGAGGAAGCTTGATCCTTTTGAACCCTGGTTCTAGCATCTTGAGGAAGTTAAACCTTCTGAACCTTCGTTTTAGTTTCCTAAGGGAGCTTGAACCTTTTGAACCTTCGTTTTAGCTTCTTGAGGGAGCTTGAACCTTTTGAACCTTTGTTTTAGCTTGTCGAGGGAGCTTGAACCTTTTGAACCTTTGTTTCGGCTTCTTGAGGAAGCTTGAACCTTTTGAACCTTCATTTTAGCTTCTTCAGGATGCTTGAACCTTTTGAACCTTTGCTCTAGCTTCTCCAAGAAGCTTGAACACTTTGCTCTAGCTTCTTCAAGAAGCTTGAAACGTTTGAACGATTGCTCTAGCTTCTCTAAGAAGCTTGAACCTTTTGCTCTAGCTTCTCCAAGAAGCTTGAACCCTCTTGTTTCCCTACAAAAGAGGGCCTCCCTCTCCTTTAGAGAAGTTGAAAAAAATTTGTCTAAGGAAAAGCACATATATCTCTCTATATCTCTACATTCTAGGCTTAGAGAGGGTGTTTGTTCTTGGCCTTTAACACCACCGGTGATTGCGCATGTTGTGCTCGTTCTGAGGTTACGGAGTTTCGGCTAAGAGCCTTACCTCCGGATCTCGGGACTCTTTTGTGCTTTGCCTCGATTTGCGAACCAGTTTCTATTTTCTCTCCCTGAAGGGAAGAAGAGGTTTCGTAGACCATCTCTCAGTGGCCGTAGGCTACTTTTCGTGGTCGTACACCACTGTTCCCGTTTGGAGACCATTTTTCGGTTTTCGGAGCCGTCGGTCGTGCGCCTCGGTTCGGGACCGCTTAACTTTTTCCGTTTGGCACGGTTTTTGGACAGCTTGAACCTTTTGAACATTCATTTTAGCTTCTTGAGGAAGCTTGAACCTTTTGAACCCTTATTTTAGCTTCTTGAGGATGTTAAACCTTCTGAACCTTTGTTTTAGTTTCTTGAGGGAGCTTGAACCTTTTGAACCTTGGTTTTAGCTTCTTGAGGGCGCTTGGACCTTTTGAACCTTCGTTTTAGCTTCTTGAGGGAGCCTGAACCTTTTGAACCTTCGTTTTAGCCTCTTGAGGGAGCTTGAACCTTTTGAACCCCTGTTTTGGCTTCTTGAGGAAGTTTGAAATTTTGAACTTTTGAACCTTCGTTTTAGCTTCTTGAGGAAGCTTGAACCTTTTGAACCTTTGCTCTAGCTTCTTCGAGGAAGCTTGAACCTTCTGAACCCTGGTATTAGTTTCCTATGGGAGCTTCAACCTTTTGAACCTTCGTTCTAGCTTCTTGAGGGAGCTTGAACCTTTTGAACCTTCGTTTTAGCTTCTTGAGGGAGCTTGAACCTTTTGAACCCTGGTTTCGGCTTCTTGAGGAAGCTTGAACCTTTTGAACCTTCATTTTAGCTTCTTGAGGAAGCTTGAAGCTTTTGAACCTTCGTTTTAGCTTCTTGAGGAAGCTTGAACGTTTTGAACCTTTGCTCCAGCTTCTCCAAGAAGCTTGAAATCTTTGCTCTAGCTTCTCTAAGAAGCTTGAACCTTTTGCTCTAGCTTCTTCAAGAGGCTTGAACCCTCTTGTTTCTCTACAGGAGAGGGTCTCCCTCTCCCTTAGAGAGGTTGGAAAAAATTTGCCTAACGAAAAGCACCTATATCTCTCTATATCTCTATATTCTAGGCTTAGAGATGGTGTTTGTTCTTGGCCTTTAACATCACCGGTGATTGCGCTTGTTGTGCTCGTTCTGAGGTTACTGAGTTTCGGCTGAGAGCCTTACCTCCGGACCTAGGGACTCTTTTGTGCTTTGCCTCGATTTGCGAACCAGGTTCTGTTTTCTCTCCCCGAAGGGAGGGAGAGGTTTCGTTGACTATCTCTCAGTGGCCGTAGGCTACTTTTCGTAGTCGTAGACCACTGTTACCGTTTAGAGACCATTTTCGGGTTTTACGAGCCGTCGGTCGTGCGCCTCGGTCCGCGACCGCTTCACTTTCTCCGTTCGGCACGGTTGTTGGACAACTTGAACCTTTTGAACCTTCGTTTTAGCTTCTTGAGGAAGCTTGAACCTTTTGAACCCTTACTTTAGTTTCTTGAGGAAGTTAAACCTTCTGAACCTTCGTTTTAGCTTCTTGAGGGAATTTGAACCTTTTCAACATTGGTTTTAGCTTCTTGAGGGTGCTTGGACCATTTGAACCTTCGTTTTAGCTTCTTGAGGGAGCTTGAACCTTTTGAACCCTGGTTTTTGCTCATTGACGAAGCTGAACCTTCTGAACATTCGTTTTAGCTTCCCGAGGGAGCTTGAACATTTTGAACCTTCGTTTTAGCTTCTTGAGGGAGCTTGAACCATTTGAACATTCGTTTTAGCCGCTTGAGGGAGCTGGAACCTTTTGAACCCCTGTTTTGGCTTCTTGAGGATGTTTTCAATTCTGAACTTTTCAACCTTCGTTTTAGCTTCTTGTGGAAGCTTGAACCTTTTGAACCTTCGTTTTAGCATCTTGAGGAAGATTGAACCTTTTCAACCTTTGCTCTAGCTTCTCCGAGCAAGCTTGAACCTTTTCAACCCTGGTTTTAGCTTCTTGAGGAAGTTGAACCTTCTGAACCTTCGTTTTAGTTTCCTGAGGGAGCTTGAACATTTTGAACTTTTGTTTTAGCTTCTTGAGGGAGCTTGAACCTTTTGAACCTTCGTTTTAGCTTCTTGACGGAGTTGAACCTTTTGAACCCTTGTTTTGGCTTCTTGAGGAAGCTTGAACCTTTTGAACCTTCGTTTTAGCATCTTGAGGTAGCTTGAACCTTTTGAACCTTCGTTTTAGTTTATTGAGGAAGCTTGAACCGTTTGAACCTTTGCTCTAGCTTCTTCAAGAAGCTTGAACCCTTTGCTCTAGCTTCTCCAAGAAGCGTGAAACTTTTGAACCTTTGCCCTAGCTTCTCCAAGAAGCTTGAACCCCCTTGTTTCTCTACAAGGGAGGGCCTCCCTCTCCTTTAGAGAAGCTGAAAAAAATTTGTCTAAGGAAAAGCACCTATATCTCTCTATATCTCTACATTCTAGGCTTGGAGAGGGTGTTTGTTCTTGGCCTTTAACACCACCGGTGATTAGCTTCTTGTGGAAGTTAAACCTTGAGCTTCTGAGGGAGTTTCCATTGAGCCTTACCTCGACCTTGGGACTCTTTTGTGCTTAGCTTCGATTTGCGAACCAGTTGAACTGTTTCTCTTCTGAAGGAGGGAGGTTTCTGAACCATCTCTCGGTGAGCTACTTGCCGGACTTTTTCGGTCGTTGCGCCCGCCGGGAGACCGCTTCACTTTAACCCTTAGTTCCGCGGTTCTTTGAAGCTTGAACCTTTTGAGCCTTCGTTTTAGCTTCTTGAGGGAGCTTGAACCTTTTGAACCTTCGATTTAGCCTCTTGAGGGAGTTTGAACATTTTGAACCCCTGTTTTGGCTTCTTGAGGAAGTTTGAAATTTTGAACTTTTCAACCTTCGTTTTATCTTCTTGAGGAAGCTTGAACCTTTTGAACCTTTGCTCTAGCTTCTCCAAGGAAGCTTGAACCTTTAGAACCCTGGTTTTAGCTTCTTGAGGAAGTTGAACCTTCTGAACCTTCGTTTTAGTTTCCTGAGGGAGCTTGAACCTTTTGAACCTTTGTTTTAGCTTTTTGAGAGAGCTTGAACCTTTTGAACCTTCGTTTTAGCTTCTTGAGAGAGCTTGAACCTTTTGAACCCTTGTCTTGGCTTCTTGAGGAAGCTTGAACCTTTTGAACCTTCGTTTTAGCTTCTTTAGAAAGCTTGAACCTTTTGAACCTTCGTTTTACCTTCTTGAGGAAGCTGGAACCTTTTGAACCTTTGCTCTAGCTTCTCCATGAAACTTGAACCCTTTGATCTAGCTTCTCCAAGAAGCTTGAAACTTTTGAACCTTTGCTCTAGCTTCTCTAAGAAGCTTGAACCTTTTGCTCTAGCTTCTCCAAGAAGCTTGAACCCTCTTGTTTCTCTATAAGGGAGGGCCTCCCTCTCCTTTAGAGAGGTTGAAAAAAATTTGTTTAAGGAAAAGCACATATATCTCAGTATATCTCTACATTCTAGGCTTAGAGAGGGTGTTTGTTCTTGGCCTTTAACACCACCGGTGATTGCGCATGTTGTGCTCGTTCTGAGGTTACGGAGTTTCGGCTGAGGGCCTTACCTCCAGACCTCAGGACTCCTTTGTGCTTTACATCGATTTGCGAACCATGTTCTGTTTTCTCTCCCCGAAGGGAGGGAGAGGTTTCGTATACCATCTCTCAGTGGCCGTAGGCTACTTTCCGTGGTCGTAGACCACTGTTCCCGTTTGGAGACCATTTCTCGGTTTTCGGAGCCGTCGGTCATGCGCCTCGGTTCGGGACCGCTTAACTTTCTTCGTTTGGCACGGTTTTTGGACAGGTTAAACCTTTTGAACCTTCGTTTTAGCTTCTTGAGGAAGCTTGAACCTTTTGGACCCTTATTTTAGCTTCTTGAGGAAGTTAAACCTTCTGAACCTTCGTTTTAGCTTCTTGAGGGAGCTTGAACCTTTTGAACTTTGGTTTTAGCTTCTTGAGGGTGCTTGGACCTTTTGAACCTTCGTTTTAGCTTCTTGAGGGAGCTTGAACCTTTTGAACCCTGGTTTTAGCTTCTTGACGAAGTTGAACCTTCTGAACCTTCGTTTTAGCTTCCTGAGGGAGCCTGAACCTTTTGAACCATCGTTTTAGCTTCTAGAGGGAGCTTGAACCTTTTGAACCTTCGTTTTAGCCTCTTGAGGGAGCTTGAACCTTTTGAACCCCTATTCTTGCTTCTTGAGGAAGCTTGAAATTTTGAACTTTTCAACGTTCCTTTTAGCGTCTTGAGGAAGCTTGAACCTATTGAACCTTCGTTTTAGCTTCTTGTGGAAGCTTGAACCTTTTGAACCTTTGCTCTAGCTTCTCCGAGGGAGCTTGAACCTTTTGAACCCTGCTTTTAGCTTCTTGACGAAGTTGAACCTTCTGAACCTTCGTTTTAGCTTCCTGAGGGAGCCTGAACCTTTTGAACCTTCGTTTTAGCTTCTTGAGGGAGCTTGAACCTTTTGAACCTTCGTTTTAGCCTCTTGAGGGAGCTTGAACCTTTTGGACCCCGGTTTTGGCTTCTTGAGGAAGCTTGAAATTTTGAACTTTTCAACCTTCGTTTTAGCTTCTTGAGGAAGCTTGAACATTTTGAACCTTCATCTTAGCTTCTTGAGGAAGCTTGAACCTTTTGAACCTTTTGAACCTTCGTTTTAGCTTCTTGAGGTTCCTTGAACCTTTTGAACCCTTGTTTTGGCTTCTTGAGGAAGCTTGAACCATTTGAACCTTCGTTTTAGCTTCTTGAGGAAGCTTGAACCTTTTGAACCTCTGCTCTAGCTTCTCCAAGAAGCTTGAACCCTTTGCTCTAGCTTCTCCAAGAAGCTTGAAACTTTTGAACCTTTGCTCTAGCTTCTCTAAGAAGCTTGAACCTTTTGCTCTAGCTTCTCCAAGAAGCTTGAACCCTCTTGTTTCTCTATACGAGAGAGCCTCCCTCTCCTTTAGAGAGGTTGAAAAAAATTTGTCTAAGGAAAAGCACATACATCTCTCTATATCTCTACATTCTAGGCTTAGAGAGGGTGTTTGTTCTTGGCGTTTAACACCACCGGTGATTGCGCATGTTGTGCTCGTTCCGAGGTTATGGAGTTTTGACTGAGAGCCTTACCTCCGGACCTCGGGCCTCTTTTGTGCTTTGCCTCGATTTGCGAACCAGGTTCTGTTTTCTCTCTCCGAAGGGAGGGAGAGGTTTCGTAGACCATCTCTCAGTGGCCATAGGCTACTTTTCGTGGTCATAGACCACTGTTCCCGTTTGGAGACCATTTTCCGATTTTCGGAGCCGTCGGTCGTGCGCCTCGGTTCGGGACCGCTTAACTTTCTCCGTTTGGCATGGTTTTTGGACAGCTTGAACCTTTTGAACCTTCGTTTTAGCTTCTTGAGAAAGCTTGAACCTTTTGAACCCTTATTTTAGCTTCTTGAGGAAGTTAAACCTTCTGAACCTTCGTTTTAGCTTCTTGAGGGAGCTTTAACCTTTTGAACCTTGATTTTAGCTTCTTGTGGGCGCTTGGACCTTTTGAACCTTTGTTTTAGCTTCATGAGGGAGCTTGAACCTTTTGAACCCTGGTTTCAGCTTCTTGACGAAGTTGAACTTTCTGAACCTTCGTTTTAGCTTCCTGAGGGAGCCTGAACCTTTTGAACCTTCGTTTTAGCTTCTTGAGGGAGCTTGAACCTTTTGAACCTTCGTTTTAGCCTCTTGAGGGAGCTTGAACCTTTTGAACCCTTGTTTTGGCTTCTTGAGGAAGCTTGAAATTTTGACCTTTTCAACCTTCGTTTTAGCGTCTTGAGGAAGCTTGAACCTTTTGAACCTTCGTTCTAGCATCTTGAGGATGCTTGAACCTTTGCTCTAGCTTCTGTGAGGAAGCTTGAACCTTTTGAACCCTGGTTTTAGCTTCTTGAGGAAGTTGAACCTTCTGAACCTTCGTTTTAGTTTCCTGAGGGAGCTTGAACCTTTTGAACCTTCATTTTAGCTTCTTGAGGGAGCTTGAACCTTTTGAACCTTCGTTTTAGCTTCTTGAGGGAGCTTGAACCTTTTGAACCCTGGTTTTGGCTTCTTGAGGAAGCTTGAACCTTTTGAACCTTCGTTTTAGCTTTTTTGAGGAAGCTTGGACCTTTTGAACCTTCGTTTTAGCTTCTTGAGGAAGCTTGAACCTTTTGAACCTTTGCTCTAGCTTCTCCAAGAAGCTTGAACCCTTTGCTCTAGCTTCTCCACGAAGCTTGAAACTTTTGAACCTTTGCTCTAGATTCTCTAATAAGCTTGAACCTTTTGCTCTAGCTTCTCCAAGAAGCTTGAACCCTCTTGTTTCTCTATAAGAGAGGGCCTCCCTCTCCTTTAGAGAGGTTGAAAAAAATTTGTCTAAGGAAAAGCACAAATATCTCTTTATATCTCTACATTTTAGGCATAGAGAGGGTGTTTGTTCTTGGCCTTTAACACCACCGGTGATTGCGCACGTCGTGCTCGTTCTGTGGTTACGGAGTTTCGGCTGAGAGCCTTACCTCCGGACCTCGGGACTCTTTGTTGCTTTGCCTCGATTTGCGAACCAGGTTCTGTTTTCTCACCCCGAAGGAAGGGAGAGGTTTCGTAGACCATCTCTCAGTGGACGTAGGCTACTTTTCGTGGTCATAGACCACTGTTCCAGTTTGGAGACCTTTTTCTGGTTTTCGGAGGCGTCGGTCGTGCGCCTTGGTTCGGGACCGCTTCACTTTCTCCGTTTGGCACGGTTTTTGGGCAGCTTGAACCTTTTGAACCTTCGTTTTAGCTTCTTGAGGAAGCTTGAACCTTTTGAACCCTTATTTTAGCTTCTTGAGAAAGTTAAACCTTCTGAACCTTCGTTTTAGCTTCTTTAGGGAGCTTGAACCTTTTGAACCTTGGTTTTAGCTTCTTGTGGGCGCTTCGACATTTTGAACCTTCGTTTTAGCTTCATGAGGGAGCTTGAACCTTTTGAACCCTGGTTTTAGCTTCTTGACGACGTTGAACCTTCTGAACCTTCGTTTTAGCTTCCTGAGGGAGCCTGAACCTTTTGAACCTTCGTTTTAGCCTCTTGATGGAGCTTGAAACTTTTGAACCTTCGTTTTTGGCTCTTGAGGGAGCTTGAACCTTTTGAACCCCTGTTTTGGCTTCTTGAGGAAGCTTGAAATTTTAAACTTTTCAACCTTCGTTTTAGCGTCTTGAGGAAGCTTGAGCCTTTTCAACCTTCGTTTTAGCTTCTTGAGGAAGCTTGAACCTTTGCTCTAGCTTCTCCAAGGAAGCTTGAACCTTTTGAACCCTGGTTTTAGCTTCATGAGGAAGTTGAACCTTCTGAACCTTCGTTTTAGTTTCCTGAGGGAGCTTGAAACTTTTAAACCTTCGTTTTAGCTTCTTGAGGGAGCTTGAACCTTTTGAAGCTTCGTTTTAGCTTCTTGAGGGAGCTTGAACCTTTTGAACCCTTGTTTTGGCTTCTTGAGGAAGCTTGAACCTTTTGAACCTTCGTTTTAGCTTCTTGAGGAAGCTTGAACCTTTTGAACCTTCGTTTTAGCTTCTTGAGGAAGCTTGAACCTTTTGAACCTTTGCTCTAGCTTCTCCAAGAAGCTTGAACCCTTTGCTCTAGCTTCTCCAAGAAGCTTGAAACTTTTGAACCTTTGCTCTAGCTTCTCTAAGAAGCTTGAACCTTTTGCTCTAGCTTCTCCAAGAAGCTTGAACCCTCTTGTTTCTCTATAAGAGAGGGCCTCCCTCTCCTTTAGAGAGGTTGAAAAAATTTGTCTAAGGAAAAGCACATATATCTCTCTATATCTCTACATTCTAGGCTTAGAGAGGGTGTTTGTTCTTGGCCTTTAACACCACCGGTGATTGCATGTGCTCTCTTTCGAGTTCTACGGAGTTTTAGAGAGCCTTACCTCCGGACCTCGGGACTCTTTTGTGCTTTGCCTCGATTTGCGAACCAGGTTCTGTTTTCTCCCCCGGAAGGGAGGGAGAGGTTTCGTAGACCATCTCTCAGTGGCCGTAGGCTACTTTTCGTGGTCGTAGACCACTGTTCCCGTTTGGAGACCATTTTTCGGTTTTCGAAGCCGCCGTCAGTCGCCTCGATTCGGACCGCTTAACTTTCTCCGTTTGGCACGGTTTTTGGACACCTTGAACCTTTTGAACCTTCGTTTTAGCTTCTTGAGGAAGCTTGAACCTTTTGAACCCTTATTTTAGCTTCTTGAGGAAGTTAAACCTTCTGAACCTTCGTTTTAGCTTCTTGAGGGAGCTTGAACCTTTTGAACCTTGGTTTTAACTTCTTGTGGGCGCTTGGACCTTTTGAACCTTCGTTTTAGCTTCATGAGGGTGCTTGAACCTTTTGAACACTGGTTTTAGCTTCTTGACGAAGTTGAACCTTCTGAACCTTCGTTTTAGCTTCCTGAGGGAGCCTGAACCTTTTGAACCTTCGTTTTAGCGTCTTGAGGGAGCTTGAACCTTTTGAACCTCCGTTTTAGCCTCTTGATGGAGCTTGAACCTTTTGAACCCCTGTTTTGGTTTCTTGACGAAGCTTGAAATTTTGAACTTTTCAGCCTTCGTTTTAGCGTCTTGAGGAAGCTTGAACCTTTTGAACCTTCGTTTTAGCTTCTTGAGGAAGCTTGAACCTTTTGAACCTTTGCTCTAGCTTCTCCGAGGAAGCTTGAACCTTTTGAACCCTGGTTTTAGCTTCTTGAGGAAGTTGAACCTTCTGAACCTTCGTTTTAGTTTCCTGAGGGAGCTTGAACATTTTGAACCTTCGTTTTAGCTTTTTGAGGGAGCTTGAACCTTTTGAACCCTTGTTTTGGCTTCTTGAGGAAGCTTGAACCTTTTGAACCTTCGTTTTAGCTTCTTGAGGAAGCTTGAACCTTTTGAACCTTCATTTTAGTTTCTTGAGGATGCTTGAACCTTTTGAACCTTTGCTATAGCTTCTCCAAGAAGCTTGAACCCTTTGCTCTAGCTTCTCCAAGAAGCTTGAAACTTCTGAACCTTTGCTCTAGCTTCTCTAAGAGGCTTGAAACTTTTGCTCTAGCTTCTCCAAGAAGCTTGAACCCTCTTGTTTCTCTATAAGAGAGGACCTTCCTCTCCTTTAGAGAGGTTGAAAAAAATTTGTCTAAGGAAAAGCACATCTATCTCTCTATATCTCTACATTCTAGGCTTAGAGATGGTGTTTGTTCTTGGCCTCTAACACCACCGGTGATTGCGCATGTTGTGCTCGTTCTGAGGTTACGGAGTTTTGGCTGAGAGCCTTACCTCCGGACCTCGGGACTCTTTTGTGCTTTGCCTCGATTTGCGAACCAGGTTCTATTTTCTATCCCCGAAGGAAGGGAGAGGTTTCGTAGACCATCTCTCAGTTGCCGTAGGCTACTTTTCGTGGTCGTAGACCACTGTTCCCGCTTGGAGACCATTTTCCAGTTTTCGGAGTCGTCGGTCGTGCGCCTCGGTTCGGGACCGCTTAACTTTCTCCGTTTGGCACGGTTTTTGGACAGCTTGAACCTTTTGAACCTTCGTTTTGGCTTCTTGAGGAAGTTTGAACCTTTTGAACCCTTATTTTAGCTTCTTGAGGAATTAAACCTTCTGAACCTTCGTTTTAGCTTCTTGATGGAGCTTGAACCTTTTGAACCTTGGTTTTAGCTTCGGGAGGGCGCTTGGACCTTTTGAACCTTCGTTTTAGCTTCATGAGGGAGCTTGAACCGTTTGAACCCTGGTTTTAGCTTCTCGGCGAAGTTGAACCTTTTGAACCTTCGTTTTAGCTTCATGAGGGAGCCTGAACCTTTTGAACCTTCGTTTTAGCTTCTTGAGGGAGCTTGAACCTTTTGAACCTTCGTTTTAGCCTTTTGAGGGAGCTTCAACCTTTTGAACCCCTGTTTTGGCTTCTTCCGGAAGCTTGAAATTTTGAACTTTTCAACCTTCGTTTTAACGTCTTGGGAAAGCTTGAACCTGTTGAACCTTCGTTTTACCTTCTTGAGGAAGCTTGAACCTTTTGAACCTTTGCTCTAGTTTCTCCGAGGAAGCTTGAACCTTTTGAACCCTGGTTTTAGCTTCTTAAGGAAGTTGAACCTTCTGAACCTTCGTTTTAGTTTCCTGAGGGAGCTTGAACCTTTTGAAACATCGTTTTAGCTTCTTGAGTGAGCTTGAACCTTTTGAACCTTCGTTTTAGCTTCTTGAGGGAGCTTGAACTTTTTGAACCCTGGTTTTGGCTTCTTGAGGAAGCTTGAACCTTTTGAACCTTCGTTTTAGCTTCTTGAGGAAGCTTGAACCTTTTGAACGTTTGTTTTAGCTTCTTGAGGAAGCTTGAACCTTTTGAACCTTTGCTCTAGCTTCTCCAAGAAGCTTGAACCCTTTGCTCTAGCTTCTCCAAGAAGCTTGAAACTTTTGAACCTTTGCTCTAGCTTCTGTAAGAAGCTTGAACCTTTTGCTCTAGCTTCTCCAAGAAGCTTGAACCCTCTTGTTTCTCTATAAGAGAGGGCCTCCCTCTCCTTTAGAGAAGTTGAAAAAAATTTGTCTAAGAAAAAGCACATATATCTCTTTATATCTTTACATTCTAGGCTTAGAGAGGGTGTTTGTTCTTGGCCATTAACACCACCGGTGATTGCGCATGTTGTGCTCGTTCTGAGGTTACAGAGTTTTGGCTGAGAGCCATACCTCCGGACCTCGGGACTCTTTTGTGCTTTGCCTCGATTTGCGAAGCAGGTTCTATTTTCTCTCCCCGAAGGGAGGGAGAGGTTTCGTAGACCATCTCTCAGTGGCCGTAGGCTACTTTTCATGGTCGTACACCACTGTTCCCGTTTGGAGACCATTTTCTGATTTTGAGTCGATTAGTCGTGCGCCTCGGTTCGGGACCGCTTAACTTTCTCCGTTTGGCACGGTTTTTGGACAGCTTGAACCTTTTGAACCTTCGTTTTAGCTTCTTGAGGAAGCTTGAACCTTTTGAACCTTTATTTTAGTTTCTTGAGGAAGTTAAACCTTCTGAACCTTCGTTTTATCTTCTTGAGGGAGCTTGAACCTTTTGAACCTTGGTTTTAGCTTCTTGAGGGCGCTTGGACCTTTTGAACCTTCCTTTTAGCTTCTTGAGGCAGCATGAACCTTTTGAACCCTGGTTTTAGCTTCTTGACGAACCTTCGTTTTAGCTTCCTGAGGGAGCCTGAACCTTTTGAACCTTCGTTTTAGCTTCTTGAGGGAGCTTGAACCTTTTGAACCTTTATTTTAGCCTCTTGAGGGAGCTTGAACCATTTGAACCCCTGTTTTGGCTTCTTGTGGAAGCTTGAAATTTTGAACTTTTCAACCTTCGTTTTAGCTTCTCGAGGAAGCTTTAACCTTTTGAACCTTCGTTTTAGCTTCTTGAGGAAGCTTGAACCTTTTGAACCTTTGCTCTAGCTTCTCCGAGGGAGCTTGAACCTTTTGAACCTTCGTTTTAGCTTCTTCAGGGAGCTTGAACCTTTTGAACCCTTGTTTTGGCTTCTTGTGGAAGCTTGAACCTTTTGAACCTTCGTTTTTGTTTCTTGAGGAAGCTTGAACCTTTTGAACCTTCGTCTAACCTTCTTGAGGAAGCTGGAACCTTTTGAACCTTTGTTCTAGCTTCTCCAAGAAGCTTGAACGCTTTGCTCTAGCTTCTCCAAGAAGCTTGAAACTTTTGAACCTTTGCTCTAGCTTCTCTAAGAAGCTTGAACCCTCCTGTTTCTCTATAAGAGAGGGCCTCCCTCTTCGTTAGAGAGGTTGAAAAAAAATTGTCTAAGGAAAAGCACATATATTTCTCTATATCTCTACATTCTAGGCTTAGAGAGGGTGTTCGTTCTTGGCCTTTAACACCGCCGGTTATTGTGCACGTTGTGCTCGTTATGAGGTTACGGAGTTTCGACTGAGAGCCTTACCTCCGGACCTCGGGACTCTTTTGTGCTTTGCCTCGATTTGTGAATCAGGTTCCGTTTTCTCTCCCCGAAGGGAGGGAGAGGTTTCGTAGACCATCTCTTAGTGGCCGTAGGCTACTTTTCGTGGTCGTAGACCACTGTTCCCATTTGGAGGCCATTTTTCTGTTTTCGGAGCCCTCGGTCGTGCGCCTCGGTTCGGGACCGCTTAACTTTCTCCATTTGGCACGGTTTTTGGACAGGTTAAACCTTTTGAACCTTCGTTTTGGCTTCTTGAGGAAGCTTGAACATTTTGGACCCTTATTTTAGCTTCTTGAGGAAGTTAAACGTTCTGAACCGTCGTTTTAGCTTCTTGAGGGTGCTTGAACCTTTTGAACTTTGGTTTGAGCTTCTTGTGGGCGCTTGGACCTTTTGAACTTTCGTTTTAGCTTCTTGAGGGAGCTTGAACCTTTTGAACCCTGGTTTTAGCTTCTTGACGAAGTTGAACCTTCTGAACCTTCGTTTTAGCTTCCTGAGGGAGCCTGAACCTTTTGAACCTTCGTTTCAGCTTCTTGAGGGAGCTTGAACCTTTTGAACCTATGTTTTAGCCTCTTGAGGGAGCTTGAACCTTTTGAACCCCTATTTTGGCTTCTTCAGGAAGCTTGAAATTTTGACCTTTTCAACCTTCGTTTTAGCTTTTTGAGGGAGCTTGAACCTTTTGAACCTTCGTTTTAGTTTCTTGAGGAAGCTTGAACCTTTTGAACCTTTGCTCTAGCTTCTCCGAGGAAGCTTGAACGTTTTTAACCCTGGTTTTAGCTTCTTGAGGAAGTTGAACCTTCTGAACCTTCGTTTTAGTTTCCTGAGGGAGCTTGAACCTTTTGAACCTTCGTTTTAGCTTCTTGAGGGAGCTTGAACCTTTTGAAGCTTCGTTTTAGCTTCTTCAGGGAGCTTGAACCTTTTGAACCCTTGTTTTGGCTTCTTGAGGAAGCTTGAACCTTTTGAACCTTCATTTTAGCTTCTTGAGGAAGCTTGAACCTTTTGAACCTTCGTTTTAGTTTCTTGAGGAAGCATGAACCTTTCGAACCTATGCTCTAGCTTCTCTAAGAAGCTTGAACCCTTTGCTCTAGCTTCTCCAAGAAGCTTGAAACTTTTGAACCTTTGTTCTAGCTTCTCTAAGAAGCTTGAACCTTTTGCTCTAGCTTTTCCAAGAAGCTTGCACCCTCTTGTTTCTCTATAAGAGAGGGCCTCTCTCTTTTTTAGAGAGGTTGAAAAAAATTTGTCTAAGGAAAAGCACATATATCTCTCTATATCTCTACATTCTAGGCTTAGAGAGGGTGTTTGTTCTTGGCCTTTAACACCACCGGTGATTGCGCATGTTGTGCTCGTTCTGAGGTTACGGAGTTTCGGCTGAGAGCCTTACCTCCGGACCTCGGGACTCTTTTGTGCTTTGCCTCGATTTGCGAATCAGGTTCTGTTTTCTCTCCCCGAAGGGAGGGAGAGGTTTCGTAGACCATCTCTCAGTGGCCGTAGGCTACTTTTCGTGGTCGTAGACCACTGTTCCCATTTGGAGACCATTTTTCGATTTTCGGAGCCGTCGGTCGTGCGCCTCGGTTCGGGACCGCTTAACTTTCTCCGTTTGGCACGGTTTTTGGATAGCTTGAACCTTTTGAACCTTCATTTTAGCTTTTTGTGGAAGCTTGAACCTTTTGAACCCTTATTTTGGCTTCTTGAGGAAGTTAAACTTTCTGTACCTTCGGTTTAGCTTCTTGGGGGAGCTTGAACCTTTTGAACCTTGGTTTTAGCTTTTTGAGGGCGCTGAGACCTTTTGAACCTTCGTTTTAGCTTCTTGAGAGAGCTTGAACGTTTTGAACCCTGGTTTTAGCTTCTTGACGAAGTTGAACCTTCTGAACTGTCGTTTTAGCTTCTCGAGGAGCTGAACCTTTGAACTTTCGTTTGAGCGTCTTGAGGAGCTTGAACCTTTTGAACCTATGTTTTAGCCTCTTGAGGAGCTTGAACCTTTTGAACCCTGTTTTTGGCTTCTTGAGGAAGCTTGAAATTTTGAACTTTTCAACCTTCGTTTTAGCTTCTTGAGGAAGCTTGAACCTTTTGAACCTTCGTTTCAGCTTCTTGAGGAAGTTTGAACCTTTTGAACCTTTGCTCTAGCTTCTCCGAGGAAGCTTGAGCCTTTTGAACCCTGGTTTTAGCTTCTTGAGGAAGGTGAACCTTCGAACCTTCGTTTTAGTTTCTGAGGAGCTTGATTCTTTTGAACCTTCGTTTTAGCTTCTTGAGGAGCTTGAACCTTTGAACCTTCATTTAGCTTCTTGAGGAGCTTGAACCTTTGAAGGGTTTTGGCTTCTTGAGGAAGCTTGAACCTTTTGAACCTTCATTTTAGCTTCTTGAGGAAGCTTGAACCTTTTGAACCTTCGTTTTAGTTTCTTGAGGAAGCATGAACCTTTCGAACCTATGCTCTAGCTTCTCTAAGAAGCTTGAACCCTTTGCTCTAGCTTCTCCAAGAAGCTTGAAACTTTTGAACCTTTGTTCTAGCTTCTCTAAGAAGCTTGAACCTTTTGCTCTAGCTTTTCCAAGAAGCTTGCACCCTCTTGTTTCTCTATAAGAGAGGGCCTCTCTCTTTTTTAGAGAGGTTGAAAAAAATTTATCTAAGGAAAAACACATATATCTCTCTATATCTCTACATTATAGGCTTAGAGAGGGTGTTTGTTCTTGGCGTTTAACACCACCGGTGATTGCGCATGTTGTGCTCGTTCTGCGGTTACGGAGTTTCGGCTAAGAGCCTTACCTCTGGACCTCGGGACTCTTTTGTGCTTTGCCTGGATTTGCGAACCAGGTTCTGTTTTCTCGCCCTGAAGTGTGGGAGAGGTTTCGTAGACCTCTCTGAGTGGCCGTAGGCTACTTTTCGGGGTCGTAGACCACTGTTCCCGTTTGGAGACCATTTTCCGATTTTCGGAGCCGTCGGTCGTGCGCCTCTGTTCAGGACCGCTTAACTTTCTCCGTTTGGCACGGTTTTTGGACAGCTTGAACCTTTTGAACCTTCGTTTTAGCTTCTTGAGGAAACTTGAACCTTTTGAACCCTTATTTTAGCTTCTTGAGGAAGTTAAACCTTCTGAACCTTCGTTTTAGCTTCTTGAGGGAACTTGAACCTTTTGAACCTTGGTTTTAGCTTCTTGAGGGCGCTTAGACATTTCGAACCTTCGTTTTAGCTTCTTTAGGGAGCTTGAACCTTTTGAACCCTGGTTTTAGCTTCTTGACGAATTGAACCTTCTGAACCTTCGTTTTAGCTTCCTGAGGGAGCCTGAACCTTTTGAACTTTCGTTTTAGCGTCTTGAGGGAGCTTGAACCTTTTGAACCTTCGTTTTAGCCTCTTGACGGAGCTTGAACCTTTTGGACCCCTGTTTTGGCTTCTTGAGGAAGCTTGAAATTTTGAACTTTTCAACCTTCGTTTTAGCTTCTTGAGGAAGCTTGAACCTTTTGAACCTTCGTTTTAGCTTCTTGAGGAAGTTTGAACCTTTTGAACCTTTGCTCTAGCTTCTCCGAGGAAGCTTGAACGTTTTGAACCCTGGTTTTAGCTTCTTGAGGAAGTTGAACCTTCCGAACCTTCGTTTTAGTTTCCTGAGGGAGCTTGATTCTTTTGAACCTTCGTTTTAGCTTCTTGAGGGAGCTTTAACCTTTTGAACCTTCATTTTAACTCCTTCAGGGAGCTTGAACCTTTTGAAGGGTTTTGGCGTCTTGAGGAAGCTTGAACCTTTTGAACCTTCGTTTTAGCTTCTTGAGGAGGCTTGAACCTTTTGAACCTTCGTTTTAGTCTCTTGAGGAAGTTTGAACCTTTCGAACCTTTGCTCTAGCTTTTCCAAGAAGCTTGAAACCTTTGCTCTAGCTTCTCCAAGAAGCTTGAAACTTTTGAACCTTTGCTCTAGCTTCTCTAAGAAGCTTGAACCTTTTGCTCTAGCTTCTCCAAGAGGCTTGCACCCTCTTGTTTCTCTATAAGAGAGGGCCTCGCACTCCTTTAGAGAGGTTGAAAAAAATTTATCTAAGGAAAAACACATATATCTCTCTATATCTCTACATTATAGGCTTAGAGAGGGTGTTTGTTCTTGGCGTTTAACACCACCGGTGATTGCGCATGTTGTGCTTGTTCTGAGGTTACGGAGTTTCGGCTGAGAGCCTTACCTCTGGACCTCGGGACTCTTTTGTGCTTTGCTCGATTTGCGAACCAGGTTCTGTTTTCTCGCCCTGAAGTGTGGGAGATGTTTCGTAGACCTCTCTCAGTGGCCGTAGGCTACTTTTTGTGGTCGTAGACCACTGGTCCCGTTTTGAGACCATTTTACGGTTTTCGGAGCCGTCGGTCGTGCGCCTCTGTTCAGGACCGCTTAACTTTCTCTGTTTGGCACGATTTTTGGACAGCTTGAACCTTTTGAACCTTCGTTTTAGCTTCTTGAGGAAGTTTGAACCTTTTGAACCCTTATTTTAGCTTCTTGAGGAAGTTAAACTTTCTGAACCTTCGTTTTAGCTTCTTGAGGGACCTTGAACCTTTTGAACCTTGGTTTTAGCTTCTTGAGGGCGCTTAGACATTTCGAACCTTCGTTTTAGCTTCTTTAGGGAGCTTGAACCTTTTGAACCCTGGTTTTAGCTTCTTGACGAAGTTGAACCTTCTGAACCTTCGTTTTAGCTTCCTGAGGGAGCCTGAACCTTTTGAACCTTCGTTTTAGCGTCTTGAGGGAGCTTGAACCTTTTGAACCTTCGTTTTAGCCTCTTGAGGGAGCTTGAACCTTTTGAACCCCTGTTTTGGCTTCTTGAGGAAGCTTGAAATTTTGAACTTTTCAACCTTCGTTTTAGCTTCTTGAGGAAGCTTGAACCTTTTGAACATTCGTTTTAGCTTCTTGAGGAAGTTTGAACCTTTTGAACCTTTGCTCTAGCTTCTCCGAGGAAGCTTGAACCTTTTGAACCCTTGTTTTAGCTTCTTGAGGAAGTTGAACCTTCTGAACCTTCGTTTTAGTTTCCTAAGGCAGCTTGAACCTTTTGAACCTTCGTTTTAGCTTTCTCAGGGAGCTTGAACCCTTTGAACCCTTGTTTTGGCTTCTTGAGGAAGCTTGAACCTTTTGAACCTTCGTTTTAGCTTCTTGAGGAAGCTTGAACTTTTTGAACCTTCGTTTTATCTTCTTGAGGAAGCTTGAACCTTTTGAACCTTTGCTCTAGCTTCTCCAAGAAGCTTGAACCCTTTGCTCTAGCTTCTCCAAGAAGCTTGAAACTTTTTAACCTTTGCTCCAGCTTCTCTGTGAAGTTTGAACCTTTTGCTCTAGTTTCTCCAAGAAGCTTGAACCCTCTTGTTTCTCTATAAGAGAGGGCCTCCCTCTCCTTTAGAGAGGTTGAAAAAAATTTGTCTAAGGAAAAGCACATATATCTCTCTATATCTCTACATTCTAGGCTTAGAGAGGGTGTTTGTTCTTGGCCTTTAACACCACCAGTGATTGCACATGTTGTGCTCGTTCTGAGGTTACAGAGTTTCGGCTGAGAGCCTTACCTCCGGACCTCGGGACTCTTTTGTGCTTTGCCTCGATTTGCGAACCAGGTTCTGTTTGCTCTCCCCAAAGGGAGGGAGAGGTTTCGTAGACCATCTCTCAGTGGCCGTATGTAATAACCCGACCCTCGCACATGATTTTTGTTCTGTTCCTAGCCCTCGATTGGTACTCTTAAATGTTTATTGAAAAAGTCCATGAAAAAGTTTGATGAAGCAAGTGAAATTCATGTTTATAGATGCCTATCTGTTCCTTAAGAAAATTATCTGTTTCCACTAAAACATTAAATTAGAAATTTGAAAGTCTTAACAGCTTAATTACCTGAATTTGATAAGATATTCGTGATCAGCATAATTTTTAGATAATTTTAAGCATGTTTGTGAAATTTTAATTTTGGGCTGATTAAACGATTCAATTTCGTCTTATATGGTAGAAGTGATGAATGAATATATTTATATATCAATGTTGTTCTTGAACTTAATAGACTTAAGTAAACATTTCTTGGGAGAAAGGGAGAGAGATCAAGAACAAGAGGGAGTAGAGGCAAATTGGAGCCAAGTAAGTTGACTTTCCTTAATCTAATCCTCTTCCCCAAATTTAAATAGTAAATTTATGATTTGGAATGATTTAGGATGAAATGGAAGTTTTGGATGTGTGTATAGTAAAGATTTAGAAGAATTATTTCATGATTTATGGAGTTTAGACTCAATTCAAGTTATTGTTTATTAAATTGAGTTATGTTTTTGACATACCTCTGTTAAGTGTATGAAGTTAGGAGGCTCAAGGATGAATTTATAATGTTGAATTTCAACTTTTGTTCTAACCAATTAAGTGATGATCAAGGGCTTAATTCAATTTAAATTAGCTTAAAGTATGATATGTTGCACTCTAATTACATGTTTTTGAACCATGTTTTAGTGTTTAAAAGTTTCAATTTAGGGCCTCTAAACACCCCCAAAAGAACCACAATTTGTAGCAAAATTCGGACAAAAAAGTGCAGAATCGCCGCACGTGCGGGAGTCATGGCCGCACGTGCGGCTCATGCTGAAAAAGTCGGATTGCTCCGTTTTGCGTGTAGAATCCTGTAACATTGCCGGAATGTGTATTTGATGTCTTTTTGATATGTATTAATGCATTCGAAATGAAGCGAAACGAAGCGAAACAAAATGTAATTTGAAAGGAACTAACATGTAAGTTTTCAATGTGTGCAGGGCACACTACGGGTGGAACAATCGCGTCAGTCCAACACTGTGAGTAGTAGTACCTATGTGAATGTTATGTAATTACGGTATGATTCGAGATATGTAAAGTAACCATGTTATGGAAATGTTATGCAATTACATTAATGTTTCAAGGCATGAAAGGCAACTATGTTATGTTATGTAAACATTTGTTACTGTTTAAAGTATGCAAGGAAGTACAAGTTTCAAGGGTTTAAGGCCATATATTTTCAAGGGCGTGATGCTATATATTTCAAGGGCCATAGTGCCAACATGTTTACAAGGGCTTCATGCCACTTTTCAAGGGCCATAGTGCCGCCAAGTTTCAAGGGCCATAGTGCCAACATGTACAAGGGCTTTGTGCCACCATCTTCAAGGGCTTATAGCCACCAAGTTCATTTACAAGCTTAGGCCTAAGGCCATTATGTATGTATCGTCGCAGAATCAGACTAATGTATTGCTATATCATCTGTTCAAGTTAAATAATGTTTCATTTATGTATTACTATTCACTGAGCCCGGCTCACTCTCAGTTTCATCTGTTTCTGTAGGTCTACCTCCAGGTGAGCAATCCTAGCTCAGGATGCCGCTTCCTTCGGACAACCTTTATGTATCCAGACACTATACCAAGCCATTCATTTTTGGTGAAACTGTATTGACAATAGGGGTAGTTTTGAGTGCCATTTAAAGTTGTCATGCATAATGTTCATGTTGTTTTTGTATACGCCCAATTATGGGGCTGGGACTGTAAATGTAATGTATGTGTAGTAACCGATATCCAGAGATTTAGTTTTTAACTTTGTCCGTTTTTGTTGAAGTATATGACACATGAGATCTTGGCATATTAGAAATAGCTCAATGGTGTATGTTGTATCTATGATATGTTTGCATTTTTATGCTTCCGATACGGCCCCACAGGTTGTGTATCAGGTTACATGTCCTTTTATGCATAGGTCATGCCCAAACTTTTAGGGGCAGGTGTAGGGTATGACAAGTGGTATCAGAGCACGAGTTGCCATCTCACACACGGACCCATTGAGCTTTAGGGTGTCTAGAAAAGAGTTAGGCATCATGCATGACATCCTAAAAGTATAAGACCAATTGATGGCAACATTAAGAGTACTCTGATAATGCTAACAATTTTGAACTATGTTTACTGTATATAATTGACTGTTGTGTAGATTATGGTGAGAACAAGGACAGAGGAGCAGGAAGATGCTACTGCCGCACGGTTGGATAGGATGGAGAGAATGCTTATGGAACTGGCAGAGACCTTACGACAGCAACAGTAACAGCCACCACAGCAGCAACAACCCCAAGAACAACCGCCACCCCCACCGGGAATACCAGAGTTCCATGCTGAAGACCGAGCTATCACTCTCACTAAGGAGTTTAAAAAGATGAAACCCCCATCTTTCAAAGGGGGAATAGAACCGATGAAAGCTGAGGCCTGGGTGTTGGGCATAGAGAAATTATTTGAAGTTTTCCCTTGCACCGAAGCTCAAAAAGTGCAATTGGCTGCCTTCACCCTTGAAGATGAAGCACGCAGATGGTGGATGCTTACGAGAACAACCCATCCAGGGCTAACTTGAGACAGATTTCTGGAGCTGTTTTATGATAAATACTTTCCCCAAAGTATGTGGGATAAAAAGGTGACTGAATTTGAAACTCTCAGACAAGGGAACATGACTGTTGCTGAATATGAGGCCCAATTTGCGGAGCTAGCCCGGTTTGCACCGCATATGGTGGACACACATTATAAAAAGGCACGAAAATTTGAAGGGGGATTATGAGGAGCAATTCTGGATCGAGTCAATATGTTAAAGTTGCCTACGTATGTAGATGTGCTGGAGAGGGCTGTCGTAGCTGAAGGAAACCTTGCTGCTCAGAATCGGGCTGCCGAGTGGAAAGGAAAAAGGCAAAACAATCAATGGTCAAAGGGAGCGACTACTCCACCAAACAAGAAGCAAAACTCAGGGACTTCAAATATTTCTGCTCCTAACCAGGGTACGATTCCTACTTGTTCAGAATGTGGAAAGAGACATCATGGAATATGTCAATGGAAGTCTGGAGCCTGCTATCAGTGTGGCAAAATGGGTCATTTGATAAAGGACTGCCCCCAAAGGACTCAACGAAATGGCAACAGGGCTGCTACTAGTTCAGCGGGGTCTACGCCAACTGCTAACACCAAGGCACCGGTCAAACCTAACAACAATAAAGACATAGCAAGACAAGGCAGAGTGTTTGCATTGGTTCTAGGAGATGTGCAGAATGCAGCAACAGTGGTGTCAGGTACATTTATGGTTCATGGTCATTTTGCTTCTGTCTTATTTGATTCCGGTTCTACTCATTCCTATGTGTCAAAATTGTTTGCACAAAAGTTAGATAAAACTGAAGACAAATTGTCCTATATGTTGTGTGTGTCTTCACCTTTGGGAGACTCTATGTTTTGTACTTCAGTTTACCTTGATTGTGAACTTCAACTTGGGGATATCTGGGTATACGCCAACCTGTTACCACTCGACATGACCTATTTTGATATCATTCTGGGAATGGATTGGTTAGGCGAAAATGGTGCAACTATAGATTGTTTGACTAAACAGATCAGTTTCCATCCTCCGGGTCAATCAGAGTCTATGGTTCAGGGACAGGAAGTGACTTCTCCACCTTACTTGATTTCTGCGGCAAAGGCGTGTAAATTAATTCAGAAAGGATGTCAGGGATATTTATGCAGTATTTTGGAAGAGCAAGTGGTGAATGGGGATATCAACAGAATTCCAGTTGTTTGCGAATTTTCGGACGTCTTTCCTGAGGAATTACCAGGGCAGTTGATAGACCGTGAAATTGAGTTTACTATTGATGTAGCCCTGGGAACTCAACCCATTTCGAAGACTCCGTATAGAATGTCGCCAGTTGAGATGAAGGAATTAAAACTGCAGTTGCAAGATTT
This sequence comes from Camellia lanceoleosa, assembly GCA_025200525.1. NCBI lineage: Eukaryota > Viridiplantae > Streptophyta > Magnoliopsida > Ericales > Theaceae > Camellia > Camellia lanceoleosa. The sequence goes on along the minus strand of CM045770.1, from coordinate 153,399,766 downwards.
ATTAGACAAGGGATTCATCCGTCCAAGTGTGTCTCCGTGGGGTGCGCCAGTTTTGTTTGTCAAGAAGAAGGATGGAACACTCCGGCTTTGTATTGATTACAGAGAATTGAATAAAGTCACCATCAAGAACAAGTATCCATTGCCAAGAATCGATGACCTATTTGATCAGCTTCAGGGAGCACAAGTCTTTTCCAAGATTGATCTACGGTCTGGGTACCATCAATTAAAAGTCAGGGTCGAGGATGTTGAGAAGACAGCTTTTTGAACCCGGTATGATCATTATGAATTTTTGGTTATGCCCTTCGGAGTCACTAACGCGCCAGCAGCTTTTATGGATTTGATGAACCGTGTTTTCAACCCCTATTTGGATGACTTTGTGGTGGTCTTTATTGATGATATTCTCATCTACTCAAAGGATGCAAAAGCTCATGAAACTCATCTTCGTTTGATCCGTCAAACCCTCCGGGAAAGGAAATTGTATGCAAAGCTGAAGAAATGTGAATTTTGGCTACAAGAGGTGGCATTTCTAGGGCATATCATCACGAAGGAAGGAGTTTTCGTTGACCCACACAAGATTGAGGCAATCATAAAGTGGCCAACTCCTGGTAATGTGACTGAGATGCGTAGTTTTATGGGGTTAGCTGGCTATTATCGGAGGTTTGTTCAAGATTTTTCAAAAATTGCTGTGCCACTCACACAACTAACTCGAAAGGGAGTTGCATTCGAATGGTCAAAAGTGCGGGAATATGCTTTTCAAGAATTGAAGACAAGGTTGACAACAGCACCCGTTTTGGCCTTACCATCCGGTACCGAGGGATTTGTAATCTACAGCGATGCTTCACACAAAGGGCTTGGTTGTGTGCTAATGCAAAATGGAAGAGTCATCGCTTATGCTTCTCGACAGTTGAAACCTCACGAGCAGAATTATCCCACGCATGACCTTAAGCTGGCAGCCGTAGTTTTTGCTCTGAAGATATGGAGGCACTATTTGTATGGTACTACTTGCGAAGTATATACTGATCATAAGAGTCTTAAGTACCTTTTTACTCAAAAAGAGTTAAATATGCGGCAGCGACGGTGGTTGGAACTTCTCAAAGACTATGATCTGCAGATTCATTACCATCCTGGTAAAGCCAACACAGTTGCAGATGCGCTCAGTCAGAAAAGTATGGGGACTTTGGCAAATTTAATTACAGGGAAAAAGGAAATGGCAACTGAATTGGATAAGATGGAAGTAGACTTTGTGCTACATGGACGGGAAGCTTTAATGGCAGCAGTGATGGCCCAACCAACTTTATATGAGAAAATTAAATTGCATCAGACAGAAGATGAAACCTTAAAGAAGATATGTGACGAGTTAGGAACGAAATCAAAATCGGGATTCAATTTGGTAGACTCAGTGCTTAAATTTCAAAACCGAATATGTGTCCCCAATGTGCTAAATATTAAACAAAGGTTGATGGAAGATGCACATACCTCAAGGTTCTCAGTGTATCCAGGGAGTACCAAAATGTACCGAGATTTAAAGCGGAATTTTTGGTGGCCAGGAATGAAGAGGGAGATTGCTGAATTTGTCTCTAAGTGTTTACATTGCCAGCAAGTAAAGGCGGAGCATCAGAGACCGGCAGGTTTGCTACAGCCCCTTCCAATCCCGGAATGGAAGTGGGAACATTTAACCATGGATTTTGTTGTGGGGTTACCCCGGACTCCCCGGGGCATGAATTCCATATGGGTCATTGTTGATCGATTAACTAAGTCCGCTCATTTCCTACTAGTGAAGACTCAATATAATGCAGATAAACTGGCGGTACTTTATGTGAACGAAATTGTGAGGCTCCATGGCATTCCGGTCTCAATTGTATCAGATAGAGATCCTAAGTTTGTCTCCAGATTCTGGTAGAGTTTACAAGAGGCAATGGGAACAGAATTAAAGTTTAGCACGGCTTTCCACCCTCAGACCGACGGTCAATCCGAGAGAACGATCCAAACCCTAGAAGATTTGCTCCGAATGTGTGTACTGGATTTTCAAGAAAGTTGGGAAACTCACCTACCGTTGATAGAATTTGCGTACAATAATAGCTACCACTCGAGTATAGACATGGCACCCTATGAAGCCTTGTATGGAAGACCATGTCGTTCCCCGGTGTGTTGGGCTGAAGTTGGAGATAAAGCCTTACTAGGGCCTGAAATTGTTCAATTGACAACTGAGAAAGTTCACGTTATTCGAGAAAGACTGAAAACTGCTCAGAGTAGACAGAAGAGTTATGAGGATAATCGACGACGGGACTTAGAATTTGAAGTTGATAGTCATGTTTTTGTGAAGGTTACCCTGATGAAAGGACACGCAAGATTTGGAAAGAGGGGTAAGTTAGCACCTCGGTATGTTGGTCCCTTTCAGATTCTGGAAAGAGTGCGTCCGGTAGCTTACCGTGTTGCCCTTCCACCACATATGAGTCAAGTACATAATGTGTTTCATGTCTCTATGCTTCGCAGATATCTTCCGGATCCGTCACATGTCATTGATTACTACCAAATTGAATTGGATGATAAGTTAATTTACGAATAACAACCAATCCGCATTTTGGACAGACAAGTAAAACAGTTATGAAACCGAGAAATTCCAATGGTAAAGGTTGAGTGGCAAGAACATTACGGAACCGACGCAACATGGGAAAGAGAGGAGGAAATGCAACACCAATACCCACACTTAATTCAATCTTAGGGTAAAAAAAGTTTGGAGGACCAAACTTCTTTAAGGGGGGGAGAGTGTAATAACCCGACCCTCGCACATGATTTTTGTTCTATTCCTAGACCTCAATTGGTACTCTTAAATGTTTATTGAAAAAGTCCATGAAAAAGCTTAATGAAGCAAGTGAAATTCAAGTTTATTGCCTATCTGTTCCTTAAGAAAACTATCTGTTTCCACTAAAACATTAAATTAGAAATTTGAAAGTCTTAACAGCTTAATTACCTGAAATTGATAAGATATTCATGATCAGCATAATTTTTTGATAATTTTAAGCATGTTTGTGAAATTTTAATTTTGGACTGATTAAACGATTCAATTTCGTCTTATATAGTAAAAGTGATGAATGAATATATTTGTATATCAATGTTGTTCTTGAACTTAATAGACTTAAGTAAACATTTCTTGGGAGAAAGGGAGAGAGATCAAGAACAAGAGGGAGTAGAGGCAAATTGGAGCCAAGTAAGCTGACTTTCCTTAATCTAATCCTCTTCCCCAAATTCAAATAGTAAATTTACGATTTGGAATGATTTAGGATGAAATGGAAGTTTTGGATGTGTGTATAGTAAAGATTTAGAAGAATTATTTCATGATTTATGGAGTTTAGACTCAATTCAAGTTATTGTTTATTAAATTGAGTTATGTTTTTGACATACCTCTGTTAAGTGTATGAAGTTAGGAGGCTCAAGGATGAATTTATAATGTTGAATTTCAACTTTTGTTCTAACCAATTAAGTGATGATCAAGGGCTTAATTCAATGCAAATTAGCTTAAAGTATGATATGTTGCACTCTAATTACATGTTTTTGAACCATGTTTTAGTGTTTAAAAGTTTCAATTTAGGGCCTCTAAACACCCCCAAAAGAACCACAATTTGTAGCAAAATTCGGAAAAAAAAGTGCAGAATCGCCGCACGTATGGGAGTCATGGCCGCATGTGCAGAAGCCAATCGCCGCACGTGCAGGGGTTATGGCCGCAGGTGCGGGAGAAGAAGAAAATGAGGGCTTCCATTCTGTCTAAAAAGCATGTGCGGGGGCATTTTGCCGTACGTGCGGGAGGAGGTTGCCGCACGTACGGGGATTACAGCCGCACGTGCGGCTCATGTTGAAAAAGTCAGATCGCTCCGTTTTGCGTGTAGAATCCTCTAATATTGCCGGAATGTGTATTTGATGTCTTTTTGATATGTATTAATGCATTCGAAATGAAGCGAAACGAAGCGAAACGAAATGTAATTTGAAAGGAACTAACATGTAAGTTTTCAATGTGTGCAGGGCACACTACGGGTGGAACAAGCGCGTCAGTCCAACACTGTGAGTAGTAGTACCTATGTGAATGTTATGTAATTATGGTATGATTCGAGATATGTAAAGTAACCATGTTATGGAAATGTTATGCAATTACATTAATGTTTCAAGACATGAAAGGCAACTATGTTATGTTATGTAAACATTTGTTACTGTTTAAAGTTGTAGACGCGCCCGTGGGCCTCATGCTACAGTTCGGACTCCCTTTTTGTTTGTTGCGGTTCTTAATCTGAACCAAAGAGTCCAACTCTGGCAAATCGTTTTGAGAAAAAACAGATTTTGAAAAGAAGTGTCACGCCCCAAATCCGCCCCTAAAAATTTGGGCATGACCCATTCGAAATGGACACCAAACCTGATAAATATTATCTATGGGGCCTGAACGGAAGCATTTAATATCATATAATAGTATAAAATAATATCCATTGAGCTACCACTACTATGCCAGGATCACGCATGAACATAATGCGAGATAAACATACATTGGCGTATATCCGGAGATAGCTAAATACATATACATATACATCAAGCTTAATAAACACTTAGGGTACAAATTAAAACTTAGCAAAACTCCATAACTTGAACGGTCAACACCTAAGAATCTAGATACTCAAGGCTTGGCAACTGGTAACGGAAGCCACAGGTTAAGGTTGACCCCCAGGTTGAGTGCCTACAGAAACAAACATAAAATAAAGTGAGTCAAGCTCAGTGAATAATAGTAAGTAAATCATGTAATATTCAACTCAAACAATAAAGTATATAATCAGAGAAGTATATGGTTAACTACATTCAAAAGATGTCTCAAACACACATGGGTCTAGTTTAAATATAGCAAATTTTATCGGCCGAAATAACAGAATAGCCTTTCGGCCCAGAACAGCCTTGCGGCCCAGAACATACTACTATGTACGTATATCTTTTCAACATTTCATTCTCATTGAGTTCCAATCAACACATATGCTAATATTGTAACTGACGGAAATCAAAATGTCATTAACGAACATTATGTCACAAAACATACATTGAATCAAATGAAGTTAATATCATGTTATGCATAGCACAACCGGAACAGTAATAGAAATAACATCAGTTTTCTTAAAATACCGTTCTGCTTAATAAGGACAGAATGACCCACATTCTAACGTGAGTCTCGTAATAATGTTAAACATTTACATGCGTATCATAGATTCTCAACGACTTCGGGTCCATGTGTAACACAATGGAATATTCTTAGTTTCATACAGATATTTGGTTTAAAGATAAACATAATTCCGTTTATTCATTAAGAATTGCTTATAGATAATAGAGAATTATTATTCATCATCGACAGAACAGGGTCATTTCAAAGTCATACCGATGTATGCCGACCTTTCAACGTTCACATTGACTTTCAACCATCATAAATGTTTGTGTAACATGTTCGTGTAACACTTACAAGAAACAGAGCGTTAGTGATAATAATTATCGATGCTAAATAAAATGTATATCTTTGTACTATTACTCACAGTGGTTAGATGCTAGGTCCGCCCCTGTAGTTAACCCTACACAAGTCAATTCAACAACATTTAACACAACCCAACATAATCAACATAACCTCACATAATCATCTCCAATTAATATAATCCACACTATTTAGCGTTATTTAACTCAATACCACCAAATATAATTCCACATAATTCTATTTAAATTGCTAAGGCCCAATTCAACATTCCAAAGCCAAGTTTACCTCATCCACATTATCAACAAACCTTTCTTCCCAATTTCCTTTCTCATTAAAACATAATTCACAATACTCAAACAAAGTTCATTCAGAATTTTAAACATAATTTCCAAGTATCACTAAATTCCAATTAAACTTGTATATACCTAATTCAATATCCCAATTTCATTATTCTACTTTCGATTTGGACCAACTCTTTGGTTATCATCCTTAATCAACCTAGGGTTCCAAGAAAATATTGAAATTTCAAGAAATAATTAACTTATTAACCCAACACTTTATATTCTAATTTTTCCATTGATTAAACATCTAGGATTCATAATTCATCATTTAAACCCATCAATTGGCCCCTCCATGCTTCAAATCCGAAATTCCCAAATCTTATAAGTTACTCTATTTGCTCCAAAAATGCAATTTATACATTAATACAATGGAACTACTACCACTCTAGCTCTTAATGTAAATCTTGAAGAATATTAGAACCCTTACCTCAAGAATCAACAAAGGAGCAAGCTTGAGAAGAAACCTTCGCAAATCCATGTTCTAATCGGTTAAAAGCATTGATCTTTTCTTATTCTTCATCCTTGATGTCCAAACCATGGTGGATTGTTGTTCAAAATAGAGGGAATCAAGGGTTTGAGGCTAGGGTTTCGGAGGGTTTCAGACTTAGAAGAAGAGAAAAGAAGAGAGGGGAAAGAAAATGTGGAAAAAGATCTCAAAATCCCGTTTTTAGAGCTGCTGTCCCGTAATTCCCGCTCGAGCGTCCATATTCCCGCTCGAGCGGACCTGTTCCAGCACAGATTCCAAAACTTCAAATAGGTGTAACTCTCCCATCCGGACTCCGTTTTAGGTCGTTCTTGTGTTCAAATTGAAGCCCCGGAAATAAGCTTTCCAATGGTTCTAACCTCACATCCATATTCAAAGTGGGGAAAAAGAAAAGGGCAAATGAGTGACGGTTGGTCGCAAACAAATTATTCAAAATAAAGTTTTTGATCCAATCTTACTCTACCATCATATTATCATCTCAATTAATATCCCAAAATAAGGTAAGAACATTTCAAATACACTAAGAAGAACATCAAAATGAATCCACATGCTTCAGAATCAAACTTACCCAGGCGACCCGCTCGAGCGCCCAACCTTGCGCTCGAGCGCGCAGACCAACAAAGTCGTCCGCTCGAGCGTAAACTCCCCCGCTTGAGCGGAGAACCACAACTCCTGTAATCTCAGCCGTCTCGAAAAATTGCCGAAACCCCAAAGTCCGCCGAGCGCCCCCTCCGCTCGAGCGGAGGAAAGGATTTCTGGGTCGTTACATCCTTCCCTCCTTACAAAAATTTCGTCCTCGAAATTTGAGAAAACCAAATAGAAAATAGGTCAAACATATACAGAAACACACTTGGGATAGAAAAGGATCACAAATACTTTTGATCAACATATACGCATCAAAATTTCAACGGCCAAGGAACAACACTAACCAATTATAATCCCAAGGCCCATAACAACTTCTCAATTTCAAAGACAATTCACATTATACGGTCCATCACCAAAATTCAATTGCACTTCAATTAGCGGCATCACCAACTCTTTATTTCATTGACACTAAAAACATAGAATAGTGAGGACCATCATACAATTACCCCTTAAAGACACTCACATAAAGGCTCCTACTCAACTTCAAGAGAGGTCAATCAAAAGCTCAAACATACCTTAAACTTTAAAATCTATACACCCTTTTCACTTTCTCATTTACTTCTTTTCTTTTCAATCCTTATTTCTTTCTAGGCGTAAGAAGACTTGGATATATATATAGATGGTCATACATAAAACATATGGGATACAATCCAATCGTTTAAGCATTCCAAAATGGAAATCTCGTAAACATACTTAAGATTACATAAGAATTATCCGGTCACGTATACATAATCAATTTTAGATAATTAAACCTTTAAGGTTTCAAATTTCTTATTCAATTATGCGAAATGAGTTCCCACAAAGATGCATTAAGTTCACTCGTAATGAAAGTACCCCCACAAAGTCTCTAACTAAGTCACCAAATTGTAATAGTTCCATACACAATTTTAATTAGAGAGTACATGTTCGAACTTATCTTCTAATGCAGCTTTACTCGGTGGTCCCCGACCATTACGTAGTTCCCAAGTAACTTAATTACATGGTTAGACTTAAATCCGATTATGCATCATTGGATCGATTTTAACTTACCAAATAAGGTTCTCGCCTAAGAGGTACCACAACTTCCATTTACGAAAATATACTAAGATCATAGCATTACATAGGTTTTAAATCACATTCTCTACTTCTTGACGAAATCAATGGTGGGAAGAAAAATCCCCATTATAGACACCGATCATCTTTGTCATATTGAATTCAACATCATACTTGACTAATCATTCATAATCGTAAGGTATAACATTTTCCTTTACTAGCGCTTTTCTTGTTATAGCACAAATTCATTTGGTTCCTTTCCCTATTCAAACAATTCTTCCGCTTTCTCCGGCAGAGACAACGCCACTCACATGGTTTCGCCTTTACAACTTATAATTATAGTGGATCAACAAACGGTCGAAAGGTAAAATAGAGACCAATCATTTGGCCCGGTTAGTTAACAAACATAGAGCTTCCAGTTATTCCTCGTACGTAGATTCTACCAAGTTCATTCATATAATTATAACTCTTATTACGTATACAGTAACCATAAAAAAAAAACACATCTTTCCAGAGTCTATAAAAGCAACAACTTACGCAATAGTATAACAAAGGAGCAATTTGATTTCGTGACATCCCGGTTCAGAATTCTTAACATTAATTCAATGTGGTAGTCAATCAATTTGTAATCATGTAGTGAATATTGTCCAAAGTTGTCTAAACATGTAAGAGAAGGTAAATGTCCTTAACAAAATGGAATATTTCCATGTCCTTTATTTCCACCGTAATCCACGAGATCGCAAAAAACAGTTCACATCATAACTTCCATATAGGTGATATAGAACAATGTCACAACCTCTAACATTTGCATAGTTACATAAAATAGTTCACGTAAATGAGTTTCTCAATCTTAAGTCACTTAATATACAAAAACAGAATTTGAATTCTGCAGAGAGCTTAGCTACTTATCGATCATTTAGGTTGACTTCAAGTAGTCAAATGCCATTTTTTCTTTCTTTTTTATTTTTTTTTTTTTTTTTACCACCCTTATATATCACAAATCATAGATTTCACAACCAAATCCCAATTACACGTAACCTGAACTCATTCGACACTATCAATCCACATCATGTTATGACATAGCATAAACAACAGATAAATAGAAGCATATTCGCATGCATTCTTAGTTATACTTGAATCGAAACAAAAATCGAACTTATACTTGATCATAATCCACCCGCATAAGACCGCTTGTGGCAAGAGATATCTTGTAACATACTTATACCACGGTATTTTTACCCGCAAGGGCCCTTAATACTTTTACATACATGGATCATCATTCCTTAATTCTTAACATAACGTATCGTAAAAATGAAACAAAGGCTTGTCATATCATGTCATTATCGCACTTAATGTAATAGAATAAGTCACTTCTTACATGGGTCCAACTATTATCCAAAACACAACTTATCAAAATACATATCACAATACCTTTTTAAATCATAGGTCCAAACAATACCATAACAAGAAAGACATCACTATATCATAACTAAATCTTTCATACTTAGTGTTTAAGCAATTTATGACAACTGAAACAGATTCAGATATATGCTCATAATCATATTCATATTTAAATTTTGCATAAGATCATATATGGCTAACTATCAGATCAGGTAGGTCCGAAGACCACAATAGGTAGGTCCGATGACCACAACAGGTAGGTCCAAAGACCACAACAGGTAGGTTCGAAGACCACAACAGGTAGGTCCGAAGACCACAAAATTGATACCAATAGCCACGGTATTGTTACCCCCGGGCGAGGGCCATAGGAATTAAGGGTGCCACAATTACTTATACCATTTTAACAGATTGACATGTTGGCCCAGAATTATCATATTGGCCTTTCAGCCCAGATAGCCTTTCGGCACAGATATATCAGAAATATACAGAAGTGTGTATGGACTCAAGAGGTGGCTCGTACGGATTCTAGAGGTGGCTCCCACTAAAGTGTAGCACTTAGTTCCGTACAGCACTTTGCTCCATACCAGAAGTCAATAAGTCTCATCATGTCATATCATAAGCAAAATGAGTATCATAGCGGAACAACCATAATGTCATCAAAATAGGCTTTTCAAAAATCAATCATTTCGTATAATAGACATGAGAGGTATAATAGACATGGCTCATAATCGTTAACGTAAACAAATTACTCTTAACGTTGCTATCGCCTTTTTCATATGCACTAAGGATGTCATGCATGAAGCCTAAGTCTTTTCTAGACATCCTACACTTCAATGGATCCGTGTGTGAGATAGCAACTCGTGCTCGATACCACTGTCACGCCCCAAATCCGCCCTAAAATTTGGGCATGACCCATTCAAAATGGACACCAAACCCGATAAATATTATCTATGGGCCCGAACGGAAGCATTTAATATCATATAATGGTATAAAATAATATCCATTGAGCTACCACTACTATGCCAGATCACGCATGTAACATAATGCAGATAAACATACATTGACGTATATCCGAGATAGCTAAATACATATACATATACATCAAGCTTAATAAACACTTAGGGTACAAATTAAAACTTAGCAAAACTCCATAACTTGAACGGTCAACACCTAAGAATCTAGATACTCAAGGCTTGGCAACTGTAGCGGAAGCCACAGTTAAGGTTGACCCCGTGTTGAGTGCCTACGTAAACAAACATAAAATAAAGTGAGTCAAGCTCTGAATAATAGTAAGTCAATCATCTAATATTCAACTCAAACAATAAAGTATATAATCAGAGAAGTATATGGTTAACTACATTCAAAAGATGTCTCAAACACACATGGGTCTAGTTTCCAGAATGAGCAACTTATCACCCGTAAATAATGTAATAGCCTTTCGCCCGTAATACCTTTGCGCCCGTAACATACTACTATGTACGTATATCTTTTCAACATTTCATTCTCATTGAGTTCCAATCAACACATATGCTAATATTGTAACTGACGGAAATCAAAATGTCATTAACGAACATTATGTCACAAAACATACATTGAATCAAACAGAAGTTAATATCATGTTATGCATAGCACAACCGGAACAGTAATAGAAATAACATCAGTTTTCTTAAAATACCGTTCTGCTTAATAAGGACAGAATGACCCACATTCTAACGTGAGTCTCGTAATAATGTTAAACATTTACATGCGTATCATAGATTCTCAACGACTTCGGGTCCATGTGTAACACAATGGAATATTCTTAGTTTCGTACAGATATTTGGTTTAAAGATAAACATAATTCCGTTTATTCATTAAGAATTGCTTATAGATAATAGAGAATTATTATTCATCATCGATGTAACAGGTCATTTCAAAGTCATACCGATGTATGCCGACCTTTCAACGCTCACATTGACTTTCAACCATCATAAATGTTTGTGTAACATGTTCGTAACACTTACAAGAAACAGAGCGTTAGTGATAATCATTATCGATGCTAAATAAAATGTATATCTTTGTACTATTACTCACAAAGGGTTAGATGCTAGGTCATACAGTAGTTAACCCCACACAAGTCAATTCAACAACATTTAACACAACCCAACATAATCAACATAACCTCACATAATCATCTCCAATTAATATAATCCACACTATTTAGCGTTATTTAACTCAATACCACCAAATATAATTCCACATAATTCTATTTAAATTGCTAAGGCCCAATTCAACATTCCAAAGCCAAGTTTACCTCATCCACATTATCAACAAACCTTTCTTCCCAATTTCCTTTCTCATTAAAACATAATTCACAATACTCAAACAAAGTTCATTCAGAATTTTAAACATAATTTCCAAGTATCACTAAATTCCAATTAAACTTGTATATACCTAATTCAATATCCCAATTTCATTATTCTACTTTCGATTTGGACCAACTCTTTGGTTATCATCCTTAATCAACCTAGGGTTCCAAGAAAATATTGAAATTTCAAGAAATAATTAACTTATTAACCCAACACTTTATATTCTAATTTTTCCATTGATTAAACATCTAGGATTCATAATTCATCATTTAAACCCATCAATAGGACCCTCAATGCTTCAAATCCGAAATTCCCAAATCTTATAAGTTACTCTATTTGCTCCAAAAATGCAATTTATACATTAATACAATGGAACTACTACCACTCTAGCTCTTAATGTAAATCTTGAAGAATATTAGAACCCTTACCTCAAGAATCAACAAAGGAGCAAGCTTGAGAAGAAACCTTCGCAAATCCATGTTCTAATCGGTTAAAAGCATTGATCTTTTCTTATTCTTCATCCTTGATGTCCAAACCATGGTGGATTGTTGTTCAAAATAGAGGGAATCAAGGGTTTGAGGCTAGGGTTTCGAAGGGTTTCAGACTTAGAAGAAGAGAAAAGAAGAGAGGGAAAAGAAATTGTGGAAAAAGACCTAAAAATGCTGTTTTTAGAGCTGCTGTCCCGTAATTCCCGCTCGAGCGTCCATATTCCCGCTCGAGCGGACCTGTTCCAGCACAGATTCCAAAACTTCAAATAGGTGTAACTCTCCCATTCGGACTCCGTTTTAGGTCGTTCTTGTGTTCAAATTGAAGCCCCGGAAATAAGCTTTCCAATGGTTCTAACCTCACATCCATATTCAAAGTGGGGAAAAAGAAAAGGGCAAATGAGTGACGGTTGGTCGCAAACAAATTATTCAAAATAAAGTTTTTGATCCAATCTTACTCTACCATCATATTATCATCTCAATTAATATCCCAAAATAAGGTAAGAACATTTCAAATACACTAAGAAGAACATCAAAATGAATCCACATGCTTCAGAATCAAACTTACCCAGGCGACCCGTTCGAGCGCCCAACCTTGCGCTCGAGCGCGCAGACCAACAAAGTCGTCCGCTCGAGCGTAAACTCCCCCGCTCGAGCGAAGAACCACAACTCCCAGAATCTCAGGCCGTCTGAAAAATTGCTGGAAACCCCAAAAGTCCGCTCGAGCGGCCACTCCTCCGCTCGAGCGGAGGAAAGGATTTCTGGGTCGTTACAAGAAGTGCCAAACATGGACTGCTTTGCAAGATACAGAGTCGCCACCTAAATATTTTTTAATGGGAAAATTTAGGAAATCCTGACTCGGTGCCAAAGGCCACGTGTCCGTCATCACCAAAGTTGTCTTGGCTCGGGAGCTTGGGTACGATCGGGGAAGGTCAGCTATGAGCACCCCCTTTCGCCTGGTCCAAAGACCGGCCTCTACTAACCATGATATCCGATTTTGAAAACATTATGTGTTCTTGTTCCGGTTATTAGCCTAGATTTACTATGTTATGCTGTAGACACCCCATTTTTGACCGTCCTCAAGACTTGGACGTCACCACTTGAACACTCGGTGATCATCCATGTTCGTGTTCATTTGGAGTTCCCGGAGTTCTCGGCTCGCGCGCCTTGCCTCAGGACCTCCGAACTTGACCGTTTTGTGTTTGGTTTTGCACCAAACACTTGTCTTTTGCCTTGGAAGGGCAGGGAATGCCTTGTGAGGTATCCCCACACACCACCGGCTGGGGCTAGAGGCCACCGGCTGGCTAGAGTTGCCACCAGCACTTTATTGTGCCGGTTGGCACTCTTTTGTGCCGGTCGGCACTCAATTTTGTCAAAATGACATTTTCTGCCGGCTGGGCACTGTGCACTTGCTTTCTGAGATATTTTCAGACAGCTGTGGGCAATTTGCTTCCCCTTCATACACGTGTATAGAGGGATGAGCCCTTGTTTACTTAGCTTGTAAGCCTTACAAGTTCTATAAGAAAGAAGGCTCTTCTCTTGGCTCAAGGGTTGGAATTCTTGAGAGGTTTCAGCCATTTTAGAGAGAGACCAAGCTCTGGTTTTAGGTTAGATCATATATCTATCTTATCTCTCTCCTTTCTTGATTATTTAGTACACTAGGTGCTTTAGTCCACACTTTTGCACACAAGCACCTAGTGTTTCACCTTCCTTTGATTCTTGAGGGTCCAGAGGTCTGTTTTGAAGCTTTGAAGCTGGTTTGGTACTCAAGGAAGCCAACACATCATCTTTGTTGAAGAGGCTTCAAGGGTAAGACACTATACCCTCTTTTTACCCCATTCTTGCAATCTATTTTTTCTTGCTTTAAAACAGTTTTTGAGCTTAGTGTTTGGCACAAAAAAGTTCTGATTTTTAACCCTCTTTATTGTATATTAAGAGTGTTTTGTGGTTTGGGGAAGTTTGACCACCCTTAGGCCTTGAAAAGGGCACTTTTTGTGCTATTTTGTGAGAGATCCGAGATTTTGGTGATAGGATCTCTTCACCACTGAAATCTTGAGGGATTTCAGTGGTGAAGAGCATGCCTTGAAGTCTCAAGAAGGAGAGGGCCACCCCCTCTCCTTGGTGTCCTTCAAAAGGGCAAGTTTCGGTTTCCAAAGGAGCACCATGTTTGAGTGTGTGTTGAGCATGCCTTGGTTGTCTTCCATGCTTATATTACCATGATATAACATGTTTCCAAGTTGGTTTTGGTCTCCTATGCATGCTTAGTATAGTTGCCTTGTAATGCCTCTTTATGTCCCAACATGCTTAGGTGGTATGCCTTCATTTCTAGCATGTTTTAGACTTGTGTTTGTGAAGATTTTGTGCTCATATTACCATGTTTTAGGTCTGTCCATAAGTGTTTTGGTCAATCTTGGCATGTTTAATATAGCCCCTTTGCATTTGGCTTGTTGGCCTTAAGAGTGTGCATGTGTAGCATGCCTTTGTTTGCATTGTTTTGATGGTTTGGAACCACCTAGCATGCTATTTCAGTCCATTTGGGTGTGCTTGTATGCTTACCTTGCATGCTCCTTCGTGACTTCTTAAGCTTGTGTTATATGCTCCATGTTTAGGCCTTATTGCATGCCTTAGGTTCCATGTCCCTTAGATGCCGTCTAAGTGGTCCTTTGGGCCTAATTTGACATGCTAAAAATCTGTTTTTGGTTGTTTGATGCATGCCATATGTGCTAGTGCTAAGTGTGGTTTAATGCCCTATTGACTTGCTTTAAGCCTAGGCCATTTGCATGCTTTGTTTAGCATGCTTCATTGCATGATTTGGCATCATGTTTGACATGGATTTCAGAGCTTTTCATGCATGCCATTAGCCCATGTTTGTGCCTCTTAAGTGTGCATGAGAGTTGCTTTTGTATGCCTTGGGTTTGGACCTTGACACTTGCATGTGTGTGAGTTTGTTTAGTCCCCATTTCTAGGCACTTTGGCCACTGATTTTGGGCCCATTTGAGATGCCTAACTCATGTCTAAATCCACCATTTCATTGGTTTGCATGCTTGTCTTGAATGCTTACTTGTATGCTTGCATGAGTGCATCACATTGCCCATATTGCATACTAGCTTGACATGTCTAGGATCGCATCATATGGGCATGCATGCTCTACCTCTTGACTAAGTCATGATGGAGGTTTTAGCACCATTGTTTGATTGATTGCATTGCATGCATTTGACATCAAAGTTGCATTCTTGGTTCTTAGGGCCATCATGCATGAAAATGCGCGATTGGTGGTCCGGGAACCGAGGCGCATGCCCCCTTGAGTCAATAACATGATAGGGAGTGTGTTTGGTGCATAAATGGCTTGAATTGCATTGCCTCGCATGTTGTTTCCCTCTGCTGCTGTGAGTTGCAGGTTCTGCAGGCATTCAGTGCCGGCCGGCACTATTTAGTGCCGACCGACAGTCAACAAACAGCCGATGGCTTCTTTTTGTGCCGGTGGCCTCCTCCTTCAGCCGGTGGTTCTATGCCCCAGCCGGTGGTACTCCCCAGTGCTCTGAGAGGCACTCCTGGGATTTTGGTAATTTTCTGAAGAGGAGAGCAGAGGAAACAGAGGCACACTTGCACGGGTCTTGATTCCGAAACCACTCCAGCCTTGTGCTTTTGGCCCTCATCCTGAGGCGATTTACTGTTTAATTAGATTAGTTAATTTATTTAATTAATTTGGTTGATTTGTAATATTTAATTAGCTAGGGTAGTTAATTATTTATTCGGTCTGTATTATTATTGGTCCCTCCGAGCGAGGGCGTAAATGTAATAAGTGTGTGTGGGTGAGTGGCATGTATGTCTTCCAACCCCCATTTCTTTGTAACCCTTTTATTTACCTGCTTATGGTAATGGACTAGGGCATGTTTATTTTAGCATACCTTATGCAATGCATGCGTGCATTCATGCATTTGTTTACATGCACCGGGCTCGGTACATCATACAAACTGCATAGCAATTTTCATTTCAAATTGAATACGTGCTACTCGCACATTTCACATGCCACGTTTAGGGTTAGCCGAGCCTACTCTAGATTGCATCTATGCCTGTGCTGCATTAGCCATTTAACATGAACTAGGTCATGCATGTTTGCTAACTAGTTTACTGTTTTGGCACGGAGTACGATGTAAGTTTTTATGGCTTTAGCATATCGCATGCGTGTGAATGTTTTCTATGACAGTATGCTTGCCATACGGCTAAGTGCTTACGTGATAAACTGTTTGAATGCCTGTGGGTGGAGGTTGGATTGCGTGAGTTGGGAGCACTCATTGAAATCCGTATTTTAGCCTACTTGCGAGTAGCAAAAACCAACACGTTTTTCGAGACAAAACGGATATGCAATGTTTATTTCCAAATTAGGCAATCTAGTCTATACTTTTGTGTTGTGCGCATCACATAGTAAATTCTAGGCTAATAATCGGAATAAGAACGCATAAAGTTTTCAAAAACGGATATCACGGTTAGTAGAGGCCGGTCTTCGGACCGGGCGAAAGGGGGTGCTCATAGCTGACCTTCCCCAATCGTACCCAAGCTCCCGAGCCAAGACATTTGGTGATGACGGACACGTGGCCATCGGCACCGAGTCAGGGTTTCCTAAATTTCCCCATTTTAAAAAATATTTAGGTGGCGACTCTGTAATCTGGCAAAGCAGTCCATGTTTGGCACTACTTTTTCAAAGATCTGTTTTTCTTCAAAACGATTTGCCAGAGTTGGACTCTTTGGTTCAGATTTAGAACCGCAACAAACAAAAAAGGGAGTCCGAACTGTAGCGCGAGGTCCCCCGCGGAACGTGTTACATATGCGCACAGCAAACAAGTATAGACTAGATTGCCTAATTTGGAAACAAGCATTGCATATCCGTTTGTTTTGAAAATGCTTTGGAATTTGCTACTCGCAAGTAGGCTCAAACACAGATTTCAACGAGTTTTTCCAACTCAAACAATCCAACCTTCATCCACAGGCAATCAGGCAGTTTATCTCATATAAGCACTTAGCCACATGGTAATCATGCTGTCATGTTAACATTCACACGCATGCGAGATGATAAAGCATAAATACTTACATTGTACTCCATGCCAAAACAATAAACTAGTTAGCAAATATGCATGTCCTAGTTCATGTTAAGTGGCTAATTCAACACATGCAAGGATGCAGTTAGAGTAGGCTCGGCTAACCCTAAAATGGCATGTGAAATGCTACAATTATCACGTATTCAATTTGGAATTGAAAATACAATGCAGTTTGTATGATGTACCGAGCCTGGTGCGTGCAAGACAAATACATGGATGCACGCATGCATAGCATAAGGTATGCTAATTTAGACGTGCCCTAATCTACCATCATAAGCAGGTAAATAAAAGGGAAGAAAGAAGTGGGGATTGGAAGACATGCACACACACGCACCCACACTTATTACAGATTCGCCCTCGCTCGGAGGGACCAAAAGAATAATACAAATTAATTAACTACGCAAGCTAATTAAATATTACAAATTGCCTAATTAGTTAACAACTAACTAAACTAGGAAAACAAGAACCGCCTCGAGGAGAGCACGATGCAACGCATGCTCTGTCTCGCCGAATTGCATCGCCATGCATAGATCGCCTCTGTTTTCTCGCTCGCCTTCTGAAGACTGCCAAAGTCTCAGAGATGCTTCTTCAGATACTGGGGATCACCATCGGCTGAGTAGAATGGCCACCGGCAGCTAGATATGGCCATCGGCTGGAAATGAGGCTATCGGCCACCAATACATTGCCGGTCGGCACTAAATATTGCCGGTCGGCAAAAAGTTCCTGCAGAACCTGCAACTCATAGCAGCAGAGGGCAGAACCTTGTATGGCAATGCAATCCAAACCATGTATGCACCAACCAAGCCTCTTATCATGTGTGCAACTCAAAGGGGCATGGTTCTTGGTTCTTGGACCATCAATCGCGCATTGGAATGCGTGATGGCCCAAGAGGCCAAGTGTGCAGCTTTCATTTCAAATGAAATGCAATGCAAACAAACAAACCACAACCCAATCCCTATCACTAATCAAGGGACAAAGCATGCATGCAAGATGCAATGCAACCTAGGCATGCAAGCTAAGGATGCAACATGGCATGGCAAGGCACTTATGCAAGCATACAAACAAGCATGAGGCAATGCAAACTAATGAAAAGATGGGCTTAAACATGATTTAGGCAGCTCTAAATAGGCCCAAAACAATGTCCAAAATGCTAAGTTCATGAAGGCGAATGCTCATGCAAACATGCATAGATACATGGTTCAAGACTTAAGCATAATGAAGCAACTTTTAAACACATTTAAAAGGGACAAACATGGACTAATGGCATGCAAATGAAGCTTTGAAAATCATGCTATAGGAGGTGCCAAACCAACTAACAAAGCAAGCAAAGCATGCAAAATGGCCAAGAATTCAAAGCAAGCTAATGATGCATTGAACTACACTTAGCAAGGCAAACATGGCATGCATTAAACAACTAAAAACAGATTTTTAGCATGTTAAAACAAGGCCAAAAGACCACTTAAATGGCATCTAAATGACTCAAATTCAAAGGCATGCACAATGGTCAAAACATAGGGCATACAAGGCAAGCTTTCAAAGCTTCAAAGAGGCGTCCAAGGCAAGCATACAAGCATGTCTTAGGGACTGAAATGACATGTAGGGTGGTTCCAAACCACTTAAGTGATGCAAGCAATGCATGCTACACATTCACATACTTGAGGCCAACAAGCCGCAATAAAAATGAGCTATGTAATGCATGCCAAGATCGACTCAAACAAACATGGACAGACCTTAAACATGGCAAAATAAACACAAAACCTTCACAAGGTTAAGCCTAAAACATGCTAGAATGAAGGCTAACAACCTAAGGCATATTAAGGCAATAACATGGCATTACATGGTAGGTATGCTAAGCATGCATGGTGTACCAAAACCAACACACAACAATGTTATATCATGGCATAATAAGCATGGAAAACAGCGTAGACATGATCAACAAACGCTTAAGCATAATGCTCCCTCAAGAGGCCAAAAAGAGCCCTTTTCAAGGACAACAAGGAGAGGGGGTGGCCCCTCTCCTCCTTGAGACTTCAAGGCACCATCTTCACCACTGAAATCCCTTAAGATTTCAGTGGTGGTGAGGAGGCCCAAGCACCAAAGTCTCGAAGCTCACCAAAAATGGCACAAAATGGGGCCTCTCAAGGCCTAAGGGTGGTCAAACACCTCCAAACCACAAAACACTCTTAAAAAACAATCAAGAGGGCTTAAAAATAGAACTTTTTTGTATTATACACTAAGCACAAAAACAGTTCTAAGATAGGTAGAAAAGCAATGCAAAAATGGGGAATAAAAGGGAAGTTTCTTACCCTTGAAGCCCTCCTTCACAAACAATGCTCCAACAGCCTTCTTTGGCTTAAATCCAGCTCCAAAACACTAAAACAACCCTCCAAGGGTCTCAAGTCCAAGAGATGGTGTGTTAGTGTGTGTTTGTGAGCAAAAGTGGGACAAAACACACACTTATAGAGATAGAATATGTATCAAACCCTAACCCTAGAACTCAAGCTTTACAAAAGCTGTCTAAAATGTCTAACCCTAATGTCAAGAGAAGAAGCTCTCCTATATAGGCAATTCCCTCTTGTAAGGCTTCCAAAACAAGCCATCCAAGAGGGAAATCCTCCCATACACGTGTATGGAGGGGAATGGGGTGGGTGCCAGCTATCACAGCTGGCATAAAATATCTGCTAAAAGCAGATGAACAGTAGTCGGCTGGCCAAAATTGTCATTTTGACAAAATTGATGGCCGGTCGGCCAAAAAGAGTGTCGGTCGGCCAAATATATGGCCGATGGACACAAACAACAGCTGGTGGCCTCAAGCCACGGCCGGTGATGTGTGGGGATGGCTCACAAGGCATTCCCTGCCCCTCCAAGGCAAAACACAAGTGTTTGGTGCAAAACCAGACACAAAACGGTCGAGTTCGGAGATCCTGAGGCAAGGCGCGTAGCCGAGACCTCCGGGAACTCCAAACGAAGACAAACATGGATAATCACCGAGTGTTCCAACGGTGACGTCCAAGTCTTGAGGACGGTCAAAAATGGGGTGTCTACAGTTGCCCCTCTTTGACAGAACTCGAGAGTCATAACAATGACGGGAGTGAATGTCAAAGCCCAGAGACAACCCATTTTTGACAAGGCCGAAGACTTGGACAATCATGCAAGACAAACAAGGTATGCGCCCGAAGACAGGGGCAAAATGCAAGACAATGCAAGAAGCCAAGCATAACTTATGATCATGCAAAGAAAATTGTAACGAAGCACGCATGCGACAGTTTTAAGCTAGCATACACCAAACTACACTACAATGCAGAAAGGATGTAAGAGAATTATACAATTCTCGATACGTCTCACACGGAAGATACAATACCTATCCGGTTCGACCGGTTGCACTGGCCTCAAATGAGCCGTACATACAATATCGTGCCTGTAAAGAAAACAAACTTAACAGGTACAATGTCGTTAGCAACATGCATGACAATGCAATGATGAATACAAAATGATATGCACTATATACAAAACTACGTATAAACAATGCAAATGATATACAATGCAATCGAATCATGATTCAATCATGAGCGGTTCGAAACCACACAAATGTCAAATAGATTGATGGAAGTAACAAGTTTGTCTACCATAGAAAAGGTGCTGCAACCCTCAAACCAACATACCAGCGTGGAATAGACGCGTACACATGCAGAACTATGAGTAATGTAGACGGACACAAGAACAAGTATTGGGTGGAATGACATAAGTGGGGTGACGACCCGCTGGGGAAAGAATAATGATCCTAACACCGGATGCAACAATTACACTACAATGTAATATCTGCAATGGATATGGCGTGCAACCAAAACCGTATCTTGCCTAGGAAAGGCATGTACGCATACAAGCCATGTCTAACACAGAAAAGGTGCCGCAACCCTCAAACCAACATACCAACGTGGAATAGGCGCGTACACATGCAGAACTGTGTTTTGACGTGAAAAGTAAGGGCACATACCAGACCAAGCTCAACAAGGAAAGGCGCAAGCCATAGATGGAGGGTGATGCAGTGAATGCATGCAACCACAATGCAATGGAGATAAATACAATGGATACGGCACGCGGGCCAAACCAAATCTTGCCTAGGAAAGGCATGTACACGTACAAGCCGCGTCTGACACAGAAAAGATGCCACAACCCTCAAACCAACATACCAGCGTGGAATAGGCGCGTACACATGTAGAACTGTGTTTTGACGTGAAAAGTATGAGCACATACCAGACCAAGCTCAACAAGGAAAGGCGCAAGCCATAGATGGAGGGTGATGCAGTAAATGCATGCAACCACAATGCAATGGAGATGAATACAATGGATATGGCATGCGGGCCAAACCAAATCTTGCCTAGGAAAGGCATGTACACGTACAAGCCGCGTCTGACACAGAAAAGATGCCGCAACCCTCAAACCAACATACCAACGTGGAATAGGCGCGTACACATGCAGAACTGTGTTTTGACGTGAAAAGTATGAGCACATACCAGACCAAGCTCAACAAGGAAAGGCGCAAGCCATAGATGGAGGGTGATGCAGTAAATGCATGCAACTACAATGCAATATCTACAAATATGCAATGGAATGTAAATGCAATATTTACAGTGGAAATGCATGACAATGCACTATATTACGATGAAATGCATGACATAAGCAATATCTACAATGATGAATGTCGTTTTTGTTGTTTTTTTGGAAATGCATGACATATGCACTACCTACGATGATGCATGACAATGCGGTATTTACAATGCAATGCATGACAATGCAGTATTTACAATGATGCATGACAATGCAGTATTTACAATGCGATGCATGACAATGCAGTAAAGGTTTCGCACCTCCAAGGATTTAAGGTCTTGTGACGACCCAGAAATTTTTCCCTCCGCTCGAGCGGAGGAGTGGCCGCTCGAGCGGACTTGTGAGGCTCCCAGTATTTTTATAGGTTGCCGAGATTCTGAGGGTTGTAGATTCCCACTCGAGCGTAGAAGTGGCCGCTCGAGCGGACGTCTTTGTTTGTCTGAGCGCTCGAGCGCAAGGTGGGGCGCTCGAGCGGGTCGCCTAGTTGAGCTTGAATTTTTGAGGCACGTAGGTTCATCTGAGGCATTTTTATTAATGTATTTGGAACTTCGTTATTTTATTTTGGGGTATTGATTGTAGTGGTATATGAGGGTAGAGTGAGATTTGATCACAAACTTTAATTTGGGTAAGTTGTCTACGATCAGCCGTCACCCTTTTGCCCCTTTCTTTGTCTACACTTTGAATTTGGATGTGAGGCTAGAGCCATTGGAAAGATTATTTCCGGGGCTTCAATTTGGACACAAGAACGACCTAAAACGGAGTCCGGATGGGAGAGTTACACATGTTCGAAGTTTCGGAATCTGTGCTGGGAACAGGTCCGCTCGAGCGGGAATAGGGACGCTCGAGCGGAAGTAGCGGGTTCAGCAGCTTAAAAATGGGATTTTGAGATCATTTCTTATGTTTTCCTTTCCTCTCTTGATCCCTCTTGCCCTAAGTCCGAAAACCCTAGGGTTTTGATCCCCAAATACTTCCATTTCCCTTAGGTTTGAGCAAGACCTTCCACCAAGAAGTGAAGAAGACAAGAAGATGAACAACTTCAACCGATTGGAATTTTGGGATTTGGCGGATTCTTCTCAAAGCTTTGCTCCTTGCTTGATTCTTGAGGTAGGGGTCCTTGTTCTCTTACAATACTTGAATTCATGGATGGATTGTGGTATTTTGAGTATATAAATACAAAATCTATGGTTTTGTGCATTTTGTGTCAAACTTGAGATTTGGGGTTTTATGGTTTGTGATGTTGGGAGTTAAATTGATGAGTTTAAATGATGGATTGTGAATCCTAGGTGTAGAATCATTGGGAAAATTGGAATTAAAAGTGGTGATTTAAGAAGTTTGAATTTTTGCTAAAAACCCTCATTATTCTTGAAACCCTAGATTAATTGGTGATGATAAATAATGAGTTTGCCCAAATTAAAAATAGAATCATGGAATTGGTGGGTTAAATTATACATGTACAAGATTAATTGGATTTCTGAGATGTTTCAAAAAAATGTTAAAAATTCGCGAATGGACCTTGTTATGAGTATTGTGAATTATGGGAAAATGAGAAAGGAAATTAAGGGAAATGATTTAGAGAATTAATATGTGATTTCATATGTGTGTAGGACATGCTTTAGGAGGGATAAATGCTCCACCAACACACGGTGAGTAGTAGTACTGTGGTCATACATTTAATCATTGTTATCGATCTTCATTGTTAATATTTCGTTTCTTACAAGTGATTCTACTAATGTTATGTTGGTTGGAAGAGTTCGTGTATGTTAGTATTCTATATTCCGTTTACGAGTAAGGGTTATCATTAATGTACTAGAATCTGTAAATTATCTCATGGTACTATTAAAGTCGAGTCCATTAGGTAAAAAGCAACCCATGTTATGGAAAAGAAGCTGTGTATGTTAAGGGAATAATTTTACTGTACGTCCGTAATTGGGAGTTAATACTATGGAATTGGTTAACAAGGAAGAATGGTAAATGTGAACCTCCCTTTTGTGGGAACAAGATGGTTTGGACATTTCATAATGAACCATAAAAATTGGATGTTCAAATAGGACTGTGGATAGCCCTAAGTCGTGCACGCTTTAGGTACCGTTAATAGGTGTTACTAACGTCTTGTTATTTGGAAGTTCACTTTATTGATTCATGATAAACAAATGGAATAATGTTGCATGTGTTTTCTATCAATAAGTATTACTACTATTCCAATATACGTAAGACGATTATTTTAGCTTGGAATAACCTATGAAGAGATTTGTATACACTATTGGGAGATCGTATTTTTATGAACCTGGGGTTATCCTGTCCTATTTATTCGTTCCGCTTATGATATGATATATAACGATATGATTTCTGGTATGGAACAAAGTGCTATACTTTGGTGGGAGCCACCTCTTGAGTCCATACATATGTGAATTGGGCTTAAAGCCTATGTGAACTTATGAGGCCGAGAGCCACTTTATGAATTTGTGAATTTGTGAACTTATGGGGCCGAGAGCCACTTTATGAATTTGTGAATTTGTGAACTTATGGGGCCGAGAGCCACTTTATGAATTTGTGAATTTGTGAACTTATGGGGCCGAGAGCCACTTTATGAATTTGTGAATTTGTGAACTTATGAGGCAGAGAGCCACTTTATGAATTTATGAAATTACGAGGCCGAGGGCCAACTTGTGAAGTATGAAACTGCAACTTGTGAAACTATGAATCTTAGAGGCCGAGGGGCAACTTGTGAAGTGGTGCATCTAAGTTAAGCCAAAGGCTAAATCGTGTATGTGTGAACCCATCAGGCCAAAGGCTAATCTGTGAAGTTATGAACCGACAAGGTCAGATCTTGAAATGTGTACAGAATCAGACTAACCACAGATTTTTGTATTTACTTTTGTAATTAGATGAATATGTACATTGTAAGTAAGTTAAGTTAATCTTTAAATTGTTTATGTACTACTGTTCACTGAGCTTGACTCACTTGTGTTATGTCTGTTTCTGTAGGCACTCCACCTGGAGGTCAGCTTTAACCCATAGCATCCGTGCCTCTTTTGTCAACCTCAGAGTGTCCAAGCACATTTTGCTAAGCTTTTGATTTTGCACCCTGATTGTCTACTTAAGGTTGATGTATATAATTCCTTTGCCTGTCCATGTTGTTTCACGCCCAATTCTAAGGGCTAGGTCTGTATATATATATGTACATAGCTAATTCTTTGATGCACGTCAATGTATGATTATTTGCCTTATGCTTTGTCTGTGATCCTGGCATGATAGTGGTCGCTCAATGGATGCGGTTCTTTTTTTGTGGTAATTTATATTGATAAATGCTTCCGTTCAAGCCCCATATATTTTATGTATCAGGTTAACTGTCCGGTTCTGAATAGGTCATGCCCAAACTTTTAGGGGCAAGTTTGGGGCGTGACAAGTGGTATCAGAGCACGAGTTGCTATCTCACACACAAGTCCATTGAGCCTTAGGATGTCTAGAAAAGACTTAGGCATCATGCATAACATTTTGAATGAAAATGGAAAAATTGATGGCAACGTTAAATGCACTCTGTTAATGCTAGCGATTATAATCCATGCCCATTGCATATTCTTTACTCAGATATTGTGATGATTGTTATGCGAACATAGTAAGACATGCAGATTAAATCAATGTAATTGCACCGCAGGTAAGGGTTCGAACTGATCGGTAAGATAATCTATATGCCAATGATTTAAGATGTAAGTTATTGGTTGTTATTTGTGGATTAGAAGTTACTTATCATCTGTTTAGATGAAGCGATTAAACCCTAAGTATGGAATATTTCTAAGACTAAAGAAAATGATATGGTCTTCTTTGCCACAACAATGTTTAGACCTGTGATTTTGAGCAATTACTGCATATGAGTATGTTGATAAGATGTGTTTGTGTGTTAACCGAGATTGTGTTGAGTACGATTGGTTGTAAGAAAAAGTTATGCATATGATGACCCCTGTGAGAACTGTGTACTTTGTTTATGGAAACCTGCGATCTGAAATTTGTAATATGAAATTTGAAATTGAAATCTGAAAGCTAACTCTGTTCTCCGTAATCTGTTTTGTTATGTGTAAATTGTAATCCGTAATCAGGATTTCTTATAAAGAATGGTTGCACGACATGAAGGACCTTACCTGTAATACTCCTATCCCGTAATGTGCTAATTGGTCCTTAATTTGTTTATGGTTATGTGTTTAGCATGATTTTGTGTGTCATTATGTGATAATATGTGATTTTGAATTCATATCTGCCATTGTTAGGAATATCTGTTCAATAGTAATTAAATTGAGGGCCTTATAAACCGGTTAATTATGCCGTTGCAATTGGCTTAGTTTTTAGAGCCTACGGTGAAATTTAATTGGAAATTGATTCTGGTCAATTTAAACCGATTAAATTGATGAATTAGAGCCCAATTATTTTATTAGTATTATTTTGATTTAGTGGGGCTTGTTGTGCATTAACACTCACTTCCCTTTTGCTCTACTCAACTCAAAACATTTGAGATATACACTTGAGGGAGAAGAGAGGGTTGGCTAGAGAGAGGGAGAGTGAGGGAAATTGGGATTTTGGCCTCAAAGCTTGATCATTTGAAGATCAACTCAAGAATTAACCATAGATTGGGCTTCTAGGTAAGCATTGGTTCTTGAATCCATGAGTTTAATGTGTAATCTTGTGTGTTCAAAGTCAATTAATGGTCAAGAGCATGTTTTGAATTGGTTTTGTTGAGTTGGAAGACCATATATGCATGCATGTATGTAATTGTTTAGAATTGGCATATTCGAGCTTGAATCACATGACTTATGTTGCATTTTGGTTGAAAGCCATGTACTTGACCATCTTTTCATCATATGAACTAAGGATGAGAGTGATATACCACATGCATGTACAATTTATGAATGATAGAAGTGAGTTGGTGTCAATTTGAAGCATGCAAGTGTTTGATCCTTGAATTTGAGCTTCCTAATGGTGTAATCTTGTAAGGGAACCATGTTAGCATGATTATATTTGAGATTTGGGCCTTGCATGCAAGAGCGGCAGCTGGGCAATTGGTTTGAAGCTCAAGAACACATTCTGGATTTTCCAGAAATTTGAGTCCCGCCGAAAGTGGGGACCTTTGCATCTTGTGTTCGTTTTTCCTCTCTTTCACTTGCAAGCACTCTTAGGCATATGTTAAGCATTACAAATGAGTTAATGGGATATGAATAAAGCCTAAGGAGGAATATGTGAATTAAAGAAACGAATTGAACTATTAATGACCCTTTTGTGTTTATGAAATGTGTAGGGTCAAGCTCCAGAGCAAATCCACGAGCCGATCACTGTGAGTAATATCGACATTTGAATGTTTGTGAATGTCCAATTGGTTATTCCCTTATAAGCTTGATTAATTGCTAATCGGGATTGTGGACGTAAGTCTGACATGAATAAATGAATGGACCAGAGGTCGTTTTGATAGGTACAGTGGACCCAAGGTCGTTTTGACATGAATGGGTGGGTCAAAGGCCGTTTTGAAATGAATGAATGGGCCAGAGGCCGTTTTGATACAAATGAATGGGCCAAAGGCCGTTTTGAAATAAATGAATGGGCCGAAGGCCGTTTTGACATTGAGGAATGGGCCGAAGGCCGTTTTGATACAAATGAATGGGCCAAAGGCCGTTGTGACAAATGAATGGGCCAAAGGCCGTTTTGGAATAAGTGAATGGGCCGAAGGCCGTTTTGACATAATCGAATGGGCCGAAGGCCGTTTTGACAAGAATGGAAGCCTTAATGGGCCAAGGGCCCGAATGTTTGGAATCATGACTACTTGATTGTATTTCGTACATTTATATATATACATGTCTAGCTGTTAAATGGAATTACGAATTGGGCCCAAGGCCGTTCGGAATATGTTTTGCTACAATGTTGTATAAATTCTGCATTTGATATTATTCACTGGGCATTCGCTCACGCTCATTCATGTAATTGTAGGTGAGCCAAGTGAAGTCCAACCCCCGCCCCAGTGAAGTCAGCCAGGAACGGCAGGAGTTTTGGGAGAGTCAGCCTTGGGTCTCACGCACGAGACCAAACCTTGCCCCTTTTTGTTACTCGTTTATATCCTGTCTTGTCGGCAAGGATCTTGTGTATATTGTATATAGTTTGCTATGGGTTGACTCAGTTTAGATGATCCTGTCTGTAAAGAAGTTTATGCTACTGTACTTTTGATGTGGGTTATTAACGTAAATGCGCATGGTTTGTTTTAAAGTGCATATAAGCACGGCTCTAAGGACAAAGTTTTTAATTATTGCTTCCGTTTGGCCCCTTTACTCTGTTGAGTTATGCCTGATTTGTATGGAGGCCGTAGGTAATCTCAGGATTACTGGCCGGTTATGTCCTTAACCCTTAGGGGCGGGTTCGGGTCATGACAGAGTGGTATCAGAGCATGAGTTAATAACTCACAAACTTGTCCAAAAGAGCAATAGGCGTCTAGATAAGATCCAGGATGCATTCGTATGATAGATATGAAATTGGAAGCGTTGACGGTATGCTTAAATGCTTTGATATGAACTTTGAAGACATCGTGAACATGCTTGATTATTTTGATTTGTGTAATTGTGTGCTATAAGTTATGACCTACTTGCATTGAAGATTATCTGGATATGTATACTCCTTGTACGTGCATACTTGTGTATATCCTGTATGAAATATAATGCAAGCTTAATCAGATGGTGAGAACAAGAGGTGATGAGCTAGAGGAGTCTTCTACTGCCAGGATGGACAGAATGGAAAGATTGATCCAAGAAATGGCAGAGACACTGAGGCAGCAACAGGAGTGGCAACAACAGTGGCAGCAACCACCCCCGCCACCTCCACCTCAACCTCAGGCACCACCCGTGCCCGATAATCAGAACGATGACCGGATTATAGCTCTCACCAAGGAATTTAAGAAGATGAAGCCACCGCAGTTCCATGGGGGATTGGATCCGTTGAAGGCCGAAGCATGGGTCCTCGGCATAGAGAAATTATTTGAAGTGTTCCCCTGTTCAGAGACTCAGAAAGTGCTTCTAGCCACCTTTATGCTAGAAGACGAAGCGAGGAGATGGTGGATGTTAATGCGAAAAAATCATAAGGATGTTGACTGGGTAAAGTTTCTAGAAATCTTTTATGATAAGTACTTCCCGCAGTGTGTCCGGGATAGGAAAGTGGCAGAGTTCATGGAACTTAAGCAAAATAGCATGACTGTGGCTGAGTATGAGGCCAAGTTCACTGAGTTGGCCAGGTTTGCACCGCATGTGATTGACACAGACTATAAGAAAGCAAGACATTTCGAAGGTGGACTCCGCAGTGACATCCTAGAGAGAGTGAATGTCCTAAAGCTGGAAACCTATATTGGGGTGCTTGACAGGGCCATCATATCCGAGGCTAATATAGCTAGACAGGCTAAACCAACGTCAGAATGGAAGGGTAACAAAAGGCAAGGCTTCTTTTCGAAGAAGAAATTTCTGAAAAAGCAAAACACGGGCTCCTCCACTACTTCAAATTCTTCCCGAGACACAGCTCCCATGTGCAATATCTGTAGCAAAAGGCACCGTGGAGTTTGTTACCGTGCATCAGGAGGCTGTTTCAAGTGTGGGAAACAAGGGCATATAGCTCGAGAGTGTAATCAGAATGGTGGGAAGATTGCAGCTAGTTCCACTGCATCGATCCCGAAGCCGGGAAATACTGTGAGAACCGCTATCACCGGGGATACAGTGAGACAGGGGAGAGTTTTGCGCTTGTCCCGGGCGATACACGAAATGCCAATGCCGTTGTCTCAGGTACTATCTCAATATGTAGTCAGGATGCTTTTGTATTAATTGATTCTGGATCAACGCACTCATTTGTGACATATGCATTCGCATCTAGACTGAAAAGACCCCTAGAATTGTTGCCATATTTGTTATGTGTGTCTGCTCCATCGGGGGAATCTGTGTTGTGTGATTATGTATACCAGTTTTTTGACATGCATATTGAGGATGCTACCCTATATGTAGACTTATTGCCCTTAAACTTTAGACACTTCGATGTAATTTTGGGCATGGATTGGTTGACCAAATATTGTGCCACCATAGATTGTGTGACAAAGAGAGTTGTGTTTAAACCACCAGAACAGAAAGAGATTGTGTTTGTGGGAAATGGGGTAGTGCCTCCACCATATTTGATATCTGCAATGAAAGCATGCAAATTGATCAGGAAAGGGTGCCAGGGTTATTTATGCTATGTATTGACTGAACAATCTGTAAATGTTGAATTGAATGATATTCCCATTGTTAGAGAATTTCCAGATGTATTCCCAAATGAATTACCAGGGGAAGTAGTAGACAGGGAGATAGAATTTACTATTGAGACTGTGCCAGGCACCCAGCCTATTTCTAAAACTCCCTACAGGATGGCTACCGCCGAAATGAAAGAATTAAAGGAACAATTGCAAGATCTTCTTAATAAAGGGTTTATCCGACCTAGCACTTCGCCTTGGGGTGCACCGGTGTTATTTGTGAAAAAGAAGGATGGCACTTTGCGCCTGTGCATCGATTATCGGGAATTGAACAAGGTAACGATAAAGAATAAGTATCCCTTACCCCGTATCGATGATTTATTCAATCAGTTGCAGGGATCACAGGTGTTTTCTAAGATCAATTTGAGATCCGGGTATCATCAGTTGAAGGTTAAGGTAGAGGATGTTGAGAAAACAGCATTCAGAACCAGGTACGGTCATTTTGAGTTTCTTGTTATGCCATTTGGGGTGACTAATGCTCCGGCAGCATTTATGGACTTAATGAATCGAATTTTTAAGACCCACCTTGATGAGTTTGTTGTAGTTTTCATTGATGATATTTTGATATACTCTAAAGACAAACTTGAGCATGAACATCACTTGAGGACTGTTCTACAAATACTTCGGGAAAGGAAATTATTTGCTAAACTAAAGAAATGTGAGTTTTGGTTGGATGAAATTGTTTTCTTAGGACATGTGATCAACAAGGATGGAATTTCTGTAGACCCGCAGAAAATCGAGGCAATTGTGAATTGGCCTACACCAACTAATGTGACAGAAGTCCGTAGCTTCATGGGTTTAGCTGGGTACTACAGGAGGTTTGTGAAGGATTTTTCAAAGATAGCGGTGCCTCTTACCCAACTGACACGCAAGGGGCAATCGTTTGAGTGGAACGATGAAAGAGAATCAGCTTTTCGTGAATTGAAAACAAGATTGACCACGGCACCAATTTTAACATTACCTTGGTCTGAGAAAATTTTGTGATTTTCAGTGATGCATCTTATAAGGGTCTGGGTTGTGTGTTAATGCAGAGTGGAAGGGTTATTGCTTATGCCTCCCGACAGTTGAGGCCACATGAGAAGAATTATCCAACGCACGACCTAGAGTTGGCCGCAGTTGTTTTTGCCTTGAAAATTTGGCGGCATTATTTGTATGGGGCAAATTGTGAAGTCTACACGGATCATAAGAGCCTAAAATACTTCTTCACACAAAAAGAGTTAAATATGCGTTAGAGAAGATGGTTGGAATTGATAAAAGATTACGATCTAGAAATTCAGTATCACCCCGGGAAGGCTAACACGGTCGCTGATGCCTTGAGCAGAAAATCAACAGGGGGTATAGCTTGGTTGCTTACTGAACAAAGGGAGATTTTGCAAGACTTTGAAAAGTCTAAAATTGAAGTGGTGATATGTGAACAGGGCGGATTGATAGCCGCCATTACAGCCGAACCGGCGATCATTGATGAAATCAAGCAGAAACAGAAAGAGGATGAGTTCCTTAGAAAGGTAATTGATGAATTTGAGACGAGCCCAAAAGCGGAATTCAGCATTGAGAATGAACTGTTGAGGTTCCAAAACAGAATGTGCGTCCCCGATATCCCGGAACTAAAGAAGAGAGTTTTAGATGAAGTCCACAGATCTGTATTTGCTATGCACCCAGGTAACAATAAAATGTACCGGGATTTGAAACGAACCTATTGGTGGCCTAAGATGAAGAAAGAGATTGCAGAATATGTGTCCAAGTGTCTTCAGTGCCAGCAAGTTAAGGCCGAACATCAGAAACCAGGCGGTCTACTTCAACCTCTCCCTATTCCCGAGTGGAAGTGGGAACATGTGACTATGGATTTCGTCGTACCTCGGACTTCACGAGGTATGGATTCATTTGGGTTGTGGTCGATAGACTAACTAAATCCGCACATTTTACGCTGTCAAGACTACATTCTTCGCTTATAGATTGGCTACTATTTATGTTGATGAAATCGTCTGTTTACACGGAGTTCTGTGTCTATTGTATCGGATAGAGATCCGAAATTTGTATCTAGATTGTGGAAGAGTTTGCGAGGAAGCTATGGGAGCAGAACTAAGATTCAAGATCTTGCATTCCACCCACGCATGACGGATGGCGGTCGAAGAAACGATACAAACTTTGGAAGATATGATTCGCATGTGTGCCTTGGATTTCCAGGGGAGTTGGGAAAATTATTTGCCGCTTGCAGAATTTGCCTATAATAAACAGCTCCACTCCCAGTGCCGGGTATGGCACCATACGAGGCTTTATATGGTAGGAGGTGTAGATCACCTATCTGTTGGACAGAGGTCGGGGATAGAGCTTTGCTTGGGCCAGAAATTGTGCAAGACACTTCTGAGAAAATCAAGACTATCCGTCAAAGGCTTAAAACGGCTCAGGACCGACAAAAGAATTATGCAGACGTTCGGAGAAGACCTCTTGAGTATGAGGCTGGTGACCATGTGTTCATCCGTGTTTCTCTGATGAAAGGCCAAGTCCGATTTGGGAAGAAGGGCAAACTGTCGCCCCGTTACATCGGGCCGTTCCAGATTCTGGAGAGGCTTGGTCCAGTTGCTTATAGAGTTGCCCTGCCACTGGGATTCGAGCAGATCCATAATGTGTTTCATGTGTCGATGTTGAGGGGCTACCACCGAGACCCGTTTCATGTGATTGATTATCACCGGGTTGCTATTGATGAAAATATGGAATACGCTGAATGGCCGGAAAGAATTGTTGACCGACAAGTGAAAGAATTGAGAAACAAGTCCATCCAAATGGTGAAAGTAGAATGGAAAGAGCACTATGGGACGGATGCCACGTGAGAAAAAGAGGAGGAAATGCGACTACGCTACCCACATTTATTTTCCGACGAAGGTAACTTAAGTTTGGAGGACCAAACTTCCTAAAGGGGGGAAGACTGTAATACTCCTATCCCGTAATGTGCTAATTGGTCCTTAATTTGTTTATGGTTATGTGTTTAGCATGATTTTGTGTGTCATTATGTGATAATATGTGATTTTGAATTCATATCTGTTCGCCGTAGGAATATCTGTTTGAATAGTCCCCTTCGGGAATTAAATTGAGGGCCTTATCGGCTACAGAAACCGAAGTTAATTACGCCGTTGCAATTGGCATAGTTTTTAGAGCCTACGGTGAAATTTAATTGGAAATTTATTCTGGTCAATTTAAACCGATTAAATTGATGAATTAGAGCCCAATTATTTTATTAGTATTATTTTGATTTAGTGGGGCTTGTTGTGCATTAACACTCACTTCCCTTTTGCTCTACTCAACTCAAAACATCTGAGATATACACTTGAGGGAGAAGAGAGGGTCGGCTAGAGAGAGGGGGAGTGAGGGAAATTGGGATTTTGGCCTCAAAGCTTGATCATTTGAAGATCAACTCAAGAATTAACCATAGATTGGGCTTCTAGGTAAGCATTGGTTCTTGAATCCATGAGTTTAATGTGTAATCTTGTGTGTTCAAAGTCAATTAATGGTCAAGAGCATGTTTTGAATTGGTTTTGTTGAGTTGGAAGACTATATATGCATGCATGTATGTAATTGTTTAGAATTGGCATATTCGAACTTGAATCACATGACTTATGTTGCATTTTGGTTGAAAGCCATGTACTTGACCATCTTTTCATCATATGAACTAAGGATGAGAGTGATATACCACATGCATGTACAATTTATGAATGATAGAAGTGAGTTGGTGTCAATTTGAAGCATGCAAGTGTTTGATCCTTGAAATTGAGCTTCCTAATGGTGTAATCTTGTAAGGGAACCATGTTAGCATGATTATATTTGAGATTTGGGCCTTGCATGCAAGAATGGCAGCTGGGGAATTGGTTTGAAGCTCAAGAACACATTCTGGATTTTCCAGAAATTTGAGTCCCGCTCGAGCGGAGAAAACGGGCTCCCAGCATTTTCCTGCAGACATGGCTTCCGCTCGAGCGGGGAAGTTGACGCTCGAGCGGGGAGCTATGTAGGCAGGAGGTCCGCTCGAGCGGCAGATTTCACGCTCGAGCGGGGAATTGAGGCAACCAGTACTTTTGCAGACTTAAGGGTCCGCTCGAGCGGGGGATCCCACGCTCGAGCGGGGACCCTGTTTCCAGAAAATCTGTTCTTGCATCTTGTGTTCGGTTTTCCGTTCTCTTTCACTTGCAAGCACTCTTAGGCATATGTTAAGCATTACAAATGAGTTAATGGGATATGAATAAAGCCTAAGGAGGAATATGTGAATTAAAGAAACGAATTGAACTGTTAATGACCCTTTTGTGTTTATGAAATGTGTAGGGTCAAGCTCCAGAGCAAATCCACGAGCCGATCACTGTGAGTAATATCGACATTTGAATGTTTGTGAATGTCCAATTGGTTATTCCCTTATAAGCTTGATTAATTGCTAATCGGGATTGTGGACGTAAGTCTGACATGAATAAATGAATGGACCAGAGGTCGTTTTGATAGGTACAGTGGACCCAAGGTCGTTTTGACATGAATGGGTGGGCCAAAGGCCGTTTTGACATTGAGGAATGGGCCGAAGGCCGTTTTGATACAAATGAATGGGCCAAAGGCCGTTGTGACAAATGAATGGGCCAAAGGCCGTTTTGGAATAAGTGAATGGGCCGAAGGCCGTTTTGACATAATCGAATGGGCCGAAGGCCGTTTTGACAAGAATGGAAGCCTGAATGGGCCAAGGGCCCGAATGTTTGGAATCATGACTACTTGATTGTATTTCGTACATTTATATATATACATGTCTAGCTGTTAAATGGAATTACGAATTGGGCCCAAGGCCGTTCAGAATATGTTGTGCTACAATGTTGTATAAATTCTGCATTTGATATTATTCACTGGGCATTCGCTCACGCTCATTCATGTAATTGTAGGTGAGCCAAGTGAAGTCCAACCCCCGCCCCAGTGAAGTTAGCCAGGAACGGCAGGAGTTTTGGGAGAGTCAGCCTTGGGTCTCACGCACGAGACCAAACCTTGCCCCTTTTTGTTACTCGTTTATATCCTGTCTTGTCGGCAAGGATCTTGTGTATATTGTATATAGTTTGCTATGGGTTGACTCAGTTTAGATGATCCTGTCTGTAAAGAAGTTTATGCTACTGTACTTTTGATGTGGGTTATTAACGTAAATGCGTATGGTTTGTTTTAAAGTGCATATAAGCACGGCTCTAAGGACAAAGTTTTTAATTATTGCTTCCGTTTGGCCCCTTTACTCTGTTGAGTTATGCCTGATTTGTATGGAGGCCGTAGGTAATCTCAAGATTACTGGCCGGTTATGTCCTTAACCCTTAGGGGCGGGTTCGGGTCATGACATTACCCACATTACGTCTCTGTTTACATGAAACTTGGAAAAAGATAGACAGTTATGGACTATGTCGAGATCACACTAAATGATTGGTAAACTGATAAGTTACTGTAAGAATTAAAAATTCTATTTCTGTATATTAATGACTTAAGAGTGAGAAATCATTTCTGTGATATACTTCTGCGTAGATGTGAGAATGTTGGATATTGCAATTGTTAAATTAATCTTATCTTGTATGCGAAAGGTATGATGTAATCTGTTCTGCATGACATTGTGAACCTAAAAAAAAAAAGAGAGACTCTGATAGGAAGTGGTCAAATTATTTCGTCGCTAAATTGTTGAATTTTGAGGCAACATGGAATCTGGGTGGATGTGAATACTGTAGACTTAAGGAAATCTATGACCCTATGATGAATCTAGTAGGACCTACGTATGTGGAGTAACTAGATACTCTGTTATGCTAATTGACTAAGTTAAACGCCGCGTATGTATTATTCAGATTTGAACTTATGACGGCATGATCAGGTGTCTATAATGGGGATTCCTCTTTCCATCGTTCAAATTTTGTCAAGAATTAGAGAATGTGGTTTTCAATTTGCATAACGATATGATTTTGTCACACCCCAAACCCGCCCCTGAAAGTTTGGGCATGACCTATTCGAAAATGGACACTAAACCTGTTATATATATATCAGACGGGGCCTGAACGGAAGCATTTAATAAGATAAAATACATAGAATAATATCCATTGAGCTAATACTAATATGCCAGGATCACATACACGTACACAGCCTCTTTACAGAGCATATAACTAAACATCATATACATACATTTACACTTAAATAGACAATTAGCCACAAATTTAATAAAACTTCACAGAAATGCATGGGCTTGGTCTGGGTGCCTGGACAAACTGAGGTTGACAATGAAAGACGAGCAACAGGGTTAAGACTGACCTCCAAGGTGGTTACCTACAGAACAGACATAACACCAAGTAAGCCAGGCTCAGTGAATAATAGTACCTAAACAAAACAATACTTCATTGGAAACATAATATATCACTACGTGTGAAATTGCAAAGTCAACATAATTAGTCTGCTTCCGTACTAATGTCATAACCAGTCTTGAAACGTAATAACTTGAAACATGCATAATAACTTGAAACATAACATCTTAAAGCGTAATGGCTTTAAGCCCTTGAATATTATAGCATTCAACTTTCAAACGTGTTGGCATAAAACTCTTGAAACACAGTGGCATAAAAGCCCTTGAAACTTGTGGCATAAAAGCCCTTGAAACATATGGCACAAGGCCCTTGAAACATCTGGCACGAGGCCCTTGAAACTTGTGTCATAAAGCCCTTGTAACATATTGGCACTAAGGCCCTTGAAAGTGGCATGAAGCCCTTGAAAAGGTTGGCATAAAAGCCCTTGAAACATATGGCACAAGGCCCTTGAAACATATGGCACGAGGCCCTTGAAACTTGTGGCATAAAGCCCTTGTAACATATTGGCACTAAGGCCCTTGAAAGTGGCATGAAGCCCTTGAAAAGGTTGGCATAAAAGCCCTTGAAAAGGTTGGCATAAAAGCCCTTGAAACATATGGCACAAGGCCCTTGAAAGTGGCATGAAGCCCTTGAAAGTGGTTCACTTTACATTCTTTAATTTTAACATACTTTAAACATTAACATAAGTACATTACATGCTTGAGACATTAATATGATTGCATAACATTTAACATGATTGCATAACATTTACATAGCATATGTAAACTTGTACCTTACTTAAGCTTGTTACATGTTTGAACTTGTAATAAACATGAACTTATATATACTTAGCACCATACTTGATATAGAACATACTTGTCAAAGATAGAATACTTCACATCTTTATGAGGATCACATAATATTGATAAACATTTACATGCATGTCATAGATTCTTAACGAGACATATACTTGGCTTAAAGATGAACATGATTCCATAACATGATTCCATTTATGCACTAAAACAATGTAATTTACTTATAGATAATAGAGAATTATTATTCGTTATTAACAGGACAGAGTCATTGCAACGTCATACCGATGTAGGCCAATCTTCCAATGTTCACATTGACTTTCAATCATCATAAATGTTCATGTAACATGTTCGTGTAACACTTACAAGAAACAAAGTGTTAGTGATAATAATTATCAATGATAAATAAAATATTCATCCTCGTACTATTACTCACAGTGCATTGGTGGAGCATTTAGTCCTCCCGAAGCGTGTCCTACACATATATGAAGTCACTCATTAATTCCTTAAATCATTTCCCCGAATTTCCTTTCTCATTTTAACATGATTTACAATGCCCATAACAAGGTTTATTCGTAAATTCTAACATTATTTCGAAACATCTCAAAAACCCAATTAAACTTGCACACATATAATTCAACCCACCAATTCCGTGATTCTATTTTCAATTTGGGCAAACTCATTATTTATCATCACCAATTAATCTAGGGTTTCAAGAAAATGAGGATTTCTAACAAGAAATAAAACCTCTTAAATCATTACCTTTAATTCCAAGTTTCCCAATGATTCTACATCTAGGATTCTCAATCCATCATTTAAACCCACCAATTTAACTTCCAACGTCACAATCCCTAAACCCCCAATTCTCATACTAGACATTACATGCTCAAAATAGAAATTTGCACATTTATACCAAGAGAATATCACAAATCTATCTAT
Source organism: Camellia lanceoleosa (assembly GCA_025200525.1). NCBI lineage: Eukaryota > Viridiplantae > Streptophyta > Magnoliopsida > Ericales > Theaceae > Camellia > Camellia lanceoleosa. Next base: position 153,361,483 of record CM045770.1, on the reverse strand, counting down.
TGATAAAGGTATTGAACAGAACTAGAATTCCTACCCCAAAAATCAAGCAAGGAGCAAAGCTTTGAGACGAATCCTCTAAAATCCCGAAATTCCAATCGGTTGAAAATGTTCACCTTCTTGCCTTCTTCATTCCTTGGTAGAAGATCTTGATCAAACTTAAGGGAAATAGTGAGGATTTGGGGTCAAAACCCTAGGGTTTTCGAACCTAAGGAGAGGGGAGAGAAGAGAGAAAAGAAAAATATCAAGAATGATCTAGAAATCCCGTTTTTAACGCTGCTGTCCCGCAATTCCCGCTCGAGCGGACTGATTTCCGCTCGAGCGGACCTGCCCTCAGCACAGATTTTGAAACTTTGAACAGGTATAACTCTCCCATCCGGACTCCGTTTTAGGTCGTTCTTGTGTCCAAATTGAAGCCCCGGAAATAAGCTTTCCGATGGTTCTAACCTCGCATCCAAATTCAAAGTGTGGAAAAAGAAAAGGACAATTGAGTGACGGTTGGTCATAAATGAATTATTGAAACTAAAGTTTCTGATCCAATCTTACTCTACCATCATATTACCACCACAATCAATACCCCAAAATAAAATAAGGAGGTTCCAAATACATCATTAAAATATCTCAGATGAACCCACATGCCTCAAAATTCAAACTCACCAAGCGACCCGCTCGAGCGCCCCATTTAGCGCTCGAGCGCTCAGACGAACAAAGACATCCGCTCGAGCGTTCACTTCTACGCTCGAGCGGGAATCTACAACCCTCAGAATCTCGGGCAGTCTGCAAAAATGTACTGGAAGCTGCATAAGTCCGCTCGAGCGGCCACTCCTCCGCTCGAGCGGAGGGAGAAATTTCTGGGTCGTGACAGATTTTGATATGTTATCGTATATGGAATATATTGTACCTCTTAGGCAGAACCTTATTTGTTGCATGTGTGTTTTGTTTAGAACTTGTGATAAAGATTCAAGTGTGTTTTTCAAGTGTTTTGGGTCTTAACTCTCCCAAATTTGAAGTTGTTTTGCAAAGGAGGGGTTGGAGAAACTCAAATTGGGAGTCCAGATTTTCGAAATTTTGCTTGGTCCGCTCGAGCGGAGAAAAGCCCGCTTGAGCGGGAAAATCGGCCTTCTAGCAGTTTGGTGGATTTTACAGTCCGCTCGAGTGGCCAAAGTGGCGCTCGAGCGGGGAGACTTATTTTCAGAAAATGAAATATGTTGTTCAGCTTTGCGTGCCTGACTATTTAGAATATTTTCTGATACTTATAAGGTGATTATAAATTCGTATTAAGTGTAATGACTCAGGGAATGGTTCTAAGATCTGATTCGATGATGCATAATTGGATTTGACTCTAATTGCGTAATTAAGTTATTTTGGGAACTATATGTAACGGTAATGGTCATGTACCACCGAGTAAATTGCATTATAAGATTCACCTAAGAAATTACTTAACAGGAGAAATTTGAACGTGTACTCTCTAATGAAAATTGCATATGAACTATTGACACTGGGCCGACGTAGTGGGGAGTATTTTCAATATGATTAAGATTAATGCATGCTGTAAGCATCTCTTAAGTATACGTTTAAGGGAATGTCAACTAGTATGTTTTGTGCTTCTAAATATTTACGATGAAATCCCCTGAACAACTACAGTTAAGTAGTGGCACTATGTTTAAGGCTGTCTCTCTGTTTAATAAGAAATGTATCTGTTACACTTAGAATAAGTGAATGAGAAATTGGAAGCCTTAAAGGTTTAATTATCTGAAATTGATTATGTATCTGTGACCAGCATAACTTTTATGTAATCTTACGTATGTTTACGAGATTTCAATTTCGGAAGGAGTAAACGATTGGCTTTTGTCCTATATGGTTTTATGTATGACCATTTATATATACGTTTAAGTTTTCTTACGTATAGAAAGAAATAAGGATCGAAAAGAAGAGCATAGATCTTCAAGGAAGTAAGGGAGGAAGTGAAAAAGTGGTAGAGCTTTTAAAGCTTAAGGTATGTTTGATCTTTTGATTGACCTCTCTTGAAGTTGAGTAGGAACTCCTCTATATGAGTGTCTTTAAGGAATAATTGTATGATGGTCTTCACTATTCTATATATACATATTTTTTTTTTAATGTCAAGGAAATAAAGAGTTAGTGATGCCGTTAATTGAAGTGCAAGTGAAAATTTTGGTGTTGGACCATACAATGTGAATTGTCTTTGGTATTGAGTTTTGGGCATGCACTAGATGTGGTGCGCTTAGTTGTTAATTGAGAAGTTGTTATGAGCTTTGGGATTATAAATGGATAGTGTTGCTCCTTGCCTGTTGAAATTTTGATGTGTGTATATCGATCGAAAATATTTGTGATCCTTTCCTATCCCAAGTGTGGATCTAGTTTTGGAACATTACGGGGCGTGTTTCTGTTTATGTTTGACCTGTTTTCTATTTGGTTTTCTCAAATTTCGAGGACGAAATTTTTTTTTTTAAGGGGGGAAGGATGTGACGACCCAGAAATTTTTCCCTCTGCTCGAGCGGAGGAGTGGCCGCTCGAGCGGACTTGTGAGGCTCCCAGTATTTTTGCAGGCTGCAGAGATTCTGAGGGTTGTAGATTCCGCCGGCGAGAAGTGGCGCTCGGCGGGCGTCTTTGTTTGTCTGGCCTCGGCGCAAGGTGGGCGCCGGCGGTCGCCTAGTTGAGCTTGAATTTTTGAGGCACGTAGGTTCGTCTGAGGCATTTTTATTAATGTATTTGGAACTTCGTTATTTTATTTTGGGGTATTGATTGTAGTGGTATATGAGGGTAGAGTGAGATTTGATCACAAACTTATTTTGGGTAAGTTGTCTACGATCAGCCGTCACCCTTTTGCCCCTTTCTTTGTCTACACTTTGAATTTGGATGTGAGGTTAGAACCATTGGAAAGATTATTTCCGGGGCTTCAATTTCGACACAAGAACGACCTAAAACGGAGTCCGGATGGGAGAGTTACACATGTTCGAAGTTTCGGAATCTGTGCTAGGAACAGGTCCGCTCGAGCGGAAATAGGGACGCTCGAGCGGAAATAGCGGGTTCAGCAGCTTAAAAATGGGATTTTGAGATCATTTCTTATGTTTTCCTTTCCTCTCTTGATCCCTCTTGCCCTAAGTCCGAAAACCCTAGGGTTTTGATCCCCAAATACTTCCATTTCCCTTAGGTTTGAGCAAGACCTTCCACCAAGAAGTGAAGAAGACAAGAAGATGAACAACTTCAACCGATTCGAATTTCGGGATTTGGAGGATTCTTCACAAAGCTTTGCTCCTTGCTTGATTCTTGAGGTAGGGGTGCTTGTTCTCTTACAATACTTGAATTCATGGATGGATTGTGGTATTTTGAGTATATAAATACAAAATCTATGGTTTTGTGCATTTTGTGTCAAACTTGAGATTTGGGGTTTTATGGTTTGTGATGTTGGGAGTTAAATTGATGAGTTTAAATGATGGATTGTGAATCCTAGGTGTAGAATCATTGGGAAAATTGGAATTAAAAGTGGTGATTTAAGAAGTTTGAATTTTTGCTAAAAACCCTCATTATTCTTGAAACCCTAGATTAATTGGTGATGATAAATAATGAGTTTGCCCAAATTAAAAATAGAATCATGAAATTGGTGGGTTAAATTATACATGTACAAGATTAATTGGATTTCTGAGATGTTTCGAAAAAATGTTAAAAATTCACGAATGGACCTTGTTATGAGTATTGTGAATTATGGGAAAATGAGAAAGGAAATTAAGGGAAATGATTTAGAGAATTAATATGTGATTTCATATGTGTGTAGGACACACTTCAGGAGGGATAAATGCTCCACCAACACACGGTGAGTAGTAGTACTGTGGTCATACATTTAATCATTGTTATCGATCTTCATTGTTAATATTTCGTTTCTTACAAGTGATTCTACTAATGTTATGTTGGTTGGAAGAGTTCGTGTATGTTAGTATTCTATATTCCGGTTACGAGTAAGGGTTATCATTAATGTACTAGAATCTGTAAATTATCTCATGGTACTATTAAAGTCGAGTCCATTAGGTAAAAAGCAACCCATGTTATGGAAAAGAGGCTGTGTGTGTTAAGGGAATAATTTTACTGTACGTCCGTAATTGGGAGTTAATACTATGGAATTGGTTAACAAGGAAGAATGGTAAATGTGAACCTCCCTTTTGTGGGAACAAGATGGTTTGGACATTTCATAATGAACCATAAAAATTGGATGTTCAAATAGGACTGTGGATAGCCCTAAACTGGTACGTTTCGTTTACCGTTAATAGGTGTTACTAACGTCTTGTTATTTGGAAGTTCACTTTATTGATTCATGATAAACAAATGGAATAATGTTGCATGTGTTTTCGATCAATAAGTATTACTACTATTCCAATATACGTAAGATGATTATTTTAGCTTGGAATAACCTATGAAGAGATTTGTATACACTATTGGGAGATCGTATTTTTATGAACCTGGGGTTATCCTGTCCTATTTATTCGTTCCGCTTATGATATGATATATAACGATATGATTTTTGGTATGGAACAAAGTGCAACACTTTGGTGGGAGCCACCTCTTGAGTCCATACATATGTGAATTGGGCTTAAAGCCTATGTGAACTTATGAGGCCGAGAGCCACTTTATGAATTTGTGAATTTGTGAACTTATGGGGCCGAGAGCCACTTTATGAATTTGTGAATTTGTGAACTTATGGGGCCGAGAGCCACTTTATGAATTTGTGAATTTGTGAACTTATGGCGCCGAGAGCCACTTTATGAATTTGTGAATTTGTGAACTTATGAGGCCGAGAGCCACTTTATGAATTTATGAAATTACGAGGCCGAGGGCCAACTTGTGAAGTATGAAACTGCAACTTGTGAAACTATGAATCTTAGAGGCCGAGGGGCAACTTGTGAAGTGGTGCATCTAAGTTAAGCCAAAGGCTAAATCGTGTATGTGTGAACCCATCAGGCCAAAGGCTAATCTGTGAAGTTATGAACCGACAAGGCCGTACTGAAATGTGTACAGAATCAGACTAACCACAGATTTTTGTATTTACTTTTGTAATTAGATGAATATGTACATTGTAAGTAAGTTAAGTTAATCTTTAAATTGTTTATGTACTCATTCTTGAGCTTGACTCACTTGTGTTATGTCTTTACAGAGGCACTCCACCTGGAGGTCAGCTTTAACCCATAGCATCCGTGCCTCTTTTGTCAACCTCAGAGTGTCCAAGCACATTTTGCTAAGCTTTTGATTTTGCACCCTGATTGTCTACTTAAGGTTGATGTATATAATTCCTTTGCCTGTCCATGTTGTTTCACGCCCAATTCTAAGGGCTAGGTCTGTATATATATATGTACATAGCTAATTCTTTGATGCACGTCAATGTATGATTATTTGCCTTATGCTTTGTCTGTGATCCTGGCATGATAGTGGTCGCTCAATGGATGCGGTTCTTTTTTTGTGGTAATTTATATTGATAAATGCTTCCGTTCAAGCCCCATATATTTTATGTATCAGGTTAACTGTCCGGTTCTGAATAGGTCATGCCCAAACTTTTAGGGGCAAGTTTGGGGCGTGACAGGTCTCCTAGACCGTTGTGCAAAACGATACACAATGCAAGTGAGACACGCATGCCATGAAGGAATGTAAAATGATATGTAAATGAGACACACATGCCTCAAAGGTGCAAGACAATGCACATGAGACACGCGTGCCTCAAAGGAATGTAAAATGATGCAAATGAGACACGCATGCCTCAAGGAATGTAAAATGATGCAAATGAGACACGCATGCCTCAAGGAATGTAAAATGATGCAAATGAGACACACATGCCTCAAGAAATGTAAAATGATGCAAATGAGACACGCATGCCTCAAGGATTTGAGGCACGCGTACCTCAAAGGATGTAAAATGAAATGCATGATAATGTGAATGAATTCGAATGCGTGACAACACATGTTTTCCTTTTGAAATGCATGACAATGCAAATGGACTTAAATACGTAACAACGCACGTGTTTTGGAAAGCATGACAATGCATGGTAAGGGAATGCACGACAACGCGAACGATGCGCGAGGCGACGTATGTATTGAAATGCATGACAATGCTTGTAATAAAAATGCAATGACAATTCATAAGAGATGTGCATGACAATGCAAGGGGTGCGTGTTACAACGCGTGTAGTACGTGCATAACAATGCAACTGTGAGGCACATGACGGCGCGATGCAATGCACCGAAATAGTGCGATGAACGCGTGCAACACACACGGGGCAACTTTTGAATCTTGCAAAAGGCAAAAGGATACAGAAGGATACATCATTGCATGAATTTGAGTGCCACGCACAGAAGACGCGGTCCGAGGTCAAAACGGAGGCCGGTTGAGCGTCGGAGATACACTTTCTTGCACTTTCTTGAGCTATGAAGACCAAAAAACTACTCATATGGCCTAAACAAGGTTTTGGGAACACCACTGGCTGGAAGGGGAAGCCACCGGCTGTCCACCGGCTGCAAAATAGTTTCATCGGCACAATATTCTGCCGGTCGGCACAAAATATTGCTGACCGGCCAAAAGTGCCTGAGTCGGGGCAGATTTGACATTTCACCAGGGGTCTTTTAAAATAGGGTTCCAAACCCTATTTTGTCACTTCCCCTTCGCCGAAAAACATTCCTCTCTCTCTCTAGAGCCTTTTTCCTTCCTCATTTCCTCGTTTTCTTCGCGTTCCAAGCCCGTTTCATCGTCGGATTTGCGATTTCCTTCGCGTTTCAGACATTTTCATCCGAACAAGTCTTTGTTTCGGTACCTCTTTTGCCATTTCCACATTTTTGGGGTTTGTTCCCCTCAGTTTCCTCTTGATTTCCGTGCCTTTTTCACATCCCGACTTTTCCGGCCATTTTCCACCCTCCCGGGGGTTGACTTTTCGGTTGACTTTCCATATTCCAGCCCGATTTTCCTTCCTCCGGCTATTCTCTCATCATTCTCGATATGGCCGACGATATTCCACGCGGTGAGACTCCCTCCGATCACGAGATGGATCCCGGGGTCGATCTTCTACCTTTGAGCGAGCGCCCGTTCGACCCGGCGACCTACCGGCGGGCGATTCGTGTTCTGCCCCCCGACGGACTACGCCAATTCAGGAGTTTTGACAGGGCACTGGACCCAGAGCTTCTCTTGCGCGAGCCTGCTTCTCACCTATCCTTCAGGGCTTCTGAGGTAACATTTTTTCTCTGTTTTAATTTCTGCAATGTAGAACTTTTAACTGTCAACTGCCATAGCTGATTACATTCTTTAGTTGCTTTAGCTCAGATGCTCTGATACACTGTGCATTGTAGTTGATCGCAGACACACTTGCAACTGATATCTGTTTAAGACCGACACATGCACACACACTGCACTAGCCTTGAACCACTCAACACACGGCACATACCGTATTTCACTGCAAACACCGGCACCCGATACCTGTTTGAATCTAAAAATATGCACGCATGCCACATTTGCACTGAACCACTCAAACACGTTGACGCATCACACGTTGCAGTTCACTGTGAGCGCACTGGCACTCGGTATCTATTTGAACTCAAAAATACGCACGCATGCCAAATTTGCACTGATTTTGACTGTTTCTTCAAAACTGTACATTTTATATTGCTTCACAACTACTTGTTTGAAAACAGGGAGATTCCCATACCATCCGCGGGTATGGGAACAACATGTCGGTGAGTGGTGCGCCGAGCTTCCCGAGCCACGATTCGCCGACCATCGTGGCTTTGGCGCGTGCGAGAGGACTCTCCAGGCTCACTACATGCAGACCTCTCCTTGCCGCTCTGGTGGAGAGGTGGTGGGACACCACCGATTCATTCCATTTCTCTGCGACGGGGGACATGACGATGACCCCTTATGATTTCTCGATGCTTACAGGCATCGGGGTAGGGGGTGATCCGATCCCCTTCGATACTGATATGGATGAGTGGGAGGCCGCTCAGATCTACTTACTCGGCGAGCTTCCGCCTCTGGCGTGTCCCGGCTTCGTCCGATATTCCTGGTTCGAGGTGTAGTTCAGGGTCCAGCCCACCTTTGTTGATGCAGCCCCGATGACTCAGGAGGCCGTGGAGAGATACGCACACGACTTTCTCATGTTCTGTTTGGGACGACCATTTTCGCCGACCGGGCGAACACCGTGCCTCTCTGCCTGCTCAGCGCACTGGTGGACGTCAGGGATATCTTACATTACGACTGGGGTGGCGCCGCTCTGGCCACTCTCTACGGATATATGAGCTCAGCTTGCCGCAGCAACGGACAGTTGCTCGGGGGCTACTGGCGTGTTTGGGAGGTACATTTCTTTTTCTGCCTTTCATTTCTGTTCTATACATTATGTACTCTATACCTTGCACACCTGCTGTATGCGCTTTATACTTGTTGTATCTTGTACACACACATACTACGCTTTACCTTGTTGTACATTGCTTACACTGTACACTTTGCACAATACACTGCACAACACACGGCTCTGCTATTTCTGCTTTTATTCTATATTCTGCTTTATCTGATAATTGCACTGGTATTTACCTTGCAGTTGTGGGTTTATGCCTACTTTCCTAGGCTTGCTCCGTGCAGCGAAGACCCCTCTCGTCCGTTCTCGCGCTTTCGGCCAGGAGGTGCGTCTGAGAGCCCGAGAGACATTTAGCTTCTTCCACCGCTACTTCGACACCATTACCCCCGCAGAGGTATGTTTTACTTGCAGTTTATTTAAGCTTCATCTTTCCACTGCATGTTTCGATAACAGTAGATAACAAACTATATTTCATTTTCAGATCACCTGGCAGCCTTGGGCTCCTTTGCCAGCCGTGATGCGGGATCGGTTTGCCGGTGCTGATGAGACCTCGCGTTTCCGAATTCTGCTGGAGGGCCCGGTCTGTCGGGCTTGGTACTTGGGCTAGCGTTTCTTGCGTCAGACCCTGGTTTCTCGGGCGAATAGTCGGTGCACCCTCTTGAGCATATGAGGATCTGAGAGATTCACCGCGGCAGATGCCGGCCTACACCATTGGCGGGGAGGCGAGCGATTTCAGGGGCGAGGGCGATTACTCGCAGTACGTCCGGACCTTCGTCATGCGACCTCTGAGTGATGGCCGCGGCGGAGAGAGACTTCTGGCGGCCTGGAGGCGGGGCTGGAGGAGTGTCGAGAGAGCTCGAGTCCGTGGCGGGCGAGTCAGCGGACGGGGACCGGTTGGCTTTTGCCCGCTTCACTAACTTTCGGAGGCGGGGTGGGGCGACCTACAGATCCTCGCCTCCCGGCTGATCACGAGTTAGTCGGTGTCCCCGACTTGCCTCCGGTATGTATTACTGCATTTCGCATCTTGTACTGTTATTTCATTTCAGTTTATTTGATATTCCACAGAATATTGATGCATCTGATACTTTTGCAGGCTTCCTCCGAGTACACCCGGCAGTCATTGGAGATGAATGCCTCCATGATGGGGATGCTACGGCGGACCTTCGACCTCTTAGCCGTTTACAGCATTCCGGTATGTTCTTTCTGACCACAGCCTCAAACCATACACAAACTGCTTTACATAATCTGATGCACAACACAACATCTGATAAATTGCTCACGGCATCTGATACACGATACTCACACACTGCATCCTGCACTGATTCACTGCTCACGGCATACATACCTTTGTACTAATTCTCAGATTGCGCATTCTATCTTGATAAAGCGCTCACGGCATCTGATGCATTGCCTTTCATGCTTTTTGACCTCCTTCTAGATTTCTCCTGGGTGGCGCTCATTGACCTCCCATTTCTACCGGGATGGTAGAGTATATCCTCAAGCAGGCGCGACTCATGTCGAGAGTAGCTCGCTGGCTCCAGTTCCAGATGATGAGTCTGAGGCAGAGACAGAGGCGGAGGCAGAGTCGTCGGAGGAGGAGACTGGTGATGGCTTGGACTCGGGCTCAGATGGCGATGCCCCTGGTGATGCTCCTGGACCTTCGTCCAGGAAGAGGACTAGGACAGACTGACAGCCCCGGAGTCATTTTTGACATTTGATCTGATTTTCTTTGTTTTCTTCTTTTTTGCACTTTCCTTTTGTTAGTAGTTAGGGTACTTTGTCTTGCCCTTGAGCGATTTTGTTTCCAAAACTTATGTACTTGAAAAGATTATGAAGTGAAACAAACTTTTTGTCTAAAAAAGTGTTTACACTTGTATATTTCACGCATTGCATCGCGTTACACCTCAATGTAAATGAAAATGATTTGTTGTCTGAAAATTGAGCACTTGCACTATGATGATCGGATAACCAACCAACTAACAGCAAACAACTCATACAAACCCTTTGCTCAACTTTGGACATCTGACCCATACTCTGTTGGGGATTAGTCTGCATACGGCCCATAACACAATACTCGGTTCATTCTGAACACAGCAAACCCCGAACAAATAGCCCAATCTGACAAGACGGATCACAAAACTGAAACGGTTGGAGTTAAAACACACTTGGATGTCCCAAATTTCCCTTTCTTCTCTTGCTTCGCATGAATGTAGAGAATGGCACAGCATTCTGAGCACAAACGATTAATCTTTTGAAAAAGGGTTTCACAACTGGGGTATCGAGCCTACGACTAAACACGGCGGAGGGACTCAAGTGGAGAAAACAAAAGGCGCACGTCCTGAACACCACGAGACGCGCTCGGAAAAGACTCAAAACAAAAGTTGAGACCGACAAATCAAAAGACACAACATACAGACGTGTTTATGGAAACAAAAGACCTCGGATCTCAAGGAGCCAGTTCCTCCGGGTATTATTCCCACCCTTTATGATTTGTGATTCTCACATCGCTCGGCCCTCAGGCTCCGTTTTTTTTCTCACTTCTCTCTCCGCTTACACGTCTCTATTCTTTATTCTCTCATTTTTCATCCCTTCCCAGAGTGGTTAATGGGTAAACGAGAAAGTTGCGGGTTTGTGCCCAACACTGTTAGCTCACGGCTATTTCTCCCGGTGGATAGAGTGCCCTTCTGGCGAGTATGTTGACGGGGGAAAGACAGAAGACCTGACTCAATTGTGCCCCTAGTTCGTCACTTTGACCATTTTTTGTTTTCTTCCTAAAACAAGTTTTGACCAAAATGAGAGTTGGATTAACATACTTGTTCGATTTTTAATTTGAAAATCAGGCAAGTCAGGCTGTGAGCACTGAAAATTTTCCTTTCTGGGTCCAAGAAAATGGTCCGGTCTTGGAAAATGAAATAGTTTTCGAGAAAATAGTCAACTTCAGTAAAAAATTTCAAAAACTATTTTTTTTTCAAACAATCAATGCTCGATGAGCACGGAACTTACCCTCGAGACGCGCAACCTCGGATCGGAGGCAATGGAAAATTGCCCCTTGCTTAAAGGGGGAACACGGCAATGGAAAGTTGACTCTAGTTTGGACGGCAACTCAGGGCAACTTATGGCACTAGATGGCAACGGAAAGTCGCCCCTTGTTTGGATGATGCCGCGGCATGCTGTAAGCCAGTCCTCGTTGGTGACGATCTGATCCTCGGACGCAGAGGAGACGAAGACGGTTTGAATCAATATATGGACACAATCACCTAGAAGGTGTTGGTGGTTAGACTTCAGGAGGAAGTTGATTACGTAGTTCCAGCCGCTGTAACCGAGACATCGGATTCGAAGGAGACACAAGTGATCAAAACCATGACATGGACTGAGACGCTATGAAAGCGTTGGGGGCTGGACTTCAAGATGAAGCTGCCTACGTATCCCAAACATGGGAATCAAGCCTTACGTAGTTCCGGTTGTTACGACCGGATTGTCGGATGCAGAGGAAGCAAGGATGATCAAAACCATTACATGGACTGAGGCGCTTATGAAAGCGTCGGGGGCTGGACTTCAAGATGAAGTTGCCCACGTAACCCAAACATGGGAATCAAGCCTTACGTAGTTCCGGTTAAGGTATACTCGGGTATTAACCTTCACTTTTAGGCTCTAACTTTTGCCAAGGTGCCCAATGCGGGTTTTCGACCTTGCGAGCTTCTTTTCTTTTTGCTTTTTTCTTTTTCATCTTTTTGCATTTTCTTCATTCATTTTTCTTCTTTTCTTTTTTTTCATTCTTTGCATTTTTTCTTTTTTTCCTTTTTTTTTTTTTTTGCTCTAACTTTTGCCTGGGTCGCCCTTCCGAGTTTTCGGCCCAGCGAGCCTCTCAAAGGGTAAATGTGACGACCCAGAAATTCTTTCCTCCGCCTGAGCGGAGGAGTGGCCGCTCGAGTGGACTTGTGAGGCTCCCAGTATATTGTTGCCGACTGCCTGAGAATCTGAGGGTTGTAGATTCCCGCTCGAGTGTAGAATTGGACGCTCGAGCGAACGTCTTTGTTCGTCGGAGCGCTCGAGCGTAAGGAGGGGCGCTCGAGCGGGTCGCCTGGTGAGCTTGAATGTTGAGGCACGTGGGTTCGTTTGAGGCATTTGTAATAAGGTATTTGGAAACTCCTTATTTTATTTTGGGGTATTGATTGTGGTGGTAATATGATGGTAGAGTAAGATTGGATCCAAAACTGTAGTTTGAATAATTCGTTTACGACCAACCGTCACTCATTTGTCCTTTTCTTTTTCCACCCTTTGAGTTTGGATGTGAGGTTAGAACCATTGGAAAGCTTATTTTCGGGGCTTCGATTTGGATACAAGAACGACCTAAAACGGAGTCCGGATGGGAGAGTTATACCTGTTCAAAGTTTCGGAATCTGTGCTGGAAATAGGTCCGCTCGAGCTGGAATTCCTCCGCTCGAGCGGGAATTACGGGACAGCAGCTTAAAAAACGGGATTTTGAGATCTTTTTCTACATTTTCTTTCCCCTCTCTTATTTCTTCTTCTCCTAAGTCCAAAACCCTTCGAAACCCTAGCCCCAAAACCTTGATCTCCTCTAGTTTGAGCAACAATCTACCATGATTTTGGCATCAAGGATGGAGAATAAGCGAAGAGCAATGTTTTTAACCGATTGGAATTTCGAAATTATGGAGGAATCTCACCAAAGCTTGCTTGATTTTTGAGGTATGGAATCTTGAGAGTTAAATTGATGGGTTAAAAGGGTAAATTATGATTCTTAAGTGTTTAATCAACGGGAAAATTAGAATTAAAGGTAATGAATTAATAGGTTTGAATTTGTCTTGAATTTCAACATTTTCTTGAAACCCTACGTTGATTAATGATGATAACCCATGAGTTGGCCTAATTTGAGAGTAGTATAATGAAATTGAGTTATTGAATTGTAGGTCTACAGGTTTAATTGGAATTTGGAAATGTTTGGCAATTATGTTTAAATTTAGCGAATGAACCTTGTTATAAATGTTGGAATGTATGTAATAATGTAAAGGAAAATTTGGGAAATAACTTAGTAAGGATCTGGATGACATGAACTCAATTGTGGAGTGTTGAAATGAGATTCAAAGATTTAGTTTGAATTATGTTGAAGTGCAAAGTGATGTGTAATTTGGATAAAGAGAATTAATTAAGAACGAAATAAGTTTATGTGATTCGATTTCTTTGTGTATTATGAATTGTGTAGGGACAACTACAGGGGCAGACCAAGCAGCCAAGCACTGTGAGTAATAGTACTCCATACGTACTTTATTTTTCCGTTAATAATCATTGTTAATGACATTCTATTCTCCGTGGAAATATGGTGACATGTATGTGGATTAAGGATCGATGTAACCTATGTGAACGTGGAAAGAGTTGGCTTTATTCTATGTTCCGTCTACAGTTCAAGATTATCGGTAATGTATTAAGCTAAAAGTTAAGTATGATGTCGCATAATAAAGGTAGATGACTTATTAAGATGATGGACTTAAGTTAACATCTGATTAGAAACCTGATATATAATTGGGATTGCTTACTGTGGATAACATTATTAATGTTCTGCTGTCTGTCAATTATCTGCATTGATTTGTAGTGAACAAGAGAAACAATAATGCTCATGTATTCTGACTCCTTCTGTTTTGTCAATGATGAGTCAAGACTGTTATGAGGTAACTTATTCCGTTCTTGTAAGGAGTGTTATTAATGTCCTAATATACATGAGGCGATTATGTCTATGTGTAATAAGCTATGAGATGATTTGTGTATCCTATGGTCTGACGATGTTCATATGGATTTGAGACTGTTCTGTCCTGTCTATTTAATCTGTTTATGTATTTTGCCCTATTGATCCGTTCCGTTTACGATTAAGCATGATATGTATGGTCGATTTTGAGACTTATTGACTTCTGGTATGGAACAAAGTGCTGTACGGAACGAAGTGCTACACCTTGGTGGGAGCCACCTCTGGAATCCGTACGAGCCACCTCTTGAGTCCATACCCCACGCTATATGCGTTCTGTTACCCTCTGTTACCACGCTATATGCGTTCTGTTACCCTCTGTTACCCCACGCTATATGCGTTCTGTTACCCTCTGTTACCACGCTTTATGCGTTCTGTTACCACGCTATATGCGTTCTGTTTCCCCCACGCTATATGCGTTACATTACGCTATATATATGCTCCCCACGCTATATGCGTTACGATAGTCTGGGCGGCAGTCGCTACGTAAATCTGGAAACGTGATAATAAAAAGATTTACGTACATATTAGTATGTTCTGGGCCGAAAGGCTATTCTGATATTTCTGGGCCAATAGGCCGTTCTGTTATAATTATAATGTTAAGCAAAAGGCCGTTCTGAAGGTAAAATCATATCGGTCTTATTTTTGTAAATGCACGATTATATATTATGGGTTGAGTTGGTTATTAAATTGCTTACGTATTATTATTCACTGAGCATGTCTCACTCTGTTAATTTGCTTGTTTCTGTAGGAAACTAACTTGGAGGTCAGTCCCAGCATCGGTACCATCTCTCTTTTGTCAACCTAAGGACAACCAGGCACTTGGACAACCCCTTGCATGCTAGTGCGGTTTTACTAGACTTTATTATTTTGTATTCATGTTTTGTTGGCCAAAGTTGTTTGTATCCAGCATTGTGTTGTATGCCCAACCTCTAGGCTAGTCTTGTAACGGCATATGTAACTTAATCACGGACATGTTCACTTTATGTTTCACTTCGAGTCGTGATCCTGGCATGTTTGTAGTTGCTCAATGGATGTGTCTGCATGTTATTTTATTTTATTAACGCTTCCATTCAGGCCCTGGTTATTCTATATAGCAGGATAAGTGTCTGTTTCTGAATAGGTCATGCCCAAATTTTCAGGGGCAAATTGGGGCGTGATAGTAAAAGTGTAACAAATCCATGCCAAATGGTTTTGAAATTGAAGCCCTCTGTATCCAGGAGAGCAACTGTTGGGTTGATTTGCAGAAGAATCCATCACGGCTGCTTCACAAGCCTTGCCTGGTGGGATCTGATCTTCTCGATCTGACTTTGGTGCCTCTTGCTCGAGGGCTGCTTCAAATTGGGCCACATGGGCCTTTCATGGCACAGTTGAACGTTTTGAACGGATTCCAGGTTTGAAACAGATAGGTTGAATCTTGAGGCTAAGAGCGATCCTAGGCTGCACAATCTCAAGAGCCATTCCACACAGGTCTTCACAAGACCGCGCAAAACATTTTGTTTTTGAAAGTATTTAGGAAAGCGACAAATCGCTCATGTAGAAGATAGTGTGGAACCAGTCTGGATCAAGCTAGGGTCCTTCTCAGTACTCACGCTAGCAAGCATGATTTCATTCATTAAAAGCTTAGTACGCCTCTCTTTCTCTCAAAAATGATCAAAGTTTTTCCAAAACCCGAGGAATTGCTTCATCTTCGTTTTTATCACCGCAGTGTTCGAAAAGGGTTTTTTGAAAAGCTTAGGTCATTACAACGATGTTCAAGGCACAAAAGAGTAGGTAGAATGTACTGTCATTCCATTCACATCCTCTAGCACAACTAGCTTAAACAGCAACAAGTACGAAAACGTGATAGCCGCAGCTGTTTCATTCAGATTCCCTAATTGTGACTGGCTCCTCAACCGAGATAGACTCAAAAGGAAAAACAAAAGGATAATTACAAAACGATGTTCGAGGCAACAACCCCGGAATCACCTGACATTCTATACAAAGGGGATTGACTCGCTACAACAAGACAGACCCGTAAACAAAAGGACTGACTCAAGACAATGAGACATACTCAAAATAAAACAAAACAAAAGACTGGCTCGACACCCAAGCCAGAATTTACAAAACTAGCATTCGCAGATGCTCGAAAATGCGTGCCAGACGCCACATCAAAATATACCAAGTGCCGCCCACAGGTGGTTCACTCTCTGATTACATACTTGCAGTATCATTGTCCTCAAAATCCAATAGCTGGGTAGCAACGGACTTGGTTGAGGTGGGCGGGAGGATAACCTCGTTGTCAATCAAATCTTGCACCTCATGACGGAGGCAAAAACAATTGTCGGTAGCATGGCCTGTCTGCTGGTGGTACACACAGTACTGAGCAGGGTCATGAGTAGTAGGGAGATTCTTCGGGAGAGGCCGAGGTTCCAGGGGTTTAAGGTGTCCCCTCTCGGCAAGGATCTGAAGTGCCTTGGACAATGGCATGTAGAGAGCATGGAAGACCCTGCGCCCTCGGGGCAGGTACTTTGAAGTCTGAGCATTTTTGCTAGACGCACTAGCAAATGGGTCGGCAGGCACTGCCTTGGATTTCTGATCCTTCCCGGGTGCACGGTTGGGAGCAGAAGAAACTGTTTTGGCATGACGGGGCTTGTCCCAGTTTTCTGATTGGCTCGAACTACCCGCAGGTGGAGTGGGAAAAGCATCCTCCACGGCTTTTGTCACAACTGCGAATATCTGTTGTTTGTTCATCCCTCCGGCTTTCAAAGCCTCGACCGCCCACAACAGTTGTTCAATAGGATCGGCATCTGCCTTTGTTTTGCCTTTGTCTCTGGCCTCAGCCTGATCTAGAATTTGGGTTGATACGTCGTTGCCATAGCTGGAGGCCATCTCCGGTTGGCTGAGTTCAATTACTATCCGTCCCAATAGCGGGGGCTCCTGGGGTACAAAGCCTCCGGCATATGGTGCGGCTGGTGGCGAAGCAGACATTCCATAGGCGAGATCCGCCACGGATCTTTGAAGATCACCTATCATTCCCATTAGTTCAAATGTAGTAGGCTCGCGAGCCTGATATAGTTCAGGGGTCCAAACTGGGTGCGCAGCGGGCGACTTGGGCGGATGTGGCATATCAATATTAGCCTCACTTTGTAGGGTGATTCCTTGACCCAACGCGGCTGTCATAACCACGATCTCTTCTGAATTCTGCGTCATCATAGGTCTTGCCTCGGCAAGAGGGAACACTGACTATTCTGGAACTCTCTGAACTGAAAGGAAAAACAAGCAGCATTTCAGCCCAAAACGGATCAAACACAGATGCTTAGAACAAGCATGCCCTACTCGATCCTTTGTTTCCGAAAATCACTGTCCCAAAAATACTGAATCGGATACCCTCAGATATAACTGATTCTATCAAATACTGACATTGGTGCCCTCGGGCCTGATGCTCAAACTTTGCAAACTGATATGTGCATTCCCTGCAGAGATACACTCTAAAAGCACATAACAAGTAGAGAGAGCCAAAACACCCCTATATTGGGGTAGGGTTTCCCTATCCTATTTTGTCAGGAGCTAGGGTTTCACTACGCACACAGCGGTTTCAAACAACCTGACATCGAGTAAGCAACCTATCCTAGTTGGAATGGTCACTATGGATTCCGAATATGCACTAGGTCGAATGGTCGAAAAGGGTGCCCCGGTAAAACCGGGGTTTGTGTTCCCATACAGAGCCCGCAACCGGTTAGCCTTGTGGCATGCTTTTGACAAAGTCAAGCCTCTGGCAAACCGCTCAGGAATAGCAGATGGCCAACACGGTGTCCTAGGCGCACCAATGCACATGCAATGCAAAGAGACACATAAGTGTAGTCAAAACCGAATATCACGAGTTCAAGTCAAACTCTCTAAAATCCGCAGCAGAGTCGCCAGAAACTGTAGACGCGCCCGTGGGCCTCATGCTATAGTTCGAACTCCCTTTTTGTTTGTTGCGGTTCTTAATCTGAACCAAAGAGTCCAACTCTGGCAAATCGTTTTGAGAAAAAACAGATTTTGAAAAGAAGTGCCAAACATGGGTGTTTGCGGAATCTGAGTCGCCACCTAAATATTTTTTAATGGGGAAATTTAGGAAACCCTGACTCGGTGCCAAAGGCCACGTGTTTGTCATCACCAAAGTTGTCTTGGCTCGGGAGCTTGGGTACGATCGGGGAAGGTCAGCTATGAGCACCCCCTTTCGCCCGGTCCGAAGACTGGCCTCTACTAACCATGATATCCGATTTTGAAAACATTATGTGTTCTTGTTCCGGTTATTAGCCTAGATTTACTATGTTATGCGCACAGCAAACAAGTATAGACTAGATTGCCTAATTTGGAAACAAGCATTGCATATCCGTTTGTTTTGAAAATGCTTTGGAATTTGCTACTCGCAAGTAGGCTAAAACACGGATTTCAACGAGTTTTTCCAACTCAAACAATCCAACCTTCACCCACAGGCAATCAGGCAGTTTATCTCATATAAATACTTACATTGTACTCCATGCTGTCATGTTAACATTCACACGCATGCGAGATGCTAAAGCATAAATACTTACATTGTACACCATGCCAAAACAATAAACTAGTTAGCAAATATGCATGTCCTAGTTCATGTTAAGTGGCTAATGCAACACATGCAAGGATGCAGTTAGAGTAGGCTCGGCTAACCCTAAAATGGCATGTGAAATGCTACAATTATCACGTATTCAATTTGGAATTGAAAATACAATGCAGTTTGTATGATGTACCGAGCCTGGTGCATACAAGACAAATGCATGGATGCACGCATGCATAGCATAAGGTATGCTAATTTAGACGTGCCCTAATCTACCATCATAAGCAGGTAAATAAAAGGGAAGAAAGAAGTGGGGATTGGAAGACATGCACACACACGCACCCACACTTATTACAGATTCGCCCTCGCTCGGAGGGACCAAAAGAATAATACAAATTAATTAACTACGCAAGCTAATTAAATATTACAAATTGCCTAATTAGTTAACAACTAACTAAACTAGGAAAAACAGTAAACCGCCTCGGGAGGAGAGCCTGATGCAAACTGCTTGGAATTGCACTGCCATGCATAGACTGCCTCTGTTTTCCCTGCTCTGCCCTTCTGAAGACTGCCAAAGTCTCAGAGATGCTTCTTCAGATACTAGGGATCACCATCGGCTGAGTAGAATGGCCACCGGCAGCTAGATGTGGCCATCGGCTGGAAATGAGCCTAAATATTGCCGATCGGCAAAAAGTTCCTGCAGAACCTGCAACTCACAGCAGCAGAGGGCAGAACCTTGTATGGCAATGCAATCCAAACCATGTATGCACCAACCAAGCCTCTTATCATGTGTGCAACTCAAAGGGGCATGGTTCTTGGTTCTTGGACCACCAATCGCGCATTTGAATGCGTGATGGCCCAAGAGGCCAAGTGTGCATCTTTCATTTCAAATGAAATGCAATGGAAACAAACAAACCACAACCCAATCCCTATCACTAATCAAGGGACAAAGCATGCATGCAAGATGCAATGCAACCTAGGCATGCAAGCTAAGGATGCAACATGGCATGGCAAGGCACTTATGCAAGCATACAAGCAAGCATGAGGCAATGCAAACTAATGAAAAGATGGGCTTAAACATGATTTAGGCAGCTCTAAATAGGCCCAAAACAGTGGCCAAAATGCTAAGTTCATGAAGGCGAATGCTCATGCAAACATGCATAGATACATGGTTCAAGACTTAAGCATAATGAAGCAACTTTTAAACACATTTAAAAGGGACAAACATGGACTAATGGCATGCAAATGAAGCTTTGAAAATCATGCTATAGGAGGTGCCAAACCAACTAACAAAGCAAGCAAAGCATGCAAAATGGCCAAGAATTCAAAGCAAGCTAATGATGCATTGAACTACACTTAGCAAGGCAAACATGGCATGCATTAAACAACTAAAAACAGATTTTTAGCATGTTAAAACAAGGCCAAAAGACCACTTAAATGGCATCTAAATGACTCAAATTCAAAGGCATGCACAATGGTCAAAACATAGGGCATACAAGGCAAGCTTTCAAAGCTTCAAAGAGGCGTCCAAGGCAAGCAGACAAGCATGTCTTAGGGACTGAAATGCCATGTAGGGTGGTTCCAAACCACTTAAGTGATGCAAGCAATGCATGCTACACATTCACATACTTGAGGCCAACAAGCCACAATACAAAGGAGCTATGTAATGCATGCGAAGATCGACTCAAAAAAACATGGACAGACCTTAAACATGGCAAAATAAACACAAAACCTTCACAAGGTTAAGCCTAAAACATGCTAGAATGAAGGCTAACAACCTAAGGCATATTAAGGCAATAACATGGCATTACATGGTAGGTATGCTAAGCATGCATGGTGTACCAAAACCAGCACACAACAATATTATATCATGGCATAATAAGCATGGAAAATAGCCTAGACATGATGTGATACCCCTGTTCTGTATTGTGCCCAATTGGTCCTTAATTTCTTTATGGTTATGTGTTAGCATGATTTTGTGTGCCATATGTGATTTTGAATTCATATCTGTTCGCCGTAGGAATATCTGTTTGAATAGCCACTTCGGGAATTAAATTGAGGGCCTTATCGGCCATAGAACCCGAAATTGATTACGCCATCGTGGTTGGCATAATTTTTAGAGCCTACGGTGAAATTTAATTAAAAATTGATTCGAGCTAGATTAAATCGATTAAACTAATGGATTAAATGCTCCTTTATTTATTATTTTTAAATATGGTTTAGTGGAGCCATACAAGGGTCATATACACCCTCATTTGTTCCTTGTGACTTCAAAATCTGAGAAAATACATTGAGAGGGTGTGAAGGCCGGCTATAGAGAGAGAAAGGAAGAGACTTGGGCAAAATTTTGGCTCTAGCTTGGGAAATTGAAGATCTAACTCAAGAATTGACTAGAGTTTGGGAGATTAAAGCTCCTAGGTAAGTAACCAACCCCTAACTCATGAATTTGAGTTGTGATTTCATGAATTGAAGATGAATTTATAATCTAGAACATGAAAGGAGTTGGTTTTGATGAATTTAAAGACTATGTGTGCATGCATGTAGGTATTGTTTTGAAATTTCATATTTGAGCTTGGATTGCTTGACTCATGTTGTAATTTTGATTGAAATCCATGTAATTGACCATCTCTTCATTATATGAGATGAGAATAAAGGCTATATGTCACATGCATGTGTAATCCATGGAGGTAGAAGCTTTGAATGCATGAAATAGTTACATTGGTAATGAGTTGGTGGAAAATGGGCCATGCATGTAGATAAATTATGAAATTGAGCTTCCTAATGTTGTAATCTTGCATTGGTATCATGTTAGCATGATTAAATTTGAGATTTGGGCCATTGCATGCAAGTAGTGTGGCTGGGAATTCGAATTGAAGCTCAAGAACATCATCTGGAATTTCCAGAATTTCGGTTTCCTCGGCGGAAGTGCCTTCGGCGGAATCGAGCTCCAAGTATTTTCTGCAGACATGATTCCTTTCGGCGAAGTGGACGCTTCGGCGAAACTATGTAGGCGAAAGTCCGCCGAGCGAAGGGTTCACGCCGGCGGGATTTGAGGCAACCATATTCTGCAGACTTGAGGTCCGCTCGGCGAATCCTTCGGCGGGGACCCTATTTTGAAATTCTATTTTTGCATTACGTGCCGTTTTCCGTTCTCTTTCACTTGCAAGCACTCTTAGGCATATGTTAAACATTGTGAATGATTTAAAGAGATAAGGAAGAAGCCTAAAGAAAAAATGTGAATTTTGAGCGGATTGAATTGTTAATGACCCTCTTATGTTCATGGCATGTGTAGGGTCGAGTTCGAAGCGAACCAATCAACCGATCCTTTGTGAGTAATATCGATATTTGAATGCTTTTGAATGTCCAAATGTTTACTTCCTTTAGAGCTTTATGAATTGCTAATTGCGATGGTGGACGTAAGTCTGATATGAATAAATAGGTGGACCCAAAGTCGTTTTGATAAGCATGAATGGATCCAAGGTCGTTTTGATAAGCATAAATGGACCCAAGGTCGTTTTGATAAGCATGAATGGACCCAAGGTCGTTTTGATAAGCATGAATGGACCAAAGGTCGTTTTGATGAACATGAATGGACCAAAGGTCGTTTTGATACGAATGTATGGGCCAAAGGCCGTTCGACATGAACGAGTGGGCCTGAGCGTTTTGATAGAAAAGAATGGGCCAAAGGCGTTCGACCGCGAATGAGTGGGCCCGCAGTCGTTTTGACATAAATGAATGGGCGAAGGCCGTTTGATAGAAATGAATGGGCGAAGGCCGTTTTGACATAAGCGAATGGGCGAAGGCGTTTTGACATAAGCGAATGGGCGAAGGCCGTTTGACATAAATGATCGGGCGAAGGCGTTTTGACATGAATGGAAATCTAAATGGGCCAAGGGCGAATGTTTTGGAACTGATCCTTAACTTGAAACTTCGTATAGTTATATGTACTGTTAAAATTATGAATTTGGGCCCAAGGCGTTTGGAAGGCGTTGTTCTACGTCTTGTCGTATAAGTTCTATAGTTGATATTATTCACTGGGCTATCGCTCATACTCATTCATGTCTTTGTAGGTGAGCCAAGCGAGGTCCAGACCCAGCCTCAGTGAAGCCTGTGTAGAACAACCCAGATTTTGGAGAGTCAGCCCTCGTGTCTCACGTGCGAGACCCGTCGTTGCCATTTTGCTATGTATTTATACCTTGTTTTTGTTGGCAAGGGTTTGTGTACATTTGTATGTAGTCTGTGGTGGGTTGGCTCCGTTTAGATGATCCTATTGTAAAGAAGTTTATGTTAATATACTTTTGATGTGGGTTATTAACGCATATGAGTTTGGTCTGTTTGACGTGCATATAAGCACCGCTCTATGGACAAAGTTTTTAAATTTTTACTTCCGTTTGGCCCCTTACTCTATTGAGTTATGTCTGATTTGTACAGAGGCCGTAAGTAATCCCAGGATTACTGGCCGGTTATGTCCTTAACCCTTAGGGGCGGGTTCGGGCCATGACACATGATCAACAAACACTCAAGCATAATGCTCCCTCAAGAGGCCAAAAAGTGCCCTTTTCAAGGACAACAAGGAGAGGGGGTGGCCCTCTCCTTCTTGAGACTTCAAGGCACCATCTTCACCACTGAAATCCCTCAAGATTTCAGTGGTGAAAACAACACCAAAGTCTCGGAGCTCACCAAAAATGGCACAAAATGGGGCCTCTCAAGGCCTAAGGGTGGTCAAACACCTCCAAACCACAAAACACTCTGAACAAACAATCAAGAGGGCTTAAAAATAGAACTTTTTTGTATTATACACTAAGCACAAAAATAGTTCTAAGATAGGTAGAAAAGCAATGCAAAAATGGGGAATAAAAGGGAAGTTTCTTACCCTTGAAGCCCTCCTTCACAAACAATGCTCCAACAGCCTTCTTTGGCTTAAATCCAGCTCCAAAACACTAAAACAACCCTCCAAGGGTCTCAAGTCCAAGAGATGGTGTGTTAGTGTGTGTTTGTGAGCAAAAGTGGGACAAAACACACACTTATAGAGATAGAATATGTATCAAACCCTAACCCTAGAACTCAAGCTTTACCAAAGCTGTCTAAAATGTCTAACCCTAATGTCAAGAGAAGAAGCTCTCCTATATAGGTAATTCCCTCTTGTAAGGCTTCCAAAACAAGCCATCCAAGAGGGAAATCCCCCCATACACGTGTATGGAGGGGAATCGGTGGAGTGCAGCTATCACGGTGGCACAAAATATTGCTAAGCGAGATAAACGATGGTCGGTGGCCAAAATTGTCATTTTGACAAAATTGATGGCGGTCGGCCAAAAAGTGCTTGTCGGCCAAATATATGGCCGATGGACACAAACAACAGCCGGTGGCCTCAAGCCACGGCCGGTGATGTGTCGGGATGCCTCACAAGGCATTCCCTGCCCCTCCAAGGCAAAACACAAGTGTTTGGTGCAAAACCAGACACAAAATGGTCGAGTTCGGAGATCCTGAGGCAGGGCGCATAGCCGAGACCTCCGGGAACTCCAAACGAACACAAACATGGATAATCACCAAGTGTTCCAACGGTGACGTCCAAGTCTTCAGGACGGTAAAAAATGAGGTGTCTTGAGGACGTCAAAGTCTTGAAATTTTGAACTTTTCAACCTTCGTTTTAGCTTCTTGAGGAAGCTTGAACCTTTTGAACCTTTGTTCTAGCTTCTCCGAGGAAGCTTGAACCTTTTGAACCCTAGTTTTAGGTTCTTGAGGAAGTTGAACCTTCTGAACCTTCGTTTTAGTTCCCTGAGGGAGCTTGAACCTTTTGAACCTTCGTTTTAGCTTCTTGAGGGAGCTTGAACCTTTTGAGCCTTCGTTTTAGCATCTTAAGGGAGCTTGAACCTTTTGAACCTTCGTTTTGGCTTCTTGAGGAAGCTTGAACCTTTTGAACTTTCATTTTAGCTTCTTGAGAAAGCATGAACCTTTTGAACCTTTGCTCTAGCTTCTCCAAAAAGCTTGAACCCTTTGCTCTAGCTTCTCCAAGAAGCTTGAAACTTTTGAACCTTTGCTCTAGCTTCTCTAAGAAGCTTGAATCTTTTGCTCTAGCTTCTCCAAGAAGCTTGAACCCTCTTGTTTCTCTATAAGAGAGGGCCTCCCTCTCCTTTAGAGAGGTTGAAAAAAATTTGACAAAGGAAAAGCACATATATCTCTCTATATGTCTACATTCTAGGCTTAGAGAGGGTGTTTGTTCTTGGCCTTTAACACCACCGGTGATTGCGCATGTTGTGCTCGTTCTGAGGTTACGGAGTTTCGGCTGAGAGCCTTAAACTTTTGAACCTTTGCTCTAGCTTCTCTAATAAGCTTGAACCTTTTGCTCTAACTTCTCTAAGAAGCTTGAACCCTCTTGTTTCTCTATAAGAGAGGGCCTCCCTCTCCTTTAGAGAGGTTGAAAAAAATTTGTCTAAGGAAAAGCACATATATCTCTATATCTCTACATTCTAGGCTTAGAGAGTTTCTTTGTTCTTGGCCTTTAACACCACCGGTGATTGCACATGTTGTGCTCGTTCTGAGGCTACGGAGTTCGGCTGAGAGCCTTACCTCCGGACCTCGGGACTCTTTAGTGTTTTGCCTCGATTTGCGAACCGGGTTCTATTTTCTCTCCCCGAAGAAAGGGAGAGGTTTCGTAGACCATCTCTCAGTGGCCGTAGGCTACTTTTCGTGGTCGTAAACCACTGTTCCCATTTGGAGACCATTTTCCAGTTTTCAGAGCCATCGGTCGTGCGCCTCGGTTCGGGACCGCTTAACTTTCTCCATTTGGTACGGTTTTCGGACAGCTTGAACCTTTTGAACCTTCATTTTTGCCTCCTGAGGGAGCTTGAACCTTTTGAACCCCTGTTTTGGCTACTTGAGGAAGCTTGAAATTTTGAACTTTTCAACCTTCGTTTTAGCTTCTTGAGGAAGCTTGAACCTTTTGAACCTTCGTTTTATCTTCTTGAGGAAGCCTAAACCTTTTGAACCTTTGCTCTAGCTTCTCCGAGGAAGCTTGAACCTTTTGAACCCTGGTTTTAGCTTCTTGAGGAAGTTGAACCTTCTGAACTTTCGTTTTAGCTTCTTGAGGAAGCTTGAACCTTTTGAACCTTCGTTTTAGCTTCTTGAGGAAGCTTGAACATTTTGAACCTTCGTTTTAGTTTCTTGAGGAAGCTTGAAGCTTTTGAACCATTGCTCCAGCTTGTCCAAGAAGCTTGAACCCTTTGCTCTAGCTTCTCCAAGAAGCTTGAAACTTTTGAACCTTTGCTCTAGCTTCTCTAAGAGGCTTGAACCTTTTGCTCTAGCTTTTCCAAGAAGCTTGAACCCTCTTGTTTCTCTATAAGAGAGGGCCTCCCTTTCCTTTAGAGAGGTTGAAAAAATTTTGTCTAAGGAAAAGCACATATATCTCTCTATATCTCTACATTCTAGGCTTAGAGAGGGTGTTTGTTCTTGGCCTTTAACACCACCGGCGATTGCGCATGTTATGCTCGTTCTGAGGTTACAGAGTTTCGGCTGAGAGCTTTACCTCCGGACCTCGGGACTCTTTTGTGCCTTGCCTCAATTTGCGAACCAGGTTCTGTTTTCTCTCTCCGAAGGGAGAGAGAGGTTTTGTAGACCATCTCTCAGTGGCCGTAGGCTACTTTTCGTGGTCGTAGACCACTGTTCCCGTTTGGAGACCATTTTTCATTTTTCGGAGCCGTCGGTCGTGCGCCTCAGTTCGGGACCGCTTAACCTTCTCCGTTTGGCAAGGTTTTTGCACAGCTTGAACCTTTTGAACCTTCGTTTTAGCTTCTTGAGGAAGCTCGAACCTTTTGAACCCTTATTTTAGCTTCTTGAGGAAGTTAAACCTTCTCATCCTTCGTTTTAGCTTCTTGAGGGAGCTTGAACCTTTTGAACCTTGGTCGTAGCTTCTTGAGGGCGCTTGGACATTTTGAACCTTCGTTTTAGCTTCTTGAGGGAGCTTGAACCTTTTGAACCCTGGTTTTAGCTTCTTGACGAAGTTGAAGCTTCTGAACCTTCACTTTAGCTTCTTGAGGAAGCTTGAACCTTTTGAGCCTTCGTTTTAGCTTCTTGAGGAAGCTTGAACCTTTTGAACCTTTGCTCTAGCCTCTCCAAGAACCTTGAACCCTTTGCTCTAACTTCTCCATGAAGCTTGAAACTTTTGAACCTTTGCTCTAGCTTCTCTAAGAAGCTTGGACCCTCTTCTTTCTCTATAAGAGAGGGCCTCCCTCTCCTTTAGAGAGGTTGAAAAAAATTTGTCTGAGGAAAAGCACATATATCTCTCTATATCTCTACATTCTTGGCTTAGAGAGGGTGTTTGTTCTTGGCCTTTAACACCACCGGTGATTGCGCATGTTGTGCTCGTTCTGAGGTTACGGAGTTCCGGCTGAGAGGCTTACCTCCGGACCTCGGGACTCTTTTGTGCTTTGTGTCGATTTGCGAACCGGGTTCTGTTTTCTCTCCCCGAAGGGAGGGAGAGGTTTCGTAGACCATCTCTCAGTGCTCGTAGGCTACTTTTCGTGGTCATAGACCACTGTTCCCGTTTGGAGACCATTTTTCGATTTTCAAAGCTGTCGGTCGTGCGCCTCGGTTCGGGACCGCTTAACTTTCTCCGTTTGGCACGGTTTTTGGACATCTTGAACCTTTTGAAACTTCGTTTTAGCTTCTTGGGTAAGCTTGAACCTTTTGAACCCTTATTTTAGCTTCTTGAGGAAGTTAAACCTTCTGAACCATCGTTTTAGCTTCTTGAGGGAGCTTGAACCTTTTGAACCCTAGTTATAGCTTCTTGAGGGCGCTTGGACCTTTTGAACCCGGGTTTTAGCTTCTTGACGAAGTTGTACCTTCTGAACCTTCGTTTTAGCTTTCTGAGGGAGCCTGAACCTTTTGAACCTTCGTTTTAGCTTCTTGAGGGAGCTTGAACCTTTTGAACCCCTGTTTTGGCTTCTTGAGGAAGCTTGAAATTTTGAACTTTTCAACCTTCGTTTTAGCTTCTTGAGGAAACTTGAACCTTTTGAACCTTCGTTTTAGCTTATTGGGGAAGCTTGAACCTTTTGAACCTTTGCTCTAGCTTCTCCGAGGAAGCTTGAACCTTTTGAACCCTAGTTTTAGCTTCTTGAGGAACTTGAATCTTTTGAACCTTCGTTTTAGTTTCCTTAGGGAGTTTGAACCTTTTGAACCTTCGTTTTAGCTTCTTGAGGGAGTTTGAAGCTTTTGAACCTTCGTTTTAGCTTCTAGAGGGAGCTTGAACCTTTTTAAGCCTTGCTTTGGCTTCTTGAGGAAGCTTGAACATTTTGAACCTTCGTTTTAGCTTCTTGAGGAAGCTCGAACCTTTTGAACCTTTGTTTTAGCTTTTTGAGGAAGCTTGAACCTTTTGAAAATTTGCGCTAGCTTCTCCAAGAAGCTTGAACCCTTTGCTCTAGCTTCTCCAAGAAACTTGAGACTTTTGAACCTTTGCTCTAGCTTCTCTAAGAAGCTTGAACCTTTTGCTCTAGCTTCTCCAAGAAGCTTGAGCCCTCTTGTTTCTCTATAAGAGAGGGCCTCCCTCTCCATCAGAGAGGTTGAAAAAAATTTGTCTAAGGAAAAGCACACATATCTCTCTATATCCCTACATTCTAGGCTTAGAGAGGGTGTTTGTTCTTGGCCTTTAACACCACCGGTGATTGCGCATGTTATGCTCGTTCTGAGGTTACGGAGTTTCGGCTGAGAGCCTTACCTCCGGACCTTGGGACTCTTTTGTGCTTTCCCTCGATTTGCGAACCAGGTTCTATTTTCTCTCTCCGAAGGGAGAGAGAGGTTTCGTAGACCATCTCTCAGTGGCCGTAGGCTACTTTTCGTGGTGAACCCTTTGTTCCCGTTGGAGACCGTTTTTCGGGACCGCTTAACTTTCTCCGTTTGGCACGGTGTTTGGACAGCTTGAACCTTTTGAACCTCCGTTTTGGCTTCTTGCGGAAGCTTAAACCTTTGGAACCCTTATTTTAGCTTCTTGAGGAACTTAAACCTTCTGAACCTTCGTTTTAGCTTCTTGAGAGAGCTTGAACCTTTTGAACCTTGGTTTTAGCTTCTTGAGGGCGCTTGGAGCTTTTGAACGTTCGTTTTAGCTTCTTGAGGGAGCTTGAACCTTTTGAATCCTGGTTTTAGCTTCTTGACGAAGTTGACCCATCTGAACCTTCGTTTTAGCTTCTTGAGGGAGCCTGAACCTTTTGAACCTTCGCTTTAGCTTCTTGAGGGAGCTTGAACTTTTTGAACCTTCGTTTTAGCTTTTTGAGGAAGCTCGAACCTTTTGAACCCTGGTTTTAGCTTCTTGAGGAAGTTGAACCTTCTGAACCTTCGTTTTAGTTTCCTGAGGGAGCTTGAACCTTTTAAATCTTCATTTTAGCTTCTTGAGGGAGGTTGAACCTTTTGAACCTTCATTTTAGCATCTTGAGGGAGCTTGAACCTTTTGAACCCTTGTTTTGGCTTCTTGAGGAAGCTTCAACCTTTTGAAACTTCGTTTTAGCATCTTGAGGAAGTTTAAACCTTTTGAACCTTCGTTTTAGCTTCCTGAGGAAGCTTGAACCCTTTGCTCTAGCTTCTCCAAGAAGCTTGAAACTTTTGAACCTTTGCACTAGCTTCTCTAAGAAGCTTGAACCTTTTGCTCTAGCTTCCCAAAGAAGCTTGAACCCTCTTGTTTCTCTATAAGAGAGGGCCTCCCTTTCCTTTAGAGAGGTTGAAAAAAATTTGTCTAAGGAAAAGCACATATATCTCTCTATATCTCTACATTCTAGGCTTAGAGAGGGTGTTTCTTCTTGGCCTTTAACACCACCGGTGATTGCGCATGTTGTGCTCGTTCTGAGGTTACGGAGTTTCGGCTAAGAGCCTTACCTCCGGACCTCGGGACTCTTTTGTGCTTTGCCTCGATTTGCGAATCAGGTTCTATTTTCTCTCCCCGAAGGGAGGGAGAGGTTTCGTAGACCATCTCTCAGTGGCCGTAGGCTACTTTTCGTGGTTGTAGACCACTATTCCCGTTTGGAGACCA
The DNA here is from genome assembly GCA_025200525.1 of Camellia lanceoleosa. NCBI lineage: Eukaryota > Viridiplantae > Streptophyta > Magnoliopsida > Ericales > Theaceae > Camellia > Camellia lanceoleosa. The sequence continues at coordinate 153,331,824 of CM045770.1, read as the reverse complement.
TTTTCCGGTTTTTGGAGCCGTCGATCGTGCACCTCGCTTCGGGACCGCTTAACTTTCTCCGTTTGGCATGGTTTTTGGACAGCTTGAACCTTTTGAACCTTCGTTTTAGCCTCTTGGGGAAGTTTGAACCTTTTGAACCCTTATTTTAGCTTCTTGAGGAAGTTAAACCTTCTCAACCTTCGTTTTAGCTTCTTGAGGGAGCTTGAACCTTTTGAACCTTGGTTTTAGCTTCTTGAGGGCGCTTGGACCTTTTGAACCCTGGTTTTAGCTTCTTGACGAAGTTGAACCTTCTGAATCTTCGTTTTAGCTTTCTGAGGCAGCCTGAACCTTTTGAACCTTCGTTTTAGCTTCTTGAGGGAGCTTGAACCTTTTGAACCTTCATTTTAGCCTCTTGAGAGAACTTGAACATTTTGAACCCCTGTTTTGGCTTCTTGAGGAAGCTTGAAATTTTGAACTTTTCAACCTTCGTTTTAGCTTCTTGAGGAAGCTTGAACGTTTTGAACCTTCGTTTTAGCTTCTTGGGGAAGCTTGAACCTTTTGAAACTTTGCTCTAGCTTCTCCGAGGAAGCTTGAACCTTTTGAACCCTGGTTTTAGCTTCTTGACGAAGTTGAAGCTTCTGAACCTTCGTTTTAGTTTCCTGACGGAGCTTGAACCTTTTGAACCTTCGTTTTAGCTTCTTGAGGCAGTTTGAACTTTTTGAACCTTCGTTTTAGCTTCTTGAGGGAGCTTGAACCTTTTGAACTCTTGTTTTGGCTTCTTGAGGAAGCTTGAACCTTTTGAACCTTCGTTTTAGCTTCTTGAGGAAGCTTGAACCTTTTGAACCTTGGCTCTAGCTTCTCCAAGAAGCTTGAACACTTTGCTCTAGCTTCTTCAGGAAGCTTGAAACTTTTGAACATTTTGCTCTAGCTTCTCCAAGAAGCTTGAACCCTCTTGTTTCTCTGTAAGAGAGGTCCTCCCTCTCCTTTAGAGTGGTTGAAAAAAATTTTCCTGAGGAAAAGCACATATATTTCTCTATATCTCTACATTCTAGGCTTAGAGACGGTGTTTCTTCTTGACCTTTAACACCACCGGTGATTGCGCATGTTGTGCTCGTTCTAAGGTTACGGAGTTTCGGCTGAGAGCCTTACCTCCGGACCTCGGGACTCTTCTGCGCTTTGCCTCGATTTGCGAACCTGGTTCTATTTTCTCTCCCCGAAGGGAGGGAGAGGTTTCGTATACCATCTCTCAGTGGCCGTAGGCTACTTTTCGTGGTCGTGAAACCTTGTTCCCATGGGAGACCATTTTCCGATTTTGAGCTGTCGGTCAAGCGCTTCAAGACTTAACTTCCTCCGTTTGGCATGGTTTTTGGACAGCTTGAAGCTTTTCGACCTTCGTTTTAGCATCTTGAGTAAGCTTGAACCTTTTGAACCCTTATTTCACCTTCTCGAGGAAGTTAAACCTTCTGAACCTTCGTTTTAGCCTCTTGAGAGAGCTTGAACCTTTTGAACCCCTATTTTGGCTTCTTGAGGAAGCTTGAAATTTTGAACTTTTCAACCTTCGTTTTAGCTTCTTGAGGAAGCTTGAACCTTTTGAACCTTCGTTTTAGCTTCTTGGAGAACCTTGAACCTTTTGAATTTTTGCTCTAGCTTCTCCGAGGAAACTTGAACCTTTTGAACCCTGGTTTTAGCTTCTTGAGGAAGTTGAACCTTCTGAACCTTCGTTTTAGTTTCCTGAGGGAGCTTGAACCTTTTGAACCTTCGTTTTAGCTTCTTGAGGGAGTTTGAACGTTTTGAACCTTCGTTTTAGCTTCTTGAGGGAGCTTGAACCTTTTGAACCCTTGCTTTGGCTTCTTGAGGAAGCTTGAACCTTTTGAACCTTCATTTTAGCTTCTTGAGGAAGCTTGAACCTTTTGAAAATTTGCTCTAGCTTCTCCAAGAAGCTTGAACCCTTTGCTCTAGCTTCTCCAAGAAGCTTGAAACTTTTGAACCTTTGCTCTAGCTTCTCTAAGAAGCTTGAACCTTTTGCTCTAGCTTCTCCAAGATGCTTGAACCCTCTTGTTTCTCTATAAGAGAGGGCTTCCCACTCCTTTAGAGAGGTTGAAAAAAATTTGCCTAAGGAAAAGAACATATATTTCTCTATATCTCTACGTTCTAGGCTTAGAGAGGGTGTTTGTTCTTGGCCTTTAACACCACCGGTGATTGCGCATGTTGTGCTCGTTACGAGGATTCTGAGTTTGGTGAGGACTTACCTTCGGACCTCGGGACTCTTTTGTGCTTTGCCTCGATTTGCGAACCAGGTTCTGTTTTCTCTCCCTGAAGGGAGGGAGAGGTTTCGTATACCATCCCTCAGTGGCCGTAGGCTACTTTTCGTGGTCGTAGACTACTGTTCCCGTTTGGATACCATTTTCCGGTTTTCGGAGACGTCGGTCGTGCACCTCGCTTCGGGACCGCTTAACTTTCTCCGTTTGGCATGGTTTTTGGACAGCTTGAACCTTTTGAACCTTCGTTTTAGCATCTTGAGTAAGTTTGATCCTTTTGAACCCTTATTTTAGCTTCTTGAGGAAGTTAAACCTTCGTTTTAGCTTCTTGAGGGAGCTTGAACCTTTTGAACCTTGGTTTTAGCTTCTTGGGGGCGCTTGGACCTTTTGAACACTGGTTTTAGCGTCTTGACGAAGTTGAACCTTCTGAATCTTCGTTTTACCTTTCTGAGGGAGCCTGAACCTTTTGAACCTTCGTTTTAGCTTCTTGAGGGAGCTTGAACCTTTTGAACCTTCGTTTTAGCCTCTTGAGAGAACTTGAACCTTTTGAACCCCTGTTTTGGCTTCTTGAGGAAGCTTGAAATTTTGAACTTTTCAACCTTCGTTTTAACTTCTTGAGGAAGCTTCAACCTTTTCAACCTTCGTTTTAGCTTCTTGGGGAAGCTTGAACCTTTTGAACCTTTGCTCTAGCTTCTCCGAGGAAGCTTGAGCCTTTTGAACCCTGGTTTTAGTTTCTTGACAAAGTTGAACCTTCTGAACCTTCGTTTTAGTTTCTTGAGGGAGCTTGAACCTTTTGAACCTTCGTTTTAGCTTCTTGAGGCAGTTTGAACCTTTTGAACCTTCGTTTTAGCTTCTTGAGGGAGCTTGAACCTTTTGAACCCTTGTTTTGGCTTCTTGAGGGAGCTTGAACCTTTTGAACCTTCGTTTTAGCTTCTTGAGGAAGCTTGAACCTTTTGAACCTTTGCTCTAGGTTCTCCAAGAAGCTTGATCCCTTTGCTCTAGCTTCTTCAAGAAGCTTAAAACTTTTGAACCTTTTGCTCTAGCTTCTCCAAGAAGCTTGAACCCTCTTGTTTCTCTGTAAGAGAGGGCCTCCCTCTCCTTTAGAGAGGTTGAAAAAAATTTGCCTAAGGAAAAGCACATATATTTCTCTATATCTCTACATTCTAGGCTTAGAGACGGTGTTTGTTCTTGCCCTTTAACACCACCGGTGATTGCGCATGTTGTGCTCGTTCTGAGGTTACGGAGTTTCGGTTGAGAGCCTTACCTCCGGACCTCGGCACTCTTTTGTGCTTTGCCTCGATTTGTGAACCAGGTTCTGTTTTCTCTCCCTGAAGCGGGGGAGAGGTTTCTTATACCATCTCTCAGTGGCCGTAGGCTACTTTTCGTGGTCGTAGGGCACTGTTCCCGTTTGGAGACCATTTTCCAGTTTTCGGAGCCGTCGGTCGTGCGCCTCAGTTCACGACCGCTTAACTTTCTCCGTTTGGCATGGTTTTTGGACAGCTTGAACCTTTTGAACCTTTGTTTTAACATTTTGAGTAAACTTGAACCTTTTGAACCCTTATTTTAGCTTCTGGAGGAAGTTAAACCTTCTTAACCTTCGTTTTAGCCTCTTGAGAGAGCTTGAACCTTTTGAACCCCTGTTTTGGCTTCTTGAGGAAGCTTGAAATTTTGAACTTTTCAAGCTTCGTTTTAGCTTCTTGAGGAAGCTTGAACCTTTCGAACCTTCGCTTTAGCTTCTTGGAGAAGCTTGACCCTTTTGAATTTTTGCTCTAGCTTCTCCGAGGAAGCTTGAACCTTTTGAACCCTGGTTTTAGCTTCTTGAGGAAGTTGAACCTTCTGAACTTTCGTTTTAGTTTCCTGAGGGAGCTTGAACCTTTTGAACCTTCATTTTAGCTTATTGACGGAGTTTGAACCGTTTGAACCTTCGTTTTAGCTTCTTGAGGGAGCTTGAACCTTTTGAACCTTCGTTTTGGCTTGTTGAGGAAGCTTGAACCTTTTGAACCTTCATTTTAGCTTCTTGAGGAAGCTTGAACCTTTTGAAAATTTGCCCTAGCTTCTCCAAGAAGCTTGAACCCTTTGCTTTAGCTTCTCCAAGAAGCTTGACACTTTTGAACCTTTGCTCTAGCTTCTCTAAGAAGCTTGAACCTTTTGCTCTAGCTTCTCCAAGATGCTTGAACCCTCTTGTTTCTCTATAAGAGAGGGCGTCCCTCTCCTTTAGAGAGGTTGAAAAAAATTTGCCTAAGGAAAAGCACATATATTTCTCTATATCTCTACATTCTAAGCTTGGAGAGGGTGTTTGTTCTTGGCCTTTAACACCACCAGTGATTGCGCATGTTCTGCTCGTTCTGAGGTTACGGAGTTTCGGCTGAGAGACTTACCTCCGGACCTCGGGACTCTTTTGTGCTTTGCCTCGATTTGCGAACCAGGTTCTATTTTCTCTCCCCGAAGGGAGGGAGAGGTTTCGTATACCATCTCTCAGTGGCCGCGGGCTACTTTTTGTGGTCATAGACCACTGTTCCCGTTTGGAGACCATTTTTCGATTTTCAAAGCTGTCGGTCGTGCGCCTCGGTTCGGGACCGCTTAACTTTCTCCGTTTGGCATGGTTTTTGGACAGCTTGAACCTTTTGAACCTTCGTTTTAGCATCTTGAGTAAGCTTGATCCTTTTGAACCCTTATTTTAGCTTCTTGAGGAAGTTAAACCTTCTGAACCTTCGTTTTAGCTTCTTGACGGAGCTTGAACCTTTTGAACCTTGGTTTTAGCTTTTTGAGGGCGCTTGGACCTTTTGATCCTTCGTTTTAGCTTCTTGAGGGAGGTTGAACCTTTTGAACCCTGGTTTTAGCTTCTTGACGAAGTTGAACCTTCTGAACCTTCGTTTTAGCTTCCTGAGGGAGCCTGAACCGTTTGAACCTTCGTTTTAGCTTCTTGAGGGAGCTTGAACCTTTTGAACCTTCGTTTTAGCCTCTTGAGGGAGCCTGAACCTTTTGAACCCCTATTTTATCTTCTTGAGGAAGCTTGAAATTTTGAACTTTTCAAGCTTCGTTTTAGCTTCTTGAGAAAGCTCGAACCTTTTGAACCTTCGTTTTAGCTTCTTGAGGAAGCTTGAACCTTTTGAACCTTTGCTCTAGCTTCTCCGAGGAAGCTTGAACCTTTTGAACCCAAGTTTTAGCTTCTTGAGGAAGTTGAACCTCCTGAACCTTCGTTTTAGTTTGTTGAGGGAGCTTGAACCTTTTGAACCTTCGTTTCAGCTTCTTGATGGAGCTTGAACCTTTTGAACCCCGGTTTTAGCTTCTTGAGAAAGCTTGAACCTTTTGAACCTTCGTTTTAGCTTCTTGAGGAAGCTTGAACCTTTTGAACCTTCGTTTTAGCTTCTTGAGACAGCTTGAACCTTCTGAACCTTTGCTATAGCTTCTCCAAGAAGCTTGAACCCTTTGCTATAGCTTCTCCAAGAAGCTTGAAACTTTTGAACCTTTGCTCTAGTTTCTCTAAGAAGCTTGAACCTTTTGCTCTAGCTTCTCCAAGAAGTTTGAACCCTCTTTTTTCTCTATAAGACAGGGCCTCCCTCTCCTTTAAAGAGGTTGAAAAAAATTTGTCAAAGGAAAATCACATATATCTCTCTATATCTCTACATTCTAGGCTTAGAGAGGGTGTTTGTTCTTTGCCTTTAACACCACCGGTGATTGCGCATGTTGTGTTCTTTCTGAGGTTACGGAATTTCGACTGAGGGCTTTACCTCCGGACCTCGTGACTTTTGTGGTTTGCTTTGATTTGTGAACCAGTTACATTTTCTCTCACCGAAGGAGGAGAGGTTTAAATGAACCATCTCTCAGTGGCCGTAGGCTACTTTTCGTGGTCGTAGACCACAGTTCCCGTTTGGAGACCATTTTCCGGTTTTAGGAGCCGTCGGTCGTGCGCCTCGATTCGGGACCGCTTAACTTTCTCCGTTTGGCACGGTTTTTGGACAGCATGAACCTTTTGAACCTTCATTTTAGCTTCTTGAGGAAGCTTGAACCTTTTGAACCTTTGTTTTAGGTTCTTGAGGGAGCTTGAACCTTTTGAACCCTTGTTTTGGCTTCTTGAGGAAGCTTGAACCTTTTGAACCTTGGTTTTAGCTTCTTGAGGAAGCGTTAACCTTTTGAACCTTCGTTTTAGCTTTTTGAGGAAGCTTGAACCTTTTGAACCTTTGCCCTAGCTTCTCCAAGAAGCTTGAACCCTTTGCTCTAGCTTCTCCGAGAAGCTTGAAACTTTTGAACCTTTGCTCTACCTTCTCTAAGAAGCTTGAACCTTTTGCTCTAACTTCTCCAAGAAGCTTGAACCCTCTTGTTTCTCTATAAGAGAGGGCCTCCCTCTCCTTTAGAGAGGTTGAAAAAAAAATTTCTGAGGAAAAGCAGATATATCTCTCTATATCTCCACGTTCTAGGCTTAGAGAGGGTGTTTGTTCTTGGCCTTTAAAACCACCGGTGATTGCACATGTTACTTTCGTTACGAGGTTCTGAGTTTGGTGAGAGCCTTACCTCCGGACCTCAGGACTCTTTTATGCTTTGCCTCGATTTGCGAACCAGGTTCGGTTTTCTCTCCCCGAAGGGAGGGAGAGGTTTCATAGACCATCTCTCAGTGGCCGTAGGCAACTTTTCGTGGTCGTAGACCACTGTTCCCGTTTGGAGACCATTTATCGATTTTCGGAGCCGTCGGTCATGCGCCTCGGTTCGGGACCGCTTAACTTTCTCCGTTTGGCACAGTTTTTGGACAGCTTGAACCTTTTGAACCTTCGTTTTAGCTTCTTGAGGAAGCTTGAACCTTTTGATCCCTTATTTTAGCTTCTTGAGGAAGTTAAACCTTCTGAACCTTCGTTTTAGCTTCATGGGGGAGCTTGAACCTTTTGAACCTCGGTTTTAGCTTCTTAAGGGTGCTTGGACCTTTTGAACTTTCGTTTTAGCTTCTTGAGGGAGCTTGAACCTTTTGAACCCTGGTTTTAGCTTCTTGACGAAGTTGAACCTTCTGAACCTTCGTTTTAGCTTCCTGAGAGAGCCTGAACCTTTTGAACCTTCATTTTAGCTTCTTGATGGAGCTTGAACCTTTTGAGCCTTCGTTTTAGCCTCTTGAGGGAGCTTGAACCTTTTCAACCCCTGTTTTGGCTTCTTGAGGAAACTTGAAATTTTGAACTTTTCAACCTTCGTTTTAGCTTCTTGAGGAAGCTTGAACCTTTTGAACCTTTGCTCCAGCTTCTCCGAGGAAGCTTGAACCTTTTGAACCCTTGTTTTAGCTTCTTGAGGAAGTTGAACCTTCTGAACCTTCGTTTTTGTTTCCTGAGGGAGCTTGAACCTTTTGAACCTTCGTTTTAGCTTCTTGAGGGAGCTTGACCCTTTTGAACCTTCGTTTTAGCTTCTTGAGGGAGCTTGAACCTTTTGAACCTTCGTTTTGGCTTCTTGAGGAAGCTTGAACCCTTTGCTCTAACTTCTCCAAGAAGTTTGAAACTTTTGAACCTTTGCTCTAGCTTCTCCAAGAAGCTTGAACCCTCTTGTTTCTGTATAAGAGAGGGCCTCCCTCTCCTTTAGAGAGGTTGAAAAAAATTTATCTAAGGAAATGCACATATATCTCTATATATCTCTACATTCTAGGCTTAGAGAGGGTGTTTGTTCTTGGCCTTTAACACCACCGATGATTGCGCATGTTGTGCTCATTCTGAGGTTACGGAGTTTCGGCTGAGAGCCTTACCTCCAGACCTCGGGACTCTTTTATGTTTTGCCTCGATTTGCGAACCAGTTACTTTTCTCTCCCGAAGAGGAGAGGTTCGTAGACCATCTCTCGGTGGCCGTGAAGCTACTTTTTCGTGGTCGTGAACCCTTTGTTCCGTTTGGAGACCATTTTTCAGTTTTCGGAGCCGTCGGTCGTGCGCCTCAGTTTGGGACCGCTTAACTTTCTCCGTTTGGCACGGTTTTTGGACAGCTTGAACCTTTTGAACCTTCGTTATAGCTTCTTGAGGAAGCTTGAACCTTTTGAACCCTTATTTTAGCTTCTTGAGGAAGTTAAACCTTCTGAACCTTCGTTTTAGCTTCTTGAGGGAGCTTGAACCTTATGAACCTTGGTTTTAGCTTCTTAAGGGCGCTTGGACCTTTTGAACCTTCGTTTTAACTTCTTGAGGGGGCTTGAACCTTTTGAACCCTAGTTTTAGCTTCTTGACGAAGTTGAACCTTCTGAACCTTCATTTTAGCTTCCTGAGGGAGCCTGAACCTTTTGAACCTTCGTTTTAGCTTCTTGAGGGAGTTTGAACCTTTTGAACCTTCGTTTTAGCCTCTTGAGGGAGCTTGAACCTTTTGAACCCCTGTTTTGGTTTCTTGAGGAAGCTTCAAATTTTGAACTTTTCAACCTTCGTTTTAGCTTCTTGTGTCCGTCTACATTACTCGTAGTTCTGCATGTGTACGCGCCTATTCCACGCTGGTATGTTGGTTTGAGGGTTGCGGCACCTTTTCTATGGTAAACAGACTTGTTACCTCCGTCAATCTATTTGACATATGTGTGGTTTCGAACCGCTCATGATTGGATCGTGATTCAATTGCTTTGCATGTAGCTTGCATTGTTTCAATTGCATTACATTTTCATTTGCATTATTATACATAGTTTCGTATATATTGCATATCATTTTGCATTCGTTCTTGCATTGTCATGCATGTTACTAACGACATTGTCCCTGTTAAGTTTGTTTTCTTTACAGGCACGATATTGTATGTACGGCTCATTTGAAGCCGGTGCAACCGGACGAACCAGACAGGTATTGTATCCTCCGCGTGAGACGTATTGAGAATTGCATAATTCTCTTACCTTTCTGCATTGTAGTGTAGTGTGATGTATGCTAGCTTAAAACTGTTGCATGTGTGCTTCGTTACAGCTTTCTTTGCATGACCATAAGTTATGCTCGGCTTCTTGCATTGTCTTGCATTTTGCCCCTTGAGGCGCATACCTTGTTTGTCTTGCATGTTTGTCCAAGTCTTGGCCTTGTCAAAAATGGGTCGTCTCTGGCTTTGACATTCACTCGTCATTGTTATGACTTTCGAGTTCTGTCAAGAGAACAGCTAGACACCCCATTTTTGACCGTCCTCAAGACTTGGACGTCACCGTTTGAACACCCGGTGATCATCCATGTTTGTGTTCGTTTGGAGTTCCCGGAGGTCTCGGCTACGCGCCTTGCCTCAAGATCTCCGAACTCGACCGTTTTGTGTCTGGTTTTGCACCAAACACTTGTGTTTTGCCTTAAACACTTGTGTTTTTCCTTGGAAGGGCAGGGAATGCCTTGTGAGGCATCCCCACACATCATCGGCCATGGCTAGAGGCCACCGGCTGGTGTTTTGTTGTCACCGGCAATGTATATTGCCGGTCAGCACTCTTCGTTGCCGGTCGGCAGTCCATTTTGTCAAAATGGCAATTTTGAGCTGACCGACCCTTTGTTCATCTACTTTTTGTAGATATTTTGTGCCAGCTGTGATAGCTGGCACCCACCCCATTCCCCTCCATACACGTGTATGGGGGGATTTCCCTCTTAGATGGCTTGTTTTGTAAGCCTTACAAGAGGGAATTGCCTATATAGGAGAGCTTCTTCTCTTTGGCGAAGGGTTAGACATTTTAGACAGCTTTTGCAAAGCTTGAGTTCTAGGGTTAGGGTTAGATACATATTCTATCTCTATAAGTGTGTGTTTTGTCCTACTTTTGCTCACAAACACACACCAACACACCATCTCTTGGACTTGAGACCTTTGGAGGGTTGTTTTAGTGTTTTGGAGCTGGATTAAAGCCAAGGAAGGTTGTTGGAGCATTGTTTGTGAAGAAAGGCTTCAAGGGTAAGAAACTTCCCTTTTATTCCCCATTTTTGCATTGCTTTTCTACCTATCTTAGAACTGTTTTTGTGTTTAGTGTATAACATAAAAAAGTTCTATTTTTTAGCCCTCTTGATTGTTTGTTAAGAGTATTTTGTAGTTTGGGTTTGTTTGACCCCTCCTAGGCCTTGTAAGGCTCCTTTTTGTGCTATTTTGTGCAAGTTTCGAGACTTTGGTGTTTGGGCCTCTTCACCACTGAAATCTTGAGGGATTTCAGTGGTGAAGATGGTGCCTTAAAGTCTCAAAAATGGGAGGGCCACCCACTCTCCTTGTTGTCCTTGAAAAGGACCAATTTTGGCCTCTTAAGGGAGCATTATGTTTAAAGGTTTGCTGATCATGCCATGGCTATATTTTATGCTTATATTGTCATGATTTAACTTTGTATTAAGTTGGTTTTGGTACACCATGCATGCTTAGCATACCTACCATGTAATGCCTTGTTATTGCCTCAATACGCCTTAGGTTGTTAGCCTTTGTTCTAGCATGTTTTAGGTTTAACCTTGTGAAGGTTTTGTGCTTATTTTGCCATGTTTAAGGTCTGTCCATAATTGTTTGGGTCGATTTTGGCATGCTTGGTATAGCTCCTTTGTATTTGAGCTTGTATGCTTCAAGTATGAGAATGCGTAGCATGTGTTGCTTGCATCATTTAAGTGGTTTGGCACCATTTGTAACATCATTTCAGTCCCTAAGACATGCTTGTATGCTTGCCTTGGTTGTCTCTTTGTTGCCTCTTGAGCATGTGTTATATGCTCCTTGAAAGTGCATTTGTGCATGCCTTCATATTAGAGCCACTTAGATGCCATCTAAGTAGTCCTTTGGCCTTGTTTTAACATGCTAAAAATCTGTTTTTAGTTGTTTGATGCATGCCATGGTTGTTATGCTAAGAGTGTTTCAAAGCTTCATTACCTTGCTTCAAGAATTTGGACTATTTGCACACTAGTATTTGTCTTGTTTAAGTTGGTTTGGCACCTCTTATGACATGATTTTCAGGGCTTATGTTGCATGCCATATGTCCATGTTAGGCCTCTTTTGAATGTGTTTAAAAGTTACATTTATATGCTTAAGCGTTGGACCATAACATGTGCATGTGTGTATGTGTGTTTAGCCCTCATATTTGAGCACTTTGGCCACTGTTTTAGGCCTAATTAGAGCTGCCTAATTCATGTTTAAGACCATCATTTGCTTGGTTGCATGCTTACCTTACATGTTTGCACATTGTCCATGTTCATGCTTGCATGCTTGCCCTCATGACCACGTTGCATATTAACTAACATGCCTAGGATGCATTGTACTTTGCATGCATACCTTGTCCCTTGATTTAGTGATAGGGATTGGGCCTTGGTTTGATTGTTTGCATTGCATTTGAAATCAATGTGCACAACTTGGTTCTTTGGGCCATCATGCATGGAAATGCGTGATTGATGGTCCGAGAATCGAGGCACATGCCCCTTTGAGTCACAAACATGATAAGAGGCATGATTGGTGCATACATTGCTTGAATTGTATTACCATGCAAGTTCTGCCCTCTGCTGCTGTCAATTGCAGGTTCTGCAGGCATTCTTTGCTGACCGGCAATATATTGGTGGCCGATAGCCTCGTTTCCAGCCGATGGCCATATCTAGCAGCCGGTGGTAATTCTTGTAATAGCGCCCGCGTGGGGGCCTTGATGCTACTATAGTTCGGACTCCCCTTTTTGTTTGTGGTTCTAAATCTTGAACCAAAGAGTCCAACTCTGGCAAATCGTTTTGAAGAAAAACAGATTTTGTTTTGAAAAGTAGTGCCAAATATGGACTGCTTTGCCAGATTACAGAGTCGCCACCTAAATATTTTAAAATAGGAAATTTAGGAAACCCTGACTCGGTGCCGAAGGCCACGTGTCCGTCATCACCAAAGTAGTCTTGGCTCGGGAGCTTGGGTACGATCGGGAAGGTCTATGAGCACCCTTCAGGTGGTTCAAGACCTCTACTAACTGTGATATCCGTTTTTTAAAACATTACATGCTCTTATTCCAATTATTAGCCTAGAATTACTATGTTATGCGCACGGCAAACAAGTATAAACTAGACTGCCTAATTTGGAAATAAACATTGCATATCCGTTCGTTTTGAAAACAGTTTGAAATTGCTACTCGCAAGTAGGCTAAAATACGGATTTCAATGAGTTATTCCAACTCAAGCAATCCAACCTCCACCCACAGGCATTCAAACAGTTTATCTCACATAAGCACTTAGCCGCATGGTAAGCATACAGTCATGGCAACATTCACACTCATGTGGTATGCTAAAGCGTAAAATACTTACATCGTACTCCGTGCCAAAACAAGAAACTAGTTAGCAGACATGCATGTCCCTAGGTCGTGTTAAGTGGCTAATGCAACACAGGCAAGGATGTAATTTAGAGTAAGCTCGGCTAACCCTAAAATGGCACGTGAAATGCAATCATTTGATGCACGTATTCAAGTTGGAATTTAGAATACAATGCAGTTTGTATGATGTACTGAGCCCGGTGCATGTTTAGACAAATGCATGGATGCACGCATGCATTGCATAAGGTATGCTGAAATAGACGTGCCCTAATCTACCATCATAAGCAGGTAAATAAAAGGGAAGAAAGAAGTGAGGGTTGGAAGACATACAAACCACTCACCCACACTTATTACAATTATGCCCTCGCTCGGAGGGACCGAAAGAATAATACAAATAATTAATTACGCAAGCTAATAAAAATATTACAGTCCAACTAAATTAATCAAATAAATTAATTAATCTAATTAAAGCAGTAAACCACCTCGAGATGAGGGCCGGATGCAACGCATGCTCGGAACTTGCTCGGAATTGCACTGCCATGCTTAGATTGCCTCTGTTTTCCCTGCTTTGCATCTCAGAAGACTGCCAAAGTCTCAGGAGTGCCTCCTAGGACACTAAGGGACATCATCGGCTGAGTAGGACTTCCACCGGCATCAGCATGAGGTCACTGGCACAAAATTCATCCATCGGCCAAAAATAGACTGCCGGTCGGCACTAAATACTGCCGGCCGGCACTGAATGTCTGCAGAACCTGCAACTCACAGCAGCAGAGGGCAAAAACTTGCATGGCAATGTAATTCCAACAATGTGTGCACCAATCATGCCCCTTATCATATTTGTGACTCAAAGGGGCATGTGCCTCGATTCTCGGGCCACCAATCACGTATTTCCATGCATGATGGCCCAAAGAACCAAATGTGCAACTTCTATTTCAAATGCATGCAAACCAAACAAACACACAAGGGTGCTAAGCCTCTATCATGACTTGGTCAAGAGGTAGAGCATGCATGTTTATGTGATGCAATCCTAGACATGTCAACTAGTATGCAATCATGCCAATGCAAAGGAGCATACAAGCTAACAAACATACAAGGCATGAAACACCAATGTCAACCATCAAGTATGCAAGGTGTAATGTGGGTGTCCAAGCATGCAAACAAGCTTGTGACTTCATTCAATCATGTTAGTCCTAACATGCATTTACTTACCAATACATTACAACACTCAAGGAGCATATGCAAGCAACAAGAGGATGGACTTGCACATAGGTTAGCTGACTCTAAAATAAGCCTAAAATCAGTGGCCAAATGCCATAGAAGTGAAGGCTAAGATATATGCAATACATGCACACATGCAAGCATACATAATCCAACACTTAGGCATAAACAAGCAACTCTTAAGAACCCTTAAAAGAGGCTAACATGGACATATTAACATGCATATATAAGCTTTAAAATCATGTTGGACATGGTGCCAAACCAAGCAACAAAATAGACTAAGCATGCAACAAATGGTCCAAGCATCCAAGGCAAGCCAAAGGAGACCTAAACCATGGCTAAGCCAACCAAGCCTCACAAGGCCAAGAAGGCTTAAAACAGGTCTAAGGTAGCCCTAGACCATACAAAAGGGACCTCCTAGATGGCATCTAAGTGGCTCTAGAGCAAGGCACACACAATGACCAAATCATTAGGCATACAACATATGCTTTCAAACCTTCAAAGAGGCATGCAAGGCAATCATTCAAGCATGTCTAAGGGACTGAAATAGCATGCTAAATGGTTCCAAACCATTGAAAATAATGCAAGCAAGGCATGCTATACTTTCATGCTCTTAAGGCCAACAAGCCAAATGCAAAGAGGCTATGTGATGCAAGCTAAGATCGACCAAAGTAACCATGGACAGACCTTATTCATGGAAAAATAAGCATACAAGCTTCATGAATCTAAGCCTAAAACATGTTAGAATAGAGGCACACAACCTAATGCATGTTAAAGGACTAAAGAGGCATTACAAAGCATCTATGCAAAACATGCAAGGAGTACTAAAACCAACATGATACAAAGTTATAATATGGCAATCTGAGCACAAAATACAGCCATGGCATAACCAACAAACAACCAAACATGGGACTCTCTCAAGAGGCAAAAAAGGTCCTTTTCAAGGACAACAAGGAGAGGGGGTGACCCTCTCCTTCTTGGGACTTCAAGGCATCATCTTCACCACTGAAATCCCTCAAGATTTCAGTGGTGAAGAGACTTTACCAAAATCCAGGCTCTCACAAAATAGCACAAAATGAGGCCTTTTCAAGGCCTAAGGGTGGTCAAACCTCCCCAAAGCACAAAAAACTCTTAACCAACAATAAAGAGGACTAAAAAATAGAAATTTTTCGTATTAAATGCTAAGCACAAAAATAGTTCTAAACTATGCAAAAATGGAGTGCAAAAATGGGGTAAAAAGGGGTAGTTTCTTACCCTTGAAGACCACCTTCACAAAGGTTGATGTTGTTGCTTCCTTTAGCTCAAATCCAACCAAAAACTTCAAGAACCAGCCCTTAGAACCTCAATAACCGAAGGAAGGTGAAACACTAGGTGCTTGTGTGCAATAATATGGATTAAAGCACCTAGTGTAGAAACAAGAGAGGAAAAGAGAGATAGGATAGATACACAAGTTCTAACCTAGAACCAGAGCTTCTTCTCTGTCTTTTCTCTCTAAAAAATGTCTAATTTTTCTAACCCTTGAGCCAAGAGAAGAGAGCCCTCTCTTATAGGCAACAAAGCTTACAAGCTAAGCAAACCAAAGGCTCATCCCTCCATAACACGTGTATGGAGGGGAAACAAATGCTATACAGCTGCTTCAAAATATCTCAAAAAGCAACTGAACAGTAGTCGGCAGGGAAAAATTGTCATTTTGACAAAATTGACTGCCGACCGGTACAAAAGAGTGCCGACCGGCACAATATAGTGCCGATGGCAACACCAACCAGCCGGTGGCCTCTAGCCACTGCCGGTGGTGTGTGGGGATGCCTCACAAGGCATTCGCTGTCCCTCCAAGGCAAAGCACAAGTGTTTGGTGCAAAACCAGACACAAAACGGTCAAGTTCGGAGGTCTTGAGACAAGGCGCGTAGCCGAGAACTCCAGGAACTCCAAACGAACACGAACATGGATAATCACCGAGTGTTTAAGCGGTGACGTCCAGGTCTTGAGGACGGTCAAAATGGGGTGTCTACAATTCTACGCAGCCGGTGGTGTCCCCCAATGTCCAGAGAGACATCCCTGAGGCTTTGGCAGTCATTGGAGGCGAAGCGGGGAAGCAGAGACCATGCATGGCGGTGCAATTAATTCGAGCAGACCGAGCATGCGTTGCATCGGGCTCTCCTCGGCGGTTTCTTGTTTTTCCTAGTTTAGTTAGTTGTTAAGTAATTAGGCAATTTGTAATTATTAATTAGCTTGCGTAGTTGGTTAATTGTATTATTCTTTTGGTCCCTCCGGCGAGGCGAATCTGTAATAAGTGTGGAGTGCGTGCATGTCTTCCAACCTCCACTTCTTTCTCCTTTTACTTACCTTTGATGGTTAGTATTAGGCACGTTTAAATTAGCATATCTCATGCAATGCATGCGTGCATCCATGCATTTGTCTTGCATGCACGGGCTCGGTACATCATACAAAGCGCATTGTATTTTTAATTCCAAATTGAATCGTGATATTTGTAGCATTTCACATGCCACTTTAGGGTTTGAGC
Organism: Camellia lanceoleosa; assembly: GCA_025200525.1. Classification (NCBI taxonomy): domain Eukaryota; kingdom Viridiplantae; phylum Streptophyta; class Magnoliopsida; order Ericales; family Theaceae; genus Camellia; species Camellia lanceoleosa. The sequence continues at coordinate 153,315,676 of CM045770.1, read as the reverse complement.
CCATCCTAATCACATCCTGTATGTGTTGCATTAGCCACTTAACATGAACTAGGACATGCATGTTTGCTAATCAGTTTATTGTTTCGGCACGGAGTACGATGTAAGTATTTATGCTTTAGCATCTCGCATGCGTGTGAATGTTAACATGATAGTATGCTTACCATGCGGCTAAGTGCTTATATGAGATAAAATGTTTGAATGCCTGTGGGTGAAGGTTGGATTCTTTGAGCTGGAAAAACTCATTGAAATCCGTATTTTAGCCTACTTGCAAGTAGCAAATTTCAAAGTATTTTCAAAACAAACGGATATGCGATGCTTGTTTCCAAATTAGGCAATCTAGTCTATACTTGTTTGCTATGCGCATAACATAGTAATTCTAGGCTAATAACCGGAACAAGAACACATAATGTTTTAAAAATCGGATATCATGGTTAGTAGAGGCCGGTCTTCAGACCGGGCGAAAGGGGTGCTAAATGACCTTCCCCGATCGTACCCAAGCTCCCGAGCCAAGACAACTTTGGTGATGATGGACACGTGGCCTTTGGCACCGAGTCAGGGTTTCCTAAATTTCCCAAAATAAAATATTTAGGTGGCGACTCTGTATCTGGAAAAGCAGTCCATGTTTGGCACTCTTTTTCAAAAATCTGTTTTTTCTCAAAACGATTTGCCAGAGTTGGACTCTTTGGTTCAGATTAAGAACCGCAACAAACAAAAGGGAGTCCGAATGGCGAGGTCCCCATGACTTATTCTGATTTCTAGCGACTCTGCTGGGGATTTAGAGAGCTTGACTCGAACTCGTGATATCCTGTTTTGATTTCATTTATGTGTTTCTTTGCATTGCATGTGCATTGGTGCGCCTAGGACACCGTGTTTGCCATCTGCCATTCCTGAACAGTTTGACGGAGGCTTGTCTTGTCAAGGCATGACCATAAAGTTGACCAGTTATGGGCTCTGACAGCATGGGAACACAAACCCCGGTTTTACCGGGGCACCCTTTTGACCATTTGACCTAGTGCATATTCGGAATCCATACTGACCATTCCAAACTAGGACAGGTCGCTTACCCGATGTTAGGTTGTTTGAAACCGCTGCATGCGTAGTAAAACCCTAGCTCCTGACAAAATAGGATAGGGAAACCCTACCCCAACATAGGGGTGTTTTGGCTCTCCCTTACCTGCTATGTGCTTTTAGAGTGTATCTCCACAAGAATGCGCATGTCAGTTTGCAAGATTGGGTATCCGACGAGGCACCGTATCAGTGTTGTTGAGAATCGATTATGTCTGCGGTATCGATTCGATTTTGAGCAGTGATTACGAAACGATGATCGATAGTAGAGTCACGATTGTTCGGCTACACCGTGTTTGATCCGTTTGAAATGAAATCTTGCTTGTTTTCCATTTGATTCGAGATTGAGAGTTGATCGAGAATAGCTAGTGTCTTCTTCTTTGGCGAGGCGTAACTTAGCATGATAAATTCGGAAGAGATCGTGGTCATAATGACGCGTTGGATCAAGGAATCACCCTACGAAGAAGACTACTATTGATATGCGCATCCACCGGATCGCGGTTCGCAGGCCTGGCCCTCGGCTATCGAGGCTCGTGAGCCTACTACATTTGAACTAATGGGGATGATAGGTGATCTCCAGAGGTCTGTGGCGGATCTCGCCTATGGGATGTCAGCTACTGCCGGTTGCCGTCTGTAGGAGCTTTGTACCCAGAGGCCCATTGTTGGGCGGTGTTATTGAACTTAGTCAACCAGAGATGGCCTCCAGTTATAACAATTACGTATCAACATCAACCGAAACCCTCAATCAGGCTGAAGCCAGAGGTAAAGACCATATGAAGGAAGATGCCTACCTTATCGAACAACTGCTGTGGGCAGTCGAGGCTTTGAAAGCCGGAGGGATGAACAAGCAACAGATATCTGCAGTTGTGACAAAAGCTATGGAGGATGCTTTTCCCACTCCACCTGCGGGTAGTTCGAGCCTATCAGAAAACCGGGATAGGCCCCGTCATGCCAAAATAGTTCTTCCCGTTCCCAACCCTGCATCCGGAAAGGATCAGAAATCCAAGGCCGCACCTGCCGACCCATTCGCTAGTGCATCTAGCAAAAATGCTCAGACTCCAAAGTACTTGCCCCGAGGGCGCAGGGTCTTCCATGCTCTCTACATGCCATTGTCCAAGGCACTTCAGATCCTTCCCGAGAGGGGACACCTTAAACCCCTGGAGCCTTTGTCTCTCCCGAAGAATCTCCCTGCTACTCATGACCCTGCTCAGTACTGCGCGTATCACCAGCAGACGGGTCATGCTACCGACAATTGTTTCTGCCTCCGTCATGAGGTGCAAGATTTGATTGACAACGAGGTTATCCTCCCGCCCACCTCAGCCAAGTCTGTTACTACCCAGCTATTGGATTTTGAGGATACGGATACTGTAAGTATGTGATCAGGGTTGGACCACTTGTGAGCGGCGCCTAGTGTTTTTTTGATGTGGCGTCTGGCACACATTTTGGAGCATCTACGAATGCTAGTTTTGTAAAATCTGGCTTGGGTGTCGAGTCAGTCTTTTGTTTTGTTTTGTTTTGAGTCTGTCTCATTGTCTTGAGTCAGTCCTTTTGCTTACGGGTCTGTCTTGTTGTAGCAAGTCAGTCCCCTTTGTATAGAATGTCAGGTGATTCTGGGGTTGTTGCCTCGAATGCCGTTTTGTGATTATGCTTTTGTTTTTCCTTTTGAATCTATCTCGGTTGAGGAGCCAGTCACAATCAGGGAATCTGAATGAAACAACTGCGGCTATCACGTTTCCGTACTTGTTGTTGTTTCAGCTAGTTGTGCCAGAGGATGTGAATGGAACGACAGTACATTTCACCTACTCTCTTGTGCCTTGAACATCGTTGTGGTGACCTAAGCTTTTCATAAAAACCCTTTTCAAACACTGCGGTGATAAAAACGAAGAGGAAGGAATTCCTCGGGTTTTGCAAAATTTTGATCATTTTGGAGAGAAAGATAGGCATGCTAAGCCTTTTTATGAATGAAATCATGCCTGTCAGCGTGAGTACTGAGAAGGACCCTGGCTTGATCCAGACTGGTTCCACACTATCTTCTGCGCGAGCGATTTGTCGCTTTCTTAAAAACTTTCAAAAACAAAATGTTTTGCGCGGTCTTGTGAAGACCTGTGTGGAATTGCTCTTGAGATTGTGCAGCCTAGGATCGCTCTCAGCCTCAAGATTCAACCTATCTGTTTCAAACCTGGAATCCGTTCAAAACGTTCAACTACGCCATGAAAGGCCCGTGTGGCCCAATTTGAAGCAGCCCTCGAGCAAGAGGCACCAAAGTCAGATCATGAAGATCAGATCCCATCAGGCAAGGCTCATGAAGCAACCGTGATGGACTTTTCTGCAAATCAACACAACAGTCATTCTCCTGGACATAGAGAGGCTTCAATCTCAAAACCGTTTGACATGGGATTGCTACACTTTTACCCTTTGAGAGGCTCGCTGGGCCGAAAACCCGGAAGGGCGACCCAGGCAAAAATTAGAGCAAAGAAAAAAAAGAAACAAAAAAGAGACAAAAAAAGAAGCAAAAAAGAGGAAAAAGAACAAAAAAATAGCAAAAGAAATAAAAAAAATGAAAATGCAAAAGAAAAGAATGAAAAAAAAGAAGAAAAACATAGCTCGCAAGGTCGAAAACCTGCAACAGGCGCCTTGGCAAAAGTTAGAGCCTAAACAGTGAAGGTTAAAATACCCGAGTGTACCTTAACTGGAACTACGTAAGGCTTGATTCCCATGTTTGGGATACGTAGGCAACTTCATCTTGAAGTCCAGCCCCCAATGCTTCCATAGCGTCTCAGTCCATGTCATGGTTTTGATCACCTGTGCCTCCTCCGAATCCGATGTCTTGGTTACAGTGGCTGGAACTACGTGATCAACTTCCTCTTGAAGCCCAACCACCAACACCTTCCATGTGATTGTGTCCATATATTGATTCATACCGTCTTCGTCTCCTCCGCGTCCGAGGATCCGATCGTCATCAACGAGGACTGGCTTACAGCATGCCCCGGCTTCATCCAAACAAGGGGCAACTTTCCGTTGCCATCTAGTGCCATAAGTTGCCCTGGGTTGCCGTCCAAACCAGGGGTAACTTTCCATTGCCTTATCCCCCTTTAAGCCAGGGGTAATTTTCCATTGCCTCCGATCCGAGGTTGCGCGTCTCGGGGGTAGGTTCCGTGCTCGTTGAGCATTGTCTGTTTGCAAAATTAGTTTTTGAAAATTTTTACTAAAGTTGACTATTTTCTCAAAAACTATGTCATTTTCCAAAACCGGACCATCTTCTTGGACCCAAAAAGGAAAATTTTCAGTGCTCACAGCCTGATTTGCATGATTTTGAATCAGAATATCGAACAGGTATGTTAATTCAACTCTCATTTTGGTCAAAACTGTTTTAGAAAACAAGAATGGTCAAAATGACGAACTAGGGACGCATTCGAGTCAGGCCTTCTGTCTTTTCCTCGCCGTCAACATATTTGCCAGAAGGGCACTCTATCCACCAGAAGGAATAGCCGTGAGCTAACAGTGCTGGGCATGAACCTGCGACTTCCTATTCATCCATCAATCACCCTGGGAGGGATTAAAAAATGAGAGAATAAAGAATAGAGAGGTGTAAGCAGAGAGAGAAGTGAGCAAGAGGGTTTTGAGAGAAAAACCGAGCCTGAGGGCCGAGTGATGTGAGTATCACAAATCAGAAAGGGTGGGAAGTATACCCGGAGGAACTGGCTCCCCGAGATTTGAGGTCTCTCCTTGTGTAAACACGTCCGTGTGTCGTGTCTTTCGATTTGTCGGTCTCGATTTTAGCTTTGAGTCTTTTCCGAGCATGTCTCATTATGTTAGGTCGTGTGCCTTTTGTTTCTTTGTTTGAGTCTGTCTCTCTGTGTTCTGTGGTAGGCTCGATACCTCGGTTGAAAACCCTTCTTTATTTCAAAAAAATCGTTTGTGCTCAGAATGTTGTGCCATTCTCTACATTTATCTTGGCGAGGAGAAGGAAAGGAAAATTTGGGACATTCGGCGTGTTTCAACTCCAACCGTTTCAGTTTTGTGGTCCGTCTTGTCAGATTGGGCTATTTGTTCAGGGTTTCTTTGTGTGCTGAGAATGAACCGAGTCTTTGTATTATAAATGTATCTGAGATCAATCGATGAAGTATAAATTTGTATATTCAGTTTGAGTAGTGGTTTGTATGAGTTGTTTGCTGTTAGTTGGTTGGCTATCCAATTATCATAGTGCAAGTGCTCAATTTACAAGTGCTCAATTTTTAGACAACAGGCCAATTTCATTTACGTTGAGATGTAATGTGATATGATGTAATGCAGTACAATGCGTAAGATACACAAATGTAAACACTTTTTCAAACAAAAAGTTTGTTTCATTTCATAATCTGTTCAAGTACATAAGTTTTGGAAACAAAATCTGCCTGCGGCAGTACAAAGTACCCTAACTACTAACAAAGAGGGGAAAGTGTAGAAAAAAAAGAAAAACAGCAAAAATCTGTATCGAATGTCAAAATGGCTCCGGGGCCATCAGTCTGTCCTAGTCCTCTTCCTGGACGAAGGTCCAGGAGCATCATCACCAGGAGCATCACCAGGAGCATCACCGTCCGAGCCCGAGTCCAAGCCATCACCGGTCTCCTCCGACGACGACTCCGCCTCCGCCTCCGCCTCTGTCTCTGCCTCAGACTCGTCATCTGGAACTGGAGCCCGCGAGCTGCTCCCGACATGAGTGCGCCCCCCCTCTGGTGCAGGGATATACTCTACCATCCCGGGTAGAAATGGGGGGTCCAGCCGGAGCACCACCCACCGGAGGAATCTGGAAGGGAGGTTGAAAAAGCATGAAAGGAGAATGCATCAGAATACCGTGAGTAGTGAATCAATGCAGAATACAATGTATGAGTACAGTGTGTGGATGTCGTGAGCAGTTTAATCAATGCAGAATACAGTGTATGAGTACAGTGTATGTATGCTGTGAACAGTGAATCAGTGCATGGTGTGTGATGTGTGTGTATCGATGAGTGTGGTTTGGTTGTCCAGTGTAGTGTCGTGCATCAGATTATGCAAAGCAGTTTGTGTATGGTTTGAGGCTATGGTCAGGAACAACATACCGGAATGCTGTAAAGGGCTAGGAGGTCGAAGGTCCACTGTAGCATCCCCATCATGGAGGCATTCATCTCCAATGACTGCCGGGTGTACTCGGAGGACACCTGCAAAAGTATCAGATGCATCAACATTCTGTGGAATATCAAATAAACTGAAATGAAATAACTTACAAGATCACGAAATGATAATACATACCGGAGGCAAGTCGGGGACACCGACTAACTCGTGATCAGCCGGGGAAGGGGCGAAAGGGATCTGATAGGTGACCCCACTCTGCCCTGTGAAAGTTAGTGAAAGCGGAAGCAGCCAACCGTCCCCGTCCTCGGCGAACCCGCCCCACGGACTCGAGCCCTCCTCGGCGCTCCCCCTCCAGCCCCTGCTCCTGCTCCAGCCGCTGGTGCCGCTGGTCTCTCTCTCTCCGCTCGGCGGCCGCCGCTCAGAGGTCGCATGATGAACGTCCGGACGTACTCCAAGTAATCGCCCTCGCCTCTGAAGTCGTCTGCCTCCCAGCCAATGGTGTAGTCCGCCATCCGCTCGGTGGTGAATCTCTCGGTATCCCTCCTATGCTCAGGAGGGTGCACCGGGACTATCTGCTTCGGTAAACCAGTGCGGCGTAAACACTCACCCGGTACCAAGCTCGAGCCGGGCCCTCTAGCGAGAATCCAGCGAGGTCTCATCGACCGCACAAACCGATCCGCATCACGGTGGCAAAGGAGCCCAAAGGCGCGGTGATCTGAAAATGAAATCTGATTTGTTATCTCATTATTGAAACATGCAGTGGAAAGACGAAGCTTAAATGAACTGCAAGTAAAACATACCTCTGCGGGGGTGATGGTGTCGAAGTAGCGGCGAAAGAAGCTGAATGTCTCTCGAGGCCTCCGCACGCACCTCCCATCGAAGCAACGTGAGAACGGGACGACGAGAGGGGTCTCTGCGTCGGGTATGGGAGCAAGCCTAGGAAAGTAGGCATAAACCCACAACTGCAAGGTAAAAACCAGTGCATTTATCAGATAAAGCAGAATATAGAATAAAAGCAGAAATAGCAGAGCCGTGTGTTGTGCAGTGTATTGTGCAGAGTGTACAGTGTGAGCAATGTACAGCCAATGTAAAGCAGAGTATGTGTGTGCCGTGTGTAATGATATCGGCAAGTATAAAGCGGACTACGGTGTGTGCGATGTCAGAGTCTGAAAATATAAACGAAATGAAAGCGAAAAAAAAATGTACCTCCCAAACACGCCCGGTAACCCCGAAACATGTCATTGCCACGAGAAGGTGAGCTCATATATCCATAGAGAGTGGCCAGAGCGTCGCCACCCCAGTCATAATGTAAGATATCACGGCGTCGGCGGTTGCTGCGGCGAGCAAGAGGCACGGTGTTTGCCCGGTCGGCGAAAATGGTCGTCCCAAACAGGACCATGAGAAAGCCGCGTGCGTATCTCTCCACGGCCTCCTGAGTCATCATTTTGCCTCGACAAAAGTTGGACCTGACGCACCTCAAACCAGGAGTATCGGACGAAGCCGGGACGCGCCAGAGGCGGTAGCTCGCCGAGCAAGTAGACCTGAGCTGCGGTCCACTCATCCATATCCGTATCAAAGGGGATCGGATCACCCCCTACCCCGATGCCTGTGAGCATCAAGAAATCATAACGGGTCATCGTCATGTCCCCCGTCACAGAGAAATGAAATGAATCGGTGGTGTCCCACCACCTCTCCACCAGAGCGGCAAGGAGAGGTCTGCATGTAGTGAGCCTGGAGAGTCCCTGCGAGAATCGCCAAAGCTTGCCCGTCCACGATGTGGCGAACTGCGTCGGGAAGCTCGGCGTACCACTCACGAGCGACAGTGTTCCCATACCCGCGGATGGTATGGGAATCTCCTTATTTTCAAACAAGTAGTTGTGAAGCAATATAAAATGTACAATTTTGAAGAAACAGTCAAAATCAGTGCAAATGTGGCATGCGTGCGTATTTTCAAGTTCAAACAGATACCGAGTGCCGGTGTGCTTACAGTGAACTACAACGTGTGATGCGTCAACGTGTTTGAGTGGTTTGGTGCAAATGTGGCATGCGTGCATATTTTCAGATTCAGACAGATATCAGGTGCCGGTGTTTGCAGTAAAATACGGTATGTGCCGTGTGTTGAGTGGTTCAAGGCTAGTGCAGTGTGTGTGCATGTGTGGTCTTAAACAGATATCAGTTGCAAGTGTGTCTGCGATCAATTACAATGCACAGTGTATCAGAGCATCTGAGCTAAAGCAATTAAAGAATGTAATCAGCTATGACGGTTGACAGTTAAAAGTTCTACATTGCAGAATTTAAAACAGAGAAAAAATGTTACCTCGGAAGCGCCGAAGGATAGATGAGAGGCAGGCTCACGTAGCAGAAGCTTGGGATCCAGCGCCATATCAAAACTCCTGAACTGGCGTAGTCCGTCGGGGGGCAGAACGTGAATCGCCCGCCGGTAGGTCGCCGGGTCGAACGGGCGCTCGCTCAAAGGTAGTAACTCGACCCCGGGATCCATCTCGTGATCCGAGGGAGTCCCACCATGTGGAATATCGTCGGCCATATCAAGAATGATGAGGAAAATGGTCAGAAAATGAAAATCGGGGGGGAATATGGAAAGTCAACCGAAAAGTCAACCACGGGAGGGTGGAAAATGGCCGGGAAAGTCGGGATGTGAAAAAGGCACAGAAATCAAGGGGAAAGTGAGGGGAACAAACCCCAAAAAGGTGGAAATGGCAAAAGAGGCACCGAAACAAAGATTTGTTCGGATGAAAATGTCCGAAACGCGAAGGAAATCGCGAATCTGATGACGAAATGGGCTTGGAACACGAAGAAAACGAGGAAATGAGGAAGGAAAAGGGCTCTAGAGAGAGAGAGGAATGTTTTTCGGCGAAGGAGAAGTGACAAAATAGGGTTTGGAACCCTATTTCAAAAGACCCATGATGAAATGTCGAATCTGCCCCGATTCAGGCACTTTTGGCCGGTCGGCAATATTTTGTGCCGACCGGCAGAATATTGTGCCGATGAAACTATTTTGTAGCCAGTGGATAGCTGGTGGCTTCCCCTTCCGGCCAGTGGTGTTCCCAAAGCCTTGTTTAGGCCATATGAGTAGTTTTTGGTCTTCATAGCTCAAGAAAGTGCAAGAAAGTGTATCTCCGATGCTCAACCGGCCTCCGTTTTGACCTCGGACCGCGTCTACTATACGTGGCACTCGAATTCGTGCAAGGTGTATCCTTTTGTATCCTTTTGCCTTTTGCAAGATTCAAAAAGTTGCCCTCGTGTGCGTCGCACGCATTCATCGCACTATTTCGGTGCATTGCATTGCATCGCACCGCCGTGCACCTCACAGTTGCATTGTTATGCACGTACTACATACGTTGTAATACGCACCCCTTGCATTGTCATGCACATCTCTCGTGAATTGTCATTGGATTTTTATTACAAGCATTGTCATGCATTTCAATACATACGTCGCCTCGCGCATCGTTCGCGTTGTCGTGCATTCCCTTCCCATTGCATTGTCATGCTTTCCAAAACACGTGCGTTGTTACGCATTTAAGTCCATTTGCATTGTCACGCATTCTAGCAAGTCACATGCATTGTCACGCACTTCGAAAGACGTGCGTTGTCACGCACTTAGATTCATTTCCATTGTCATGCATTTCAAAAGGAAAACATGCGTTGTCACGCATTCAAATTCATTCACATTATCATTTGCATTTCATTTCACATTCCTTTGAGGTATGCGTGCCTCAATTCCTTTGAGGTACGCGTGCCTCAATTCCTTTGAGGCACGCGTGTCTCATTTGCATATCATTTTACATTATCTTTGAGGCACGCGTGTCTCATTTGCATCATTTTACATTCCTTCCCGGCATGCATGTCACATTTGCATCATTTTACATTTCTTTGAGGCATGCGTGTCTCATTTGCACTTCATTTTATATCCTTGTGGCATGCGTGTCACATTTCCATTGGCATGCGTGCCTCATTTCCATTGGCATGCGTGTCTCACTTTCATTGTGCATCACTTCATCATGGTCTAGGAGACCTTAAATCCTTCGAAGGTGCAAAACCTTTATTGTTACGCATGACCGCATGTGGTGTAGTACACATCATCACTTGCATCGTTTTGCATATTTGCCGCAGCGTTATAACGCACATTTTGCATCATCATGCACTTTTCCCGCATCACGATCTAGGAGACCTTAAATCCTTGGAGGGTGCGAAACCTTTGATGCATTGTCATGCATCATATTGTAAATATCGCATTGTCATGCATCGCATTGTAAATACCGCATTGTCATGCATCGCATTGTAAATACTGCATATGTCATGCATTTCATTGTAAATATTGCATATGTCATTACATTGTAGATAATGCATACGTCATGCATTTCACTGTAATATAGCACATTGTCATGCATTTCCACTGTAGATATTGCATTTACATTCCATTGCATATTTGTAGATATTGCATTGTAGCTTGCATGCATCCATTGCATCACCTCCATCTATGGCTTGCGCCTTTCCTTGTTGAGCTTGGTCTGGTATGTGCTATTACTTTTCATATCAAAACACAGTTCTACATGTGTACACGCCTATTCCACGTTGGTATGTTGGTTTGAGGATTGCGGCATCTTTTCTGTGTCAGACGCGGCTTGTACGTGTACATGCCTTTCCTAGGCAAGATTTGGTTTGGCCCGTGTGCCATATCCATTGTATTCATCTCCATTGCATTTTAGTTGCATGCATTCACTGCATCATCCTCCATCTATGGCTTGCGCCTTTCCTTGTTGAGCTTGGTCTGGTATGTGCTATTACTTTTCATGTCAAAACACAGTTCTGCATGTGTACACGCCTATTCCACGTTGGTATGTTGGTTTGAGGGTTGCGGCACCTTTTCTGTGTTAGACATGGCTTGTACGTCTATATGCCTTTCCTAGGCAAGATACGATTTTGGTTGCACGCCATATCCATTGTAGATTTTACATTGTAGTGTAATTGTTGCATTCGGTGTTAGGATCATTATTCTTTCCCCAGCGGGTCGTCACCCCACTTATGTCATTCCACCCAATACTCGTTCTTGTGTCCGTCTACATTACTCATAGTTCTGCATGTGTACGCGCCTATTCCACGCTGGTATGTTGGTTTGAGGGTTGCGGCACCTTTTCTATGGTAAACAGACTTGTTACCTCCATCAATCTATTTGACATATGTGTGGTTTCGAACCGCTCATGATTGGATCATGATTCAATTGCTTTGCATGTAGCTTGCATTGTTTCAATTGCATTACATTTTCATTTGCATTATTATACATAGTTTCGTATATATTGCATATCATTTTGCATTCGTTCTTGCATTGTCATGCATGTTACTAACGACATTGTCCCTGTTAAGTTTGTTTTCTTTACAGGCACGATATTGTATGTACGGCTCATTTGAAGCCGGTGCAACCGGACGAACCGGACAGGTATTGTATCCTCCGTGTGAGACGTATTGAGAATTGCATAATTCTCTTACATCCTTTCTGCATTGTAGTGTAGTGTGATGTATGCTAGCTTAAAACTGTTGCATGTGTGCTTTGTTACAGCTTTCTTTACATGACCATAAGTTATGCTCGGCTTCTTGCATTGTCTTGCATTTTGCCCCTGCCTTTGGGCGCATACCTTGTTTGTCTTGCATGTTTGTCCAAGTCTTCGGCCTTGTCAAAAATGGGTCGTCTCTGGGCTTTGACATTCACTCCCGTCATTGTTATGACTTTCGAGTTCTGTCAAAGAGGGGCAACTATAGACACCCCATTTTTGACCGTCCTCAAGACTTGGACGTCACCGTTTGAACACCCGGTGATCATCCATGTTTGTGTTCGTTTGGAGTTCCCGGAGGTCTTGGCTACGTGCCTTGCCTCAGGATCTCCGAACTCGACCGTTTTGTGTCTGGTTTTGCACCAAACACTTGTGTTTTGCCTTGGAAGGGCAGGGAATGTCTTGTGAGGCATCCCTACACATCACCGGCCATGGCTAGAGGCCACCGGCTGGTGTTTTGTTGTCACCGGCAATGTATATTGCCGGTCGGCACTCTTTGTTGCCGGTCGGCAGTCCATTTTGTCAAAATGGCAATTTTGAGCGGCCGACCCTTTGTTCATCTACTTTTTGAGGATAGTTTGTGCCAGCTGTGATAGCTGGCACCCACCCCATTCCCCTCCATCCACGTGTATGGGGGGATTTCCCTCTTGGATGGCTTGTTTTGTAAGCCTTACAAGAGGGAATTGCCTATATAGGAGAGCTTCTTTTCTTTGGCCAAGGGTTAGACATTTTAGACAGCTTTTGCAAAGCTTGAGTTCTAGGGTTAGGGTTAGATACATATTCTATCTCTATAAGTGTGTGTTTTGTCCTACTTTTGCTCACAAACACACACCAACACACCATCTCTTGGACTTGAGACCTTTGGAGGGTTGTTTTAGTGTTTTGGAGCTGGATTAAAGCCAAGGAAGGCTGTTGGAGCATTGTTTGTGAAGAAAGGCTTCAAGGGTAAGAAACTTCCCTTTTATTCCCTATTTTTGCATTGCTTTTCTACCTATCTTAGAACTGTTTTTGTGTTTAGTGTATAACATAAAAAAGTTCTATTTTTTAGCCCTCTTGATTGTTTGTTAAGAGTATTTTGTGGTTTGGGTTTGTTTGCCCCCTCCTAGGCCTTGTAAGGCTCCTTTTTGTGCTATTTTGTGCAAGTTTCGAGACTTTGGTGTTTGGGCCTCTTCACCACTAAAATCTTGAGGGATTTCAGTGGTGAAGATGGTGCCTTAAAGTCTCAAAAATGGGAGGGCCACCCCCTCTCCTTGTTGTCCTTGAAAAGGACCAATTTTGGCCTCTTAAGGGAGCATTATGTTTAAAGGTTTGTTGATCATGCCATGGCTATATTTTATGCTTATATTGTCATGATTTAACTTTGTATTAAGTTGGTTTTGGAACACCATGCATGCTTAGCATACCTACCATGTAATGCCTTGTTATTGCCTCAATATGCCTTAGGTTGTTAGCCTTTGTTCTAGCATGTTTTAGGTTTAACCTTGTGAAGGTTTTGTGCTTATTTTGCCATGTTTAAGGTCTGTCCATAATTGTTTGGGTCGATTTTGGCATGCTTGGTATAGCTCCTTTGTATTTGAGCTTGTATGCTTCAAGTATGAGAATGCGTAGCATGTGTTGCTTGCATCATTTAAGTGGTTTGGCACCATTTGTAACATCATTTCAGTCCCTAAGACATGCTTGTATGCTTGCCTTGGTTGTCTCTTTGTTGCCTCTTGAGCATGTGTTATATGCTCCTTGAAAGTGCATTTGTGCATGCCTTCATATTAGAGCCACTTAGATGCCATCTAAGTAGTCCTTTGGCCTTGTTTTAACATGCTAAAAATCTATTTTTAGTTGTTTAATGCATGCCATGGTTGTTATGCTAAGAGTGTTTCAAAGCTTCATTACCTTGCTTCAAGAATTTGGACTATTTGCACACTAGTATTTGTCTTGTTTAAGTTGGTTTGGCACCTCTTATAACATGATTTTCAGGGCTTATGTTGCATGCCATATGTCCGTGTTAGGCCTCTTTTGAATGTGTTTAAAAGTTACATTTATATGCTTAAGCGTTGGACCATAACATGTGCATGTGTGTATGTGTGTTTAGCCCTCATATTTGAGCACTTTGGCCACTGTTTTGGGCCTAATTAGAGCTGCCTAATTCATGTTTAAGACCATCATTTGCTTGGTTGCATGCTTACCTTACATGTTTGCACATTGTCCATGTTCATGCTTGCATGCTTGCCCTCATGATCATGTTGCATATTAACTAACATGCCTAGGATGCATTGTACTTTGCATGCATACCTTGTCCCTTGATTTAGTGATAGGGATTGGGCCTTGGTTTGATTGTTTGCATTGCATTTGAAATCAATGTGCACAACTTGGTTCTTTGGGCCATCATGCATGGAAATGCGTGATTGATGGTTCGAGAATCGAGGCACACGCCCCTTTGAGTCACAAACATGATAAGAGGCATGACTGGTGCATACATTGCTTGAATTGTATTGCCATGCAAGTTCTACCCTCTGCTGCTGTCAATTGCAGGTTCTGCAGGCATTCTTTGCCAACCGGCAATATATTGGTGGCCGATAGCCTCATTTCCAGCCAATGGCAATATCTAGCAGCCGGTGGTAATTCTATGCAGCCGGTGGTGTCCCCCAATGTCCAAAGAGACATCCTTGAGGCTTTGGCAGTCTTTGGAGGCGAGCGAGGAAAAGAGGCGAACCATGCATGGCGATGCAATTAAGCGAGACGAACATGCGTTGCATCAGGCTCTCCTCCCGAGGCGGTTTACTGTTTTTCCTAGTCTAGTTAGTTGTTAATTAATTAGGCAATTTGTAATTATTAATTAGCTTGCGTAGTTGGTTAATTTGTATTATTTATTTGGTCCCTCCGGGCGAGGGCGAATCTGTAATAAGTGTGGGTGCGTGTGCGTGCATGTCTTCCAACCTCCACTTCTTTCTCCCTTTTACTTACCTGCTTTGATGGTTAGTATTAGGGCACGTTTAAATTAGCATATCTCATGCAATGCATGCGTGCATCCATGCATTTGTCTTGCATGCACCGGGCTCGGTACATCATACAAACTGCATTGTATTTTCAATTCCAAACTGAGTACGTGATAATTGTAGCATTTCATATGCCACTTTAGGGTTTACTGAGCCCATCCTAATCACATTCTGTATGTGTTGCATTAGCCACTTAACATGAACTAGGACATGCATGTTTGCTAACCAGTTTATTGTTTTGGTACGGAGTACGATGTAAGTATTTATGCTTTAGCATCTCACATGCGTGTGAATGTTAACATGACAGTATGCTTACCATGTGGCTAAATGCTTATATGAGATAAACTGCCTGATTGCCTGTGGGTGAAGGTTGGATTGTTTGAGTTGAAAAAACTCATTGAAATCCGTATTTTAGCCTACTTGCGAGAAGCAAATATCAAAGTATTTTCAAAACAAACGGATATGCGATGCTTGTATCCAAATTTGGCAATCTAGTCTATACTTGTTTACTGTGTGCATAACATAGTAATTCTAGGCTAATAACCGGAACAAGAACACATAATGTTTTAAAATGGGATATCATGGTTAGTAGAGGCGGTCTTGGACGGGCGAAAGGTGCTAAATGGTGACCTTCCCCGATCGTACCCAAGCTCCCAAGCCGAGGCAACTTTCGTGATGACGGACACGTGGACTTAGGCACCGAGTCAGGGTTTCCTAAATTTCCCAAAATAAAATATTTAGGTGGCGACTCTATATCTGGCAAAGCAGTCCATGTTTGGCACTTCTTTCAAAATCTCTTTTTCTCCAAACGATTTGCCAGAGTTGGACTTTTTGGTTCAGATTAAGAACCGCAACAAACAAAAAGGGGAGTCCGAACTGTAGCCAGGTCCCCCACGGGCTTGTTACAGCCGTAAGCTACTTTTCGTGGTCGTAGACCACTGTTGCCGTTTGGAGACCATTTTTCAATTTTCGGGGCCATCGGTCGTGCGCCTCGGTTCGGGACAGCTTAACTTTCTCCGTTTGGCACGATTTTTGGACAACTTGAACCTTTTGAACCTTCGTTTTAGCTTCTTGAGGAAGCTTGAACCTTTTGAACCCTTATTTTAGATTCTTGAGGAAGTTAAACCTTCTGAACCTTCGTTTTAGCTTCTTGAGGGAGCTTGAACCTTTTGAACCTTGGTTTTAGCTTTTTGAGGGCACTTGGACCATTTGAACCTTCGTTTTAGCTTCTTGAGGGAGCTTAAACCTTTTGAACCCTAGTTTTAGCTTCTTGACGAAGTTGAACCTTCTGAACCTTCGTTTTAGCTTCTTGAGGGAGCCTGAACCTTTTGAACCTTCGTTTTAGCTTCTTGAGGGAGCTTGAACCTTTTGAACCTTCGTTTTAGCCTCTTGAGGGAGCTTGAACCTTTTGAACCCCTATTTTTGCTTCTTAAGGAAGCCTGAAATTTTGAACTTTTCAACCTTCGTTTTAGCTTCGTGAGGAAGCTTGAACCTTTTCAACCTTCGTTTTAGCTTCTTGAGGAAGCTTGAACCTTTTGAACCTTTGCTCTAGCTTCTCCGAGGAAGCTTGAACCTTTTGAACCCTAGTTTTAGCTTCTTGAGGAAGTTGAACCTTCTGAACCTTCGTTTTAGTTTCCTGAGGGAGCTTGAACCTTTTGAACCTTTGTTTTAGCTTCTTGAGGGAGCTTGAACCTTTTGAACCCTTGTTTTGGCTTCTTGAGGAAGCTTGAACCTTTTGAGCCTTTGTTTTAGCTTCTTGAGGAAGCTTGAATCTTTTGAACCTTCGTTTTAGCTTCTGGAGGAAGCTTAGACCATTTGAGCCTTTGCTCTAGCTTCTCCAAGAAGCTTGAACCCTTTGCTCTAGCTTCTCCAAGAAGCTTGAAACTTTTGAACCTTTTGCTCTAGCTTCTCCAAGAAGCTTGAACCCACTTGTTTCTCTATAAGAGAGGGCCTCCCTCTCCTTTAGAGAGGTTGAAAAAAATTTGTCTAAGGAAAAGCACATATATCTCTCTATATCTCTACATTCTAGGCTTAGAGAGGGTGTTTGTTCTTGGCCTTTAACACCACCGATGATTGCGCATGTTGTGCTCGTTCTCAGGCTACGGAGTTTTGGCTGAGAGCCTTACCTCCGAACCTCGGGACTCTTTTTTGCTTTGCCTCGATTTGCGAACCAGGTTCTGTTTTCTCCTCCCAAAGGGAGGGAGAGGTTTCGTAGACCATCTCTCAGTGGCCGTAGGCTACTTTTCGTGGTCGAAGACCACTGTTCCCGTTTGGAGACCATTTTCTGGTTTTCGGAGCCGTCGGTCGTGTGCCTCGGTTTGGGACCGCTTAACTTTCTCCGTTTGGCACGGTTTTTTGGACAGCTTGAACCTTTTGAACCTTCGTTTTAGCTTCTAGAGGAAGCTTGAACCTTTTGAACCTTTGCTCTAGCTTCTCCGAGGAAGCTTGAACCTTTTGAACCTTGGTTTTAGCTTCTTGAGGAAGTTGAACCTTCTGAACCTTCGTTTTAGTTTCTTGAGGGAGCTTGAACCTTTTGAACCTTCGTTTCAGCTTCTCGAGGGAGCTTGAACCTTTTGAACCTTCGTTTTAGCTTCTTGAGGGAGCTTGAGCCTTTTGAACCCTTGTTTTGGCTTCTTGAGGAAGCTTGAACCATCGTTTTAGCTTCTTGAGAAAGCTTGAACCTTTTGAACCTTCGGTTTAACTTCTTGAGGAAGCTTGAACCTTTTGAACCTTTGCTCTAGCTTCTCCAAGAAGCTTGAACCCTTTGCTCTAGCTTCTCCAAGAAGTTTAAAACTTTTGAACCTTTGCTCTAGCTTCTCTACGAAGCTTGAACCTTTTGCTCTAGCTTCTCCAAGAAGTTTGAACCCTCTTGTTTCTCTATAAGAGAGGGCCTCCCTCTCCTTTAGAGAGGTTGAAAAAAATTTGTCTAAGGAAAAGCACATATATCTCTCTATATCTTTACATTCTAGGCTTAGAGAGGGTGTTTGTTCTTGGCCTTTTAGACCACCGGTGATTGCGCATGTTGTGCTCGTTACGAGGTTCTGAGTTTAATTTGAGCCTTGCCTCCGGACCTCGGGACTCTTTGTCGTTGCCTCGATTTGCGAACGAGGTTTGTTTTCTCTTCGAAGAGGAGAGGTTTCGTAGACCATCTCTCAGTGGCCGTAGGCTACTTTTCGTGGTCGTAGACCACTGTTCCCGTTTGGAGACCATTTTCTGGATTTCGGAGCCGTCGGTCATACGCCTCGGTTCGGGACCGCTTAACTTTCTTCGTTTGGCACGGTTTTTGGACAGCTTGAACCGTTTGAACCTTCGTTTTAGCGTCTTGAGGAAGCTTGAACCTTTTGAACCCTTATTTTAACTTCTTGAGGAAGTTAAACCTTCTGAACCATCGTTTTAGCATCTTGAGGGAGCTTGAACCTTTTGAACCTTGGTTTTAGGTTCTTGAGGGCGCTTGGACATTTTGAACCTTCGTTTTAGCTTCTTGAGGGAGCTTGAACCTTTTGAACCCTAGTTTTAGCTTCTTGACAAAGTTGAACCTTCTGAACCTTCGTTTTAGCTTCCTGAGGGAGCCTGAACCTTTTGAACCTTCGTTTTAGCTTCTTGAGGGAGCTTGAACCTTTTGAACCTTCGTTTTAGCCTCTTGAGGGAGCTTGAACCTTTTGAACACCTGTTTTGGCTTCTTGAGGAAGCTTGAAATTTTGAACTTTTCAACATCCGTTTTAGCTTCTTGAGGAAGCTTGAACCTTTTGAACTTCGTTTTCGCTTCTTGAGAAAGCTTGAACCTTTTGAACCTTTGCTTCAGCTTCCCCAAGGAAGCTTGAACCTTTTGAACCCCGATTTTAGCTTCTTGAGTAAGTTGAACCTTCTGAACCTTCCTTTTAGTTTCCTGAGGGAGCTTAAACCTTTTGAACCTTCATTTTAGCTTCTTGAGGGAGCTTGAAACTTTTGAACCTTCGTTTTAGCTTCTTGGGGGAGCTTGAACCTTTTGAACCCTTGTTTTGGCTTCTTGAGGAGGGTTGAACCTTTTGAACCTCCGTTTTAGCTTCTTGAGGAAGTTTGAACCTTTTGAACCTTCGTTTTAGCTTCTTAAGGAAGCATGAACCTTTTGAACCTTTGCTCTAGCTTCTCCAAGAAGCTTGAACCCTTTGCTCTAGCTTCTCCAAGAATCTTGAAACTTTTGAACCTTTGCTCTAGCTTCTCTTAGAAGCTTGAATCTTTTGCTCTAGATTCTCCAAGAAGCTTGAACGCTCTTGTTTCTCTACAAGAGAGGTCCTCCCTCTCCTTTAGATATGTTGAAAAAAATTTGTCTAAGGAAAAGCACATATATCTCTCTATATCTCTACATTCTAGGCTTAGAGAGGGTGTTTGTTCTTGGCCTTTAACACCACCGGTGATTGTGCATGTTGTGCTCGTTCTGAGGTTACGGAGTTTCGGCTGAGAGCCTTACCTCCGGACCTCGGGAGTCTTTTGTGCTTTGCCTCGATTTGCGAACCAGGTTCTGTTTTCTCTCCTCGAAGGGAGGAAGAGCTTTCGTAGACCATCTCTCAGTGGCCGTAGGCTACGTTTCGTGGTCGTAGACCACTGTTCCCGTTTGGAGACCATTTTCCGGTTTTCGGGGCCGTCGGTCTTGCGCCTCGGTTCGGGACCGTTTAACTTTCTGCGTTTGGTACGGTTTTGGGATAGCTTGAACCTTTTGAACCTTCGTTTTAGCTTCTTGAGGAAGCTTGAACCTTTTGAACCCTTATTTCAGCTTCTTGAGGAAGTTAAACCTTCTGAAGCTTCGTTTTAGCTTCTTGAGGGAACTTGAACCTTTTGAATCTTGGTTTTGGCTTCTTGAGGGCGTTTGGACCTTTTGCACCTTCGTTTTAGCTTCTTGAGGGAGCTTGAACCTTTTGAACCCTAGTTTTAGCTTCTTTAAGAAGTTGAACCTTTTGAACCTTCGTTTTAGCTTCCAGTGGGAGCCTGAACCTTTTGAACCTTCGTTTTAGCTTCTTGAGGGAGCTTGAACCTTTTGAACCTTCGTTTTAGCCTCTTGAGGGAGTTTGAACCTTTTCAACCCCTGTTTTGGTTTCTTGAGGAAGGTTGAAATTTTGAACTTTTCAACCTCCGTTTTAGCTTCTTGAGGAAGCTTGAACCTTTTAAACCTTCGTTTTAGCTTCTTGAGGAAGCGTGAACCTTTTGAACCTTTGCTTCAGCTTCTCCGAGGAAGCTTGAACCTTTTGAACCCTGGTTTTAGCTTCTTGAGGAATTTGAACCTTCTGAACCTTCGTTTTAGTTTCCTTAGGGAGCTTGAAACTTTTGAACCTTCGTTTTAGCTTCTTGAGGGAGCTTGAACCTTTTCAACCTTCATTTTAGCTTCTTGAGGGAGCTTGAACCTTTTGAACCTTCATTTTAGCTTCTTGAGGTAGCTTGAACCTTTTGAACCCCTGTTTTGGCTTCTTGAGGAAGCTTGAACCTTTTGAACCTTCGTTTTAGCTTCTTGAGGAAGCTTGAACCTTCGTTTTAGCATCTTGAGGAAGCTTGAACCTTTTGAACCGTTGCCCTAGCTTCTCCAAGTAGCTTGAACCCTTTGCTCTAGCTTCTCCAAGAAGCTTGAAACTTTTGAACCTTTGCTCTAGCTTCTCTAAGAAGCTTGAACCTTTTGCTCTAGCTTCTCCAAGAAGCTTGAACCCTCTTGTTTCTCTATAAGAGAGGGCCTCCCTCTCCTTTAGAGTGGTTGAAAAAAATTTGCCTAAGGAAAAGCACATATATCTTTCTCTATGTCTATATTCTTGGCTTAGAGAGGGTGTTTGTTCTTGGCCTTTAACACCACCGGTGATTGCGCATGCTGTGCTCATTCTGAGGTTACGGAGTTTCGGCTGAGAGCCTTACCTCCGGAGCTTGGGACTCTTTTGTGCGTTGCCCCGATTTGCGAATCAGGTTTTGTTTTCTCTCCCCGAAGGTAGGGAGAGGTTTCATAGACCATCTCTCAGTGGCCGTAGGCTACTTTTCGTGGTCGTAGACCACTGTTCCCGTTTGGAGACCATTTTCCGATTTTGGGGGCCGTCAGTCTTGCGCCTCGGTTCGGGTCCGCTTAACTTTCTCCGTTTGGCACGGTTTTTGGACAGCTTGAACCTTTTGAACCTTAGTTTTAGCTTCTTGAGGAAGCTTGAATCATTCGAACCCTTATTTTTGCTTCTTGAGGAAGTTGAACCTTCTGAACCTTCGTTTTTGCTTCTTGAGGGAGCTTGAACCTTTTGAACCTTGGTTTTAGCTTCTTCAGTGCGCTTGGACCTTTTGAACCTTTGTTTTAGCTTCTTGAGGGAGCTTGAACCTTTTGAACCTTGGTTTTAGCTTCTTGACAAAGTTGAACCTTCTGAACGTTCGTTTTAGCTTCCTGAGGGAGCCTGAACCTTTTGAACCTCCGTTTTAGCTTCTTGAGGGAGCTTGAACCTTTTCAACCTTCGTTTTAGCCTCTTGAGGGAGCTTGAACCTTTTGAACCCCTGTTTTGTCTTCTTGAGGAAGTTTGAAATTTCGAACTTTTCAACCTTCGTTTTAGCTTCTTGAGGAAGCTTGAACCTTTTGAACCTTCGTTTTAGCTTCTTGAGGAAGCTTGAACCTTTTGAACCTTTGCTCTAGCTTCTCCGAAGAAGCTTGAACCTTTTGAACCCTGGTTTTAGCTTCTTGAGGAAGTTGAACCTTCTGAACCTTCGTTTTAGTTTCCTGAGGGAGCTTGAACCTTTTGAACCTTCGTTTTAGCTTCTTGAGGGAGCTTGGACCTTTTGAACCTTTGTTTTAGCTTCTTGAGGAATCTTGAACCTTTTGAACCCCTGTTTTGGCTTCTTGAGGAAGCTTGAACCTTTTGAACCTTCGTTTTAGCTTCTTGAGGAAGCCTGAACCTTTTGAACCTTTGCTCTAGCTTCTCCAAGAAGCTTGAACCCTTTTCTCTAGCTTCTCCGAGAAGCTTGAAACTTTTGAACCTTTACTCTAGCTTCTCTAAGAAGCTTGAACCTTTTTCCCTAGCTTCTCCAATAAGCTTGAACCCTCTTGTTTCTCTATAAGAGAGGGCCTCCCTCTCCTTTAGAGAGGTTGAAAAAAATTTGTCTAAGGAAAAGCACATATATCTCTCTATATCCCTACATTCTAGGCTTAGAGAGGGTGTTTGTTCTTGGCCTTTAACACCACCGGTGATTGCGCATGTAGTGCTCGTTCTGAGGATAGGGAGTTTCGGCTGAGAGCCTTACCTCCGAACCTCAGGACTCTTTTGTGCTTTGCCTCGATTTGCGAACCACGTTCTGTTTTCTCTTCCCGAAGGGAGGGAGAGGTTTCGTAGATCATCTCTCAGTGGCCATAGGCTACTTTTCGTGGTCGTAGACCACTATTCCCGTTTGGAAACCATTTTCCGGTTTTCGAAGCCGTCGGTCGTGCGCTTCGGTTCGGGACCGCTTAACTTTCTCCGTTTGGCATGGTTTTTGGACAGCTTGAACCTTTTGAACCTTCGTTTTAGCTTCTTGAGGAAGCTTGAACCTTTTCAACCCTTATTTTAGCTTCTTGAGGGAGTCAAACCTTCTGAACCTTTGTTTTAGCTTCTTGAGGGAGCTTGAACCTTTAGAACCTTGGTTTTAGCTTCTTGAGGGCGGTTGGACCTTTTGAACCTTTGTTTTAGCTTCTTGAGGGAGCTTGAACCTTTTGAACCCTGGTTTTAGCTTCTTGACGAAGTTGAACCTTCTGAACCATCGTTTTAGCTTCCTGAGGGAGCCTGAACCTTTTGATCCTTCGTTTTAGCCTCCTGAGGGAGCTTGAACCTTTTGAACCCCTATTTTGGCTTCTTGAGGAAGTTTGAAATTTTGAACTTTTCAACCTTCGTTTTAGCTTCTTGAGGAAGCTTGAACCTTTTAAACCTCCGTTTTAGCTTCTTGAGGAAGCTTGAACCTTTTGAACCTTTGCTCTAGCTTCTTCGACGAAGCTTGAACCTTTTGAACCCCAGTTTTACCTTCTTGAGGAAGTTGAACCTTCTGAACCTTCGCTTTAGTTTCCTGAGGGAGCTTGAACCTTTGGAACCTTCGTTTCAGCTTCTTGAGGGAGCTTGAACCTTTTGAACTTTCGTTTTAGTTTCTTGAGGGAGCTTGCACCTTTTGAACCCCTGTTTTGGCTTCTTGAGGAAGCTTGAACCTTTTGAACATTCGTTTTAGCTTCTTGAGGAAGCTTGAACCTTTTGAACCTTTGCTCTAGCTTCTCCATGTAGCTTGAACCCTTTGCTCTAGCTTCTCCAAGAAGCTTGAAACTTTTGACCCTTTGCTCTAGCTTCTCTAAGAAGCTTGAACCTTTTGCTCTAGCTTCTCCAAGAAGCTTGAACCCTCTTGTTTCCCTATTAGAGAGGGCCTCCTTCTCCTTTAGAGAGGTTGAAAAAAATTTGTCTAAGGAAAAGCACATATATCTCTCTATATCTCTACATTCTAGGCTTAGAGAGGGTGTTTGTTATTGGCCTTTAACACCATCGGTGATTGCGCATGTTGTGCTCGTTCTGAGGTTACGGAGTTTCAGCTGAGAGCCTTAGCTCCGGAGCTCGGGACTCTTTTGTGCTTTCTCTCGATTTGCGAACGAGTTACTTTTTCTCTCCGAAGGAGGAGAGGTTCAGAGACCATCTCTCAGTGGCCGTAGGCTACTTTTCGTGGTCGTAGACCACTGTTTCCGTTTGGAGGCCATTTTTCGGTTTTCCAAGCCGTCGGTCGTGTGCCTCGGTTCGGGACCGCTTAACTTTCTTCGTTTGGCACGGTTTTTATACAGCTTGAACCTTTTGAACCTTCGTTTTAGCTTCTTGAGGAAGCTTGAACCTTTTGAACCCTTATTTTAGCTGCTTGAGGAAGTCAAACCTTCTGAACCTTCGTTTTAGCTTCTTGAAGGGGCTTGAACCTTTTGAACCTTGGTTACAGCTTCTTGAGGGCGCTTGCACCTTTTGAACCTTCATTTTAGCTTCTTGAGAGAGCTTGAACCTTTTGAACCCTGGTTTTAGCTTCTTGATGAAGTTGAACCTTCTGAACCTTCGTTTTAGCTTCCTGGGGGAGCCTAAACCTTTTGAACCTTTGTTTTAGCCTCTTGAGGGAGATTGAACCTTTTGAACCCCTGTTTTGGCTTCTTGAGGACGCTTGAAATTTTGAACTTTTCGACCTTTGTTTTAGCTTCTTGAGGAAGCTTGAACCTTTTGAACCTTCGTTTTACCTTTTTGAGGAAGCTTGAACCTTTTGAACCTTTGCTCTAGCTTCTCCGAGAAAGCTTGAACCTTTTGAACCCCGATTTTAGCTTTTTGAGGAAGTTGTACCTTCTGAACCTTCGTTTTAGTTTCCTGAGGGAGCTTGAACCTTCTGAACCTTCGTTTTAGCTTCTTGAGGGAACTTGAACCTTCATTTTAGCTTCTTGAGGGAGCTTGAACCTTTTGAATGTTCGTTTTAGCTTTTTGAGGGAGCTTGAACCTTTGAACCCTTGTTTTGGCTTCTTGAGGAAGCTTGAACCATCGTTTTAGCTTCTTGGGAAAACTTGAACCTTTTGAACCTTCGTTTTAACTTCTTGAGGAAGCTTGAACCTTTTGAACCTTTGCTCTAGCTTCTCCAAGAAGCTTGAACCCATTGCTCTAGCTTCTCCAAGAAGTTTGAAACTTTTGAACCTTTGCTCTAGCTGCTCTAAGAAGCTTGAACCTTTTGCTCTAGCTTTTCCAAGAAGCTTGAACCCTCTTGTTTCTCTATAAGAGAGGGCCTCTGTCTCCTTTAGAGAGGTTGAAAAAATTTTGTCTAAGGAAAAGAACATATATCTCTCTATATCTCTACATTCTAGGCTTAGAGAGGGTGTTTGTTCTTGGCCTTTAACACCACCGGTGATTGTGCATGTTGTGCTCGTTACGAGATTCTGAGTTTGGTGAGCCTTACCTCCGGACCTTGGGACACTTTTGTGCTTTGTCTCGATTTGCAAACCAGGTTCTGTTTTCTCTCCCCGAAGGGAGGGAGAGGTTTCGTAGACCATCTCTCAGTGGCCGTAGGCTACTTTTCGTGGTCGTAGACCACTGTTCCCGTTTGGAGACCATTTTTCGATTTTCGGAGCCGTCGGTCGTGCGCCTCAGTTCAGGACCGCTTAACTTTCTCTGTTTGGCACGGTTTTTCGACAGCATGAACCTTTTGAACCTTCGTTTTAGCTTCTTGAGGAAGCTTGAACCTTTTGAACCCTTATTTTAGCTTCTTGAGGAAGTTAAACCTTCTGAACCTTCGTTTTTCCTTCTTGAGGGAGCTCGAACCTTTTGAACCTTGGTTTTACCTTCTTTAGGGCGCTTGGACCTTTTGAACCTTCGTTTTAGCTTCTTGAGGGAGCTTGAACCTTTTGAAACCTAGTTTTAGCATCTTGACGAAGTTGAACCTTCGTTTTAGCTTCCTGAGGGAGCCTAAACCTTTTGAACCTTCGTTTTAGCTTCTTGAGGGAGCTCGAACCTCTTGAACCTTCTTTTTAGCCTCTTGAGGGAGCTTGAACCTTTTGAACCCCTGTTTTGGCTTCTTGAGGAAGCTCGAAATTTTGAGCTTTTCAACCTTCGTTTTAGCTTCTTGAGGAAGCTTGAACCTTTTAAACCTTCGTTTTAGCTTCTTGAGGAAGCTTGAACCTTTTGAACCTTTGCTGTAGCTTCTTCGAGGAAGCTTGAACCTTTTGAACCCTGGTTTTACCTTCTTGAGGAAGTTGAACCTTCAGAACCTTCGTTTTAGTTTCCTGAGGGAGCTTGAACCTTTTGAACCTTCGTTTTAGCTTCTTGTGGGAGCTTGAACCTTTTGAACCTTTGTTTTAGCTTCTTGAGGGAGTTTGTCCCTTTTGAACACTTGTTTTGGCTTCTTGAGGAAGCTTGAACCTTTTGAACCTTCGTTTTAGCTTTTTGAGGAAGTTTGAACCTTTTGAACCTTCGTTTTAGCTTCTTGAGGAAGCTTGAACATTTTGAACCTTTGCTCTAGCTTCTCCAAGAAGCTTGAACCCTTTGCTCTAGCTTCTCCAAGAAGCTTGAAACTTTTGGACCTTTGCTCTAGCTTCTCTAAGAAGTTGAACCTTTTGCTCTAGCTTCTCCAAGAAGCTTGAACCCTCTTCTTTCTCTATAAGAGAGGGTCTCCCTCTCCTTTAGAGAGGTTTAAAAAAATTTGTCTGATGAAAAGCACATATATCTCTCTATATCTCTACATTGTAGGCTTAGAGAGGGTGTTTATTCTTGGCCTTTAACACCACCAGTGATTGCGCATGTTGTGCTCGTTCTGAGGTTACGGAGTTTCGGCTGAGAGCCTTACATCCGGAACTTGGGACTCTTTTGTGCTTTGCCTCAATTTGAGAACCGGGTTCCATTTTCTCTCCCTAAAGGGAGGGAGAGGTTTCGTAGACTATCTCTCAGTGGCCATAGGCAACTTTTCGTGGTCGTAGACTACTGTTCCCGTTTGGAGACCATTTTTCGGTATTCGGAACCGTCGGTCGTGCGCCGCAGTTCGGGACTGCTTAACTTTCTCCGTTTGGCACGGTTTTTGGACAGCTTGAACCTTTTGAACCTTCGTTTTAGCCTCTTGCGGGAGCTTGAACCTTTTGAACACCTGTTTTGGCTTCTTGAGGAAGCTTGAAATTTTGAACTTTTCAACCTTCGTTTTAGCTTCTTGGGGAAGCTTGAACCTTTTGAACCTTCGTTTTAGCTGCTTGAGGAAGCTTGAACCTTTTGAACCTTTGCTCTAGCATCTCTGAGGAAGCTTGAACCTTTTGAACCCTGGTTTTAGCTTCTTGGGAAAGTTGAACCTTCGTTTGAGCTTCCTGAGGGAGCTTGAACCTTTTGAACCTTCGTTTTAGCTTCTTGAGGGAGCTTGAACCTTTTGAAGCTTCATTTTCGCTTCTTGAGGGAGCTTGAACCTTTTGAACCTTCGTTTTAGCTTCTTGAGGAAGCTTGAACCTTTTGAACCTTCGTTTTAGCTTCTTGAGGAAGCTTGAACCTTTTGAACCTTTGCTCTAGCTTCTCCAAGAAGCTTGAACCCTTTGCTCTAGCTTCTCCAAGAAGTTTGAAACTTTTGAACCTTTGCTCTAGCTTCTCTAAGAAGCTTGAACCTTTTGCTCTAGCTTCTCCAAGAAGCTTGAACCCTCTTGTTTCTCTATAAGAGAGGGCCTCCCTCTCCTTTAGACAGGTTGAAAAAAATTTGTCTAAGGAAAAGCACATTCTACGCTTAGAGAGGGTGTTTGTTCTTGGCCTTTAACACCACCGGCGATTGCGCATGTTGTGCTCGTTCCGAGGTTACGGAGTTTCGGCTGAGAGCCTTACCTCCGGACCTCGGGACTCTTTTGTGCTTTGCCTCGATTTGCGAACCAGGCTCTGTTTTTTCTCCCCGAAGGGAGGGAGAGGTTTTGTAGACCATCACTCAGTGGCCGTAGGCTACTTTTCGGGGTCGTAGACCACTGTTCCCGTTTGGCGACCATTTTCCGATTTTCGAAGCCGTCGGTCGTGCGCCTCGGTTCGGGACCACTTAACTTTCTCCGTTTGGCACGGTTTTTGGACAGCTTGAACCTTTTTAACCTTCGTTTTAGCTTCTTGAGGAAGCCTGAACCTTTTGAACCCTTATTTTAGCTTCTTGACGAAGTTAAACCTTCTGAACCTTCGTTTTAGACTCTTGAGGAAGCTTGAACCTTTTGAACCTTGGTTTTAGCTTCTTGAGGGCGCTTGGACCTTTTGAACCTTCGTCTTAGCTTCTTGAGGGACCTTGAAGCTTTTGAACACTGGTTTTAGCTTCTTGACGAAGTTGAACCTTCTGAACGTTCGTTTTAGCTTCCTGAGGGAGCCTGAACCATTTGAACCTTCGTTTTAGCTTCTTGAGGCAGCTTGAACCTTTTGAACCTTCTTTTTAGCCTCTTGAGGGAGCTTGAACCTTTTGAACCCCTGTTTTGGCTTCTTGAAGAAACTTGAAATTTTGAACTTTTCAACCTTCGTTTTATCTTCTTGAGGAAACATTAACCTTTTGAACCTTCGTTTTAGCTTCTTGAGGAAGCTTGAACCTTTTGAACCTTTGCTCTAGCTTCTCCGAGGATGCTTGAACCTTTTGAACCCTGGTTTTAGCTTGTTGAGGAAGTTGAACCTTCTAAACCTTCGTTTTAGTTTCCTGAGGGAGCTTGAACCTTTTGAACCTTCGTTTTAGCTTCTTGAGGGAGCTTGGACCTTTTGAACCTTCGTTTTAGCTTCTTGAGGAAGCTTGAACCTTTTGCACCCTGGTTTTGGCTTCTTGAGGAAGCTTGAACCTTTTGAACCTTCGTTTTAGCTTCTTGAGGAAGCTTGAACCTTTTGAACCTTTGCTCTAGCTTCCCCAAGAAGCTTTGCCTCGATTTGCGAACCAAGTTCTGTTTTCTCTCCACGAAGGGAGGGAGAGGTTTTGTAGACCATCTCTCTGGGTATACTTTTTTTATGGTTAAGACCGCTTTGTTTCGTAGCCGTCGGTCGTCGCGCCTCGATCGGACAGCAACTTTCTCCTTTTGGCACGGTTTGTGGACAGCTTGAACCTTTTGAACCTTCATTTTAGCTTCTTGAGGAAGCTTGAACCTTTTGAACCCTTATTTTAGCTTCTTGAGGAAGTTAAACATTCTGAACCTTCGTTTTAGCTTCTTGAGGGAGCTTGAACCTTTTGAAACTTCGTTTTAGCCTCTTGCGGGAGCTTGAACCTTTTGAACACCTGTTTTGGCTTCTTGAGGAAGCTTGAAATTTTGAACTTTTCAACCTTCGTTTTAGCTTCTTAAGGAAGCTTGAACCTTTTGAAACTTCGTTTTAGCTTCTTGAGGAAGCTCGAACCTTTTGAACCTTTGCTCTAGCTTCTCTGAGGAAGCTTGAACCTTTTGAACCCTGGTTTTAGCTTCTTGAGGAAGTTGAACCTTCTGAACCTTCGTTTTAGCTTCTTGAGGGAGCTTGAACCTTTTGAACCTTCGTTTTAGCTTCTTGAGGGAGCTGGAACCTTTTGAACCCTGGTTTTGGCTTCTTGAGGAAGCTTGAACCTTTTGAACCTTCGTTTTAGCTTCTTGAGGAAACTTGAACCTTTTGAACCTTCGTTTTAGCTTCTTGAGGAAGCTTGAACCTTTTGAACCTTTGCTCTAGCTTCTCCAAGAAGCTTGAACCCTTTGCTCTAGCTTCTCCAAGAAGTTTGAAACTTTTGAACCTTTGCTCTAGCTTCTCTAAGAAGCTTGAACCTTTTGCTCTAGCTTCTCCAAGAAGCTTGAACCCTCTTGTTTCTCTATAAGAGAGGGCCTCCCTCTCCTTTAGGGAGGTTGAAAAAAAATTGTCTAAGGAAAAGCACATATATCTCTCTATATCTCTACATTCTAGGCTTAGAGTGGGTGTTTGTTCTTGGCCTTTAACACCACCGGTGATTGCGCATGTTGTGCTCGTTCTGAGGTTATGGAGTTTCGGCTGAGTGCCTTACCTCCGGACCTCGGGACTCTTTTGTGCTTTGCCTCGATTTGCGAACCAAGTTCTGTTTTCTCTCCCCGAAGAGAGGGAGAGGTTTTGTAGACCATCACTTAGTGGCCGTAGGCTACTTTTCGGGGTCGTAGACCACTGTTCCCGTTTGGCGACCATTTTCCGATTTTCGAAGCCGTCGGTCGTGCGCCTCGGTTCGGGACCACTTAACTTTCTCCGTTTGGCACGGTTTTTGGACAGCTTGAACCTTTTTAACCTTCGTTTTAGCTTCTTGAGGAAGCCTGAACCTTTTGAACCCTTATTTTAGCTTCTTGACGAAGTTAAACCTTCTGAACCTTCGTTTTAGACTCTTGAGGAAGCTTGAACCTTTTGAACCTTGGTTTTAGCTTCTTGAGGGCGCTTGGACCTTTTGAACCTTCGTCTTAGCTTCTTGAGGGACCTTGAAGCTTTTGAACACTGGTTTTAGCTTCTTGACGAAGTTGAACCTTCTGAACGTTCGTTTTAGCTTCCTGAGGGAGCCTGAACCATTTGAACCTTCGTTTTAGCTTCTTGAGGCAGCTTGAACCTTTTGAACCTTCTTTTTAGCCTCTTGAGGGAGCTTGAACCTTTTGAACCCCTGTTTTGGCTTCTTGAAGAAACTTGAAATTTTGAACTTTTCAAGCTTCGTTTTATCTTCTTGAGGAAACTTTAACCTTTTGAACCTTCGTTTTAGCTTCTTGAGGAAGCTTGAACCTTTTGAACCTTTGCTCTAGCTTCTCCGAGGATGCTTGAACCTTTTCAACTTTTGCTCTAGCTTCTCCGAGGAAACTTGAACCTTTTGAACCCTGGTTTTAGCGTCTTGAGGAAGTTGAACCTTTTGAACCTTCGTTTTAATTTCATGAGGGAGCTTGAACCTTTTGAATCTTCGTTTTAGCTTCTCGAGGGAACTTGGACCTTTTGAACCTTCGTTTTAGCTTCTTGAGGGAGCTTGAACGTTTTGAACCCTTGTTTTGGCTTCTTGAGGAAGCTTGAACCTTTTGAACCTTTGTTTTAGTTTCTTGAGGAAGCTTGAACCTTTTGAACCTTTGCTCTAGCTTCTCCAAGAAGCTTGAACCCTTTGCTCTAGCTTTTCCAAAAGGCTTGAAACTTGTGAACCTTTGCTCTAGCTTCTCTAAGAAGCTTGAACCTTTCACTCTAGCTTCTCCAAGAAGCTTGTACCCTCTTGTTTCTCTGTAAGAGAGGGCCTCCGTCTCCTTTAGAGAGGTTGAAAAAAATTTGTCTAAGGAAAAGCACATATATCTCTCTATATCTCTACATTCTAGGCTTAGAGAGGGTGTTTGTTCTTGGCCTTTAACACCACCGGTGATTGCGCATGTTGTACTCGTTTTGAGGTTACGGAGTTTCGGCCGAGAGCCTTACCTCCAGACCTCGGCACTCTTTTGTGCTTTGCCTCGATTTGTGAACCAGGTTCTGTTTTCTCTCCCCGAAGGGAGGGAGAGGTTTCGTAGACCATCTCTCAGTGGCCGTAGGCTATTTTTCGTGGTCGTAGACCACTGTTCCCGCGGGGAGACCATTTTCCGGTTTTCGGAGCCGTCGGTCATGCGCCTCGGTTCGGGACCGCTTAACCTTCTCCGTTTGGCACGGTTTTTGGACAGCTTGAACCTTTTGAACCTTTATTTTAGCTTCTTCAGGAAACTTGAACCTTTTGAACCCTTATTTTAGCTTCTTGAGGGTGCTTGGACCTTTTGAACCTTCGTTTTAGCTTCTTGAGGGAGCTTGAACCTTTTGAACCATGGTTTTAGCTTCTTGAGAGCGCTTGGACCTTTTGAACCATCGTTGTAGCTTCTTGAGGGAGCTTGAACCTTTTGAACCCTGGTTTTAGCTTCTTGACGAAGTTGAACATTCTGAACCTTCGTTTTAGCTTCCTGAGGGAGCCTGAACCTTTTGAACCTTCCTTTTAGCTTCTTGAGGGAGCTTGAACCTTTTGAACCCCTGTTTTCGCTTCTTGAGGAAGCTTGAATTTTTGAACTTTTCAACCTTCGTTTTAGCTTCTTGAGGAAGCTTGAACCTTTTGAACCTTCGTTTTAGCTTCATGAGGAAGCTTGAACCTTTTGAATGTTTGCCCTAGCTTCTCCGAGGAAGGTTGAACCTTTTCAACCCTGGTTTTGGCTTCTTGAGGAAGTTGAACCTTCTAAACCATCGTTTTAGTTTCCGGAGGGAGCTTGAACCTTTTGAACCTTCGTTTTAGCTTCTTGAGGGAGCTTGAACCTTTTGAACCCTTGTTTTGCCTTCTTGAGGAAGCTTGAACCTTTTGAACCTTCGTTTTAGCTTCTTGAGGAAGCTTGAACCTTTTGAACCTTTGCTCTAGCTTCTCCAAGAAGCTTGCACCCTTTGCTCTAGCTTCTCCAAGAAACTTGAAACTCTTGAACCTTTGCTCTAGCTTCTCTAAGAAGCTTGAACCTTTTGCTCTAGCTTCTCCAAGAAGCTTGAACCCTCTTATTTCTCTATAAGAGAAGGCCTCCCTCTCCTTTAGAGAGGTTGAAAAAAATTTGTCTAAGGAAAAGCACATATATCTCTCTATATCTCTACATTCTAGGCTTAGAGAGGGTGTTTGTTCTTGGCCTTTAACACCACCGGTGATTGCGCATGTTGTGCTCGTTCTGAGGTTACGGAGTTTCGGCTGAGAGCCTTACCTCCGGACCTCGGGACTCTTTTGTGCTTTGCCTCGATTTGCGAACCAAGTTCTATTTTCTCTTCCCGAAGCAAGGTAGAGGTTTCGTAGACCATGTCTCAGTGGCCGTAGGCTACTTTTCGTGGTCGTAGACCACTGTTCCCGTTTGGAGACCATTTTTCGATTTTCGGAGCCGTCGGTCGTGCGCCTCGGTTCGAGACCGCTTAACTTTCTCCGTTTGGCACGGTTTTTGGACAGCTTGAACCTTTTGAACCTTCGTTTTAGCTTCTTGTGGAAGCTTGAACCTTTTGAACCCTTATTGTAGTTTCTTGAGAAAGTTAAACCTTCTGAACCTTCGTTTTAGCTTCTTAAGGGAGCTTGAACCTTTTGAACCTTGGTTTTAGCTTCTTGAGGGTGCTTGGACCTTTTGAACCTTTGTTTTAGCTTCTTGAGGGAGCTTGAACCTTTTGAACCCAGGTTTTAGCTTCTTGACGAAGTTGAACATTCTGAACCTTCGTTCTAGCTTCCTGAGGGAGACTGAACCTTTAGAGCCCTGGTTTTAGCTTCTTGACGAAGTTGAACACTCTGAACCTTCGTTTTAGCTTCCTGAGGGAGCCTGAACCTTTTGAACCTTCGTTTTAGCTTCTTGAGGGAGCTTGAATCTTTTGAAACTTCGTTTTAGCCTCTTGAGGGAGCTTGAACCTTTTGAACCCCTGTTTTGGCTTCTTGAGGAAGCTTGAAATTTGAACTTTTCAACCTTCGTTTTAGCTTCTTAAGGAAGCTTGAACCTTTTGAACCTTCGTTTTAGCTTCTTGAGGAAGCTCGAACCTTTTGAACCTTTGCTCTAGCTTCTCCGAGGAAGCTTGAACCTTTTGAACACTGGTTTTAGCTTCTTGAGGAAGTTGAACCTTCTGAATCTTCGTTTTAGCTTCTTGAGGGAGATTGAACCTTTTGAACCTTCGTTTTAGCTTCTTGAGGGAGCTGGAACCTTTTGAACCCCGGTTTGGCTTCTTGAGGAAACTTAAACCTTTTGAACCTTCGTTTTAGCTTCTTGAGGAAACTTGAACCTTTTGAACCTTTGTTTTAGCTTCTTGAGGAAGGTTGAACCTTTTGAACCTTTGCTCTAGCTTCACCAAGAAGCTTGAACCCTTTGCTCTTGCTTCTCCAAGAAGTTTGAAACTTTTGAACCTTTGCTCTAGCTTCTCTAAGAAGCTTGAACCTTTTGCTCTAGCTTCTCCAAGAAGCTTGAACCCTCTTGTTTCTCTATAAGAGAGGGCCTCCCTCTCCTTTAGAGAGGTTGAAAAAAATTTGTCTAAGGAAAAGCACATATATCTCTCTATATCTCTACATTCTAGGCTTAGAGAGGGTGTTTGTTCTTGGCCTTTAACACCACCGATGATTGCGCATGTTGTGCTCGTTCTGAGGTTATGGAGTTTGGGCTGAGAGCCTTACCTCCGGACGTCGGGACTCTTTTGTGCTTTGCCTCGATTTGCAAACCAGCTTCTGTTTTCTCTCCCTGAAGGGAGGGAGAGGTTTCGTAGACCATCTCTCAGTGGCCGTAGGCTACTTGTCGTGGTCGTTGACCACTGTTCCTGTTTCGAGACCATTTTCCGGTTTTCAGAGCCGTCGGTCGTGCGCCTCAGTTCGAGACCGCTTAACTTTCTCCGTTTGGCACGGTTTTTGGACAGCTTGAACCTTTTGAACCTTCGTTTTAGCTTCTTGAGGAAGTTTGAACCTTTTGAACCCTTATTTTAGCTTCTTGAGGAAGTTAAACCTTCTAAACCTTCGTTTTATCTTTTTAAGGGAGCTTGAACCTTTTGAACCTTGGTTTTAGCTTCTTGAGAGCGCTTGGACCTTTTGAACCTTCGTTTTAGCTTCTTGAGGGAGCTTAAACCTTTTGAACCCTGGTTTTAGCTTCTTGACGAAGTTGGACATTCTCAACCTTACTTTTAGCTTCCTGAGGGAGCCTGAACCTTTTGAACCTTGGTTTTAGCTTTTTAACGAAGTTGAACATTCTGAACCTTCGTTTTAATGACCTACTCTCTTGTGCCTTAAACATCGTTGTAATGACCTAAGCTTTTCATAAAAACCCTTTTCGAATACTGTGGTGATAAAAACGAAGAGGAATGAATTCCTCAGGTTTTGCAAAATTTTGATCATTTTGGAGAGAAAGATAGGCATGCTAAGCCTTTTTATGAATGAAATCATGCTTGTCAGCGTGAGTACTGAGAAGGACCCTGGCTTGATCCAGACTGGTTCCACACTATCTTCTGCGCAAGCGACTTGTCGCTTTCTTAAGAACTTTCAAAAACAAAATGTTTTGCGCGGTCTTGTGAAGACCTGTGTGGAATCGCTCTTGAGATTGTGCAGCCTAGGATCGCTCTCAGCCTCAAGATTCAACCTATCTGTTTCAAACCTGGAATCCGTTCAAAACGTTCAACTGGACCATGAAAGGCCCGTGTGGCCCAATTTGAAGCAGCCCTCGAGCAAGAGGCATCAAAGTCAAATCAAGAAGATCAGATCCCACCAGGCAAGACTCATGAAGCAACCGTGATGGACTTTTCTGCAAATCAACACAACAGTCATTCTCCTGGACACAGAGAGGCTTCAATCTCAAAACCGTTTGACATGGGATTGCTACACTTTTACCCTTTGAGAGGCTCGCTGGGCCGAAAACCCGAAAGGGCGACCCAGGCAAAAGTTAGAGCAAAGGAAAAAAAAAAGAAATAAAAAAAGAGACAAAAAAAGAAAACAAAAAAGAAAAAGAAAAGCAAAAAAGAGAAAAAAATGAAAATGCAAAAGAAAAGAATGAAAAAAAAAAAAGAAAAACATAGCTCGCAAGGTCGAAAACCTGCAACAGGCGCCTTGGCAAAAGTTAGAGCCTAAAGAGTGAAGGTTAAAATACCCAAGTGTACCTTAACCGGAACTACGTAAGGCTTGATTCCCATGTTTGGGATACGTAGGCAACTTCATCTTGGAGTCCAGCCCCCAACGCTTTCATAGCGTCTCAGTCCATGTCATGGTTTTGATCACCTATGCCTCCTCCGAATCCGATGTCTCGGTCACAGCGGCTGGAACTACGTAATCAACTTCCTCCTGAAGTCTAACCACCAACACCTTCCAGGTGATTGTGTCCATATATTGATTCAAACCGTCTTCGTCTCCTCCGCGTCCGATGATCAGATCGTCATCAACGAGGACTGGCTTACAAAAATGCTGCGGCATCATCCAGACAAGGGGCAACTTTCCGTTGCCATGCATTGCCATAAGTTGCCCTGAGTTGCCGTCCAAACCAGGGGCAACTTTCCGTTGCCTTGTGCCCCCTTTAAGCAAGGGGCAATTTCCCATTGCCTCCGATCCGAGGTTGCGCGTCTCAAGGGTAAGTTCCGTGCTCATCGAGCATTGATTGTTTGCAAAAATAGTTTTTGAAAATTTTTACTGAAGTTGACTATTTTCTCGAAAACTATTTCATTTTCCAAAAATAGGACCATCTTCTTGGACCCAAAAAGGAAAATTTTCAGTGCTCACAGCCTGACTTGCATGATTTTCAAAATCAAAAATCGAATAAGCGTGTTAATCCAACTCTCATTTTGATCAAAACTGTTTTAAGGAGAAAACAAAAAGAGGGTCAAAGTGACGAACTAGGGGCACATTCGAGTCAGGTCTTCTGTCTTTTCCCCGCCGTCAACGTACTTGCCAGAAGGGCACTCTATCCACCGGAAGAAATAGCCGTGAGCTGACAGTGTTGGGCATGAACCCGCAACTTCCTATTCATCCATCAATCACCCTAGGGAGGGATGAAAAATGAGAGAATAAATAATAGAGAGGTGTAAGCGGAAAGAAAAGTGAGCAAGAGGGTTTTGAGAGAAAAACCGAGCCTGAGGGCCGAGCGATGTGAGAATCACAAATCTGAAATGGTGGGAATAATTCCCGGAGGAACTGGCTCCTTAAGATCCGAAGTCTTTTGTTTCCATAAACACGTCTGTATGTCGTGTCTTTTGCTTTGTCGGTCTCAGCTTTTGTTTTGAGTCTTTTCCGAGCGCGTCTCATTGTGTTCAGGACGTGCACCTTTTGTTTTCTCGACTTGAGTCCCTCCGCCGTGTTTAGTCGTAGGCTCGATACCCCGGTTGTGAAACCCCTTTTCCAAAGATTAATCGTTTGTGCTCAGAATGCTGTGCCATTCTCTACATTCATGCGAAGCAAGAGAAGAAAAGGAAATTTGGGACACCCAAGCGTGTCTCAACTTCAACCGTTTCAGTTTTGTGGTCCGTCTCGTCAGATTGGGCTATTTGTTCGTGGTTTCTTTGTGCGTAATGAACCGAAAGTCCGTGTTATGGGCCGTATGCAGACTAATCCCCAACAGAGTATGGGCTGTGTGTCTAGGTTGAGCAGTGGTTTATATGAGTTGTTTGCTGTTAGTTGGTTGGTTATCTGATTATCACAGTGCAAGTGCTCAAATTTCAGACAACAAATCATTTTCATTTACATTGAGATGTAATATGATATGAGGTAATGCGATGCAATGCGTGAGATATACAAATGTAAACACTATTTTAGACAAAAAGTTTGTTTCATTTCATAATATTTTCAAGTACATAAGTTTTGGAAACAAAATCTGCCTGCGGCAGTACAAAGTACCCTAACTACTAACAAAAGGGGAAAATGCAGAAAAGAAGAAAAACAGCAAAAATCTGTATCGAATGTCAAAAATGGCTCCGGGGCTATCAATTTGTCCTAGTCCTCTTCCTGGACAAAGGTCCAAGAGCATCATCACCAGGAGCACCACCTGGAGCATCACCGTCTGAGCCCAAGTCCGAGCCATCACCGGTCTCCTCCGCCTCTGTCTCTGCCTCAGACTCGTCATCTGGAACTGGAGCCC
Source organism: Camellia lanceoleosa (assembly GCA_025200525.1). NCBI lineage: Eukaryota > Viridiplantae > Streptophyta > Magnoliopsida > Ericales > Theaceae > Camellia > Camellia lanceoleosa. Next base: position 153,279,014 of record CM045770.1, on the reverse strand, counting down.
GCGAGCTACTCCCGACATGAGTGCGCCCCCCCTGGTGCGGGGATATACTCTGCCATCCCGGGTAGAAATGAGAGGTCCAGCTAGAGCACCACCCACCAGAGGAATCTGGAAGGGAGGCTGAAAAAGCATGAAAGGCGAATACATCAGTATGCCGTGAGCAGTTTATCAGTATAGAATGCAGTGTATGAGTACAGTGTGTGGATGCCATGAGCAGTTTATCGGTCAAGAATCTGATATATGAGTCTGATGTATGTATGTGAGCGATGAATCGGTCGGGGCCTTGATGTGTGAAGTCTGATGAGTACAGTATCAAAGCCGTGAGGGCTGGGTATCTAGATATTGTGTTGTGCATCAGATTATGTAAAGCAGTTTGTGTATGGTTTGAGGCTGTGGTCATAAAGAACATACCGGAATGCTGTAAAGGGCCAGGAGTGTGACGACCCAGAATTTTTCCCTCCGCACGAGCGGAAGAGTTAACACTCGAGCGGACTTTTGGGGTTTCCAGCAATTACAGACGGCCTGAGATTCTGGGAGTTGTGATTCTCCACTCAAGCGGGGGAGTTTACGCTCGAGCGGACGCCTTTGTTGGTCTTCACGCTCGAGCGCAAGGTTGGGCGCTCGAGCGGGTCTCCAAGTTGAGTTGTATTTCTGAGGCACGTGGGTTCGTTTTGGACATTTTATTAGTGTATTGGAACTTTCTTATTTTATTTTGGAGTATTGGTTGAGGTGGTAATATGATGGTAATGTAAGATTGGACCAAAAGCTTTAATTAGAATAATTTGTCTGCGACCAGCCGACACTCTTTTATCCTTTTCTTTGTCCACACTTTGAATTTGGATGTGAGGTTAGAACCATTGGAAAGCTTATTTCCGGGGATTCAATTTGGACACAAGAACGACCTAAAACAGAGTCCGGATGGAAGAGTTATACCTGTTCAAAGTTTCGGAATCTGTGCTGAAAACAGGTCCGCTCGAGCGGGAATTCCTCCGCTCGAGCGGGAATTACGAGACATCAGCTTTAAGAACGGGATTTTTGGATCATTTTTTATATTTTCTTCTTTCCTCTTCCTTCCTCTTTGCCTAAGTCCGAAACCCTAGCCCCAATGTCACAACCCACACCCGCCCCTAAAAGTTTGGGCATGACCTAATCAGAAATAGACAAAACAAGCTATTGCAAAAGATATTTGGGGCCTGAACGGAAGCACTAATAACATAATATGCAGATACATCCATTGAGCTACTATAATATGCCAGGACCGTGACTATTCAGAATTAAACATATAGTGAACCTGCATCTGGAATTAAGCTCCATACACATTTACAAGGCCAGCCCAGAACTTGTCATACACAAAAATATGAGATGCGAACTCAGGCCAACAAAACATTAATACAAAATGACAGAGTCTAACAAAACTGCCCTAGCATACAAGGGTTTCTTCAAGTGCCTGGTTGTCCCTAGGATGACAAAAGATGGATGAGAACGATGCTAGGCTGACCTCCAAGTCGGCTTCCCTACAGAACAGATAAAACAACAGAGTGAGACAAGCTCAGTGAATAATAATACTTAAGCAATTTAATAACCAGCTTTAATCACATTAGATAGTCGTGCATTTACCAAAATGGGATTCAAAAATTATTCTGATTTGATTTTACTTTTAGTACGGCCTTTGGCCCAATATTACAGTTGTAACAAAACGGCCTATCAGTCTAGAAATAGCAGAACGCATAAAGCGTGGCAGAACGCATAAAGCGTAACAAAACGCATAAAGCGTAACAGAATTAGCAGATGTATGGATTCAAGAGGTGGCTCGTACGGATTCTAGAGGTGGCTCCCACCAAGGTGTAGCACTTAGTTCCGTACAGCACTTTGTTCCATACCAGAAATCAGAACATTAATAATACTCCTTAATAAGGACGGAATAAATTACCTCATGATAGTCTTGACTCATCATGACAAAACAAAAGGAGTCAGTATATACGAGCACTATTGTTTCTCTTGTTCACTACAAATCAGGGCAAATAATTTACAGATAATAGAACATTAGCAGTAAATACATGTACATTCAATGTATTAGTACCTACATTACTCTTGTTCATCACAAATTAGTGCCACTAACTAGCAAATAGCAGAATGTGTGTAGGATCTGAATGATCTCAAGTTCATATGTCATATACAAAATAATCTTGATTCATCAAGAAACTATACAGTTTGTTGATAGCTGACAGAGGTTAAAATGTGTTATAAACAGAATAGGAGGATTCCAAAGTCATACCGATGTATGTAACTCTTTCAACGTTCACATTGACTCTCAACCATAAAAAACATTCGTATAATATGTTCGTATAACACTCACACGAAATAGAGCGTTAGTGATAATAACTATCAATGATAAATAAAACGTACATCTTCGTATTATTACTCACAGTGTTGTGATGGCATGCTAGTTCCTTCCGGAGTGTACCTTGCACACAATCATAACTTAGTTCCTTTTTCTCTTAAATCATTGAGAACCATTCCCTGAGTCATTACACTTCATACGAATTTATAATCACCTTAAACGCATTAGAAAATATTCTAAAGAGTCAAGCACGCAAAGCTGAACAACATATTTCATTTTTTGAAAATAAGCCTCCCCGCTTGAGCGCCACTTTGGCCGCTCGAGCGGACTGTAAAATCCACCAAACTGCTGGAAGGCCGATTTTCCCGCTCGAGCGGGCTTTCCCACGCTCGAGCGGACCAAGCAAAATTCCGAAAATCTGGACTCCCAATTTGAGTTCCTCCAACCACTCTTTTGCAAAACAACTTCAAATTTGGGAGAGTCAAGACCCATAACACTTGAAAAACAACTTAAATTTCCATCTAAACAAAATCTACATGCAACAATACAAGACCAAGCCTGAAATTGAGATGAAAACCATGAGTATACACATATAAGCTTCATTCCTTAACATTTATGGAGATCTTCCCCAAATGTAACAAATATAAACATGATACCATGGGATAACGATACAAAATCAAAGATTGAAGTAGAATTTCATACAACACCTAAATTTGGTGTCAAAGTAACCCCTTGAGGAGAAACCCTCATTAATCAACATGATTCATACATAATCATAAATTATAAACCTTGAGTTACCATAACAAGAAGGACTTGAACTTACTTTGCTTTAAATTCCACAACACCAACAATTTGCCAAGCTTTTTGTTGAATTGCTTCTTTCCCCCAATTCTCTTCTCCATTCTCTCTTATTTTCTCTCCCAAAAGGGTCTCACATTTTTGATCTTAGGGCCAAAACAAGACTTAGATATATAACAAAATATCAAAGCATATAAGACAAAAATCAATCGTTTTATCATTGCAAAATTGAAATTTTGCAAACGTGCTTAATATTACCAGAAAATTATGCTGATCACATATATAAAATCAATTTCAGATAATTAGGTCGTTAAGGCCTCCAATTTCTAAGTCAAACGTGTTAATGGTAACAGATAGTTTCCTTATGAAACAGATAGGTATCCATAAATACGAATTTCACTCACTTAACCGTAATTTTTCATGGGATTTTACAGTAACATTTTAAAAACTCAAAACAAGGGCTGAAAATATTTCAGAAAACATGTACGAGGGTCGGGTTATTACACCCAAATCCTTGATTTCCTCTACTTTGATCAACAATCCACCATGGTTTTTGGCATGTAGGATGGAGAACTAAGGAGGATCAATGTTTTTACCCGATTAGAACTTGGATTTGTGAAGGTTTCTTCTCAAGCTCACCCCTTTGCTTGATTATGGAGGTAAGGGTTTTAAGACTCTTTAATAGTTACATCCATAGATAGGTTTGAGGTGTCTTCATTGTATAATGGTGCAAGTTTTCATTTATGTTATGTATATAGAAGAAATTATGAGATTTTGGGAATTTCGGGTTTGAACATTGGGGGTTTTAAGGTTTGTGATGTTGGGAGTTAAATTAGTGGGTTTAAATGATGGATTGGGAATCCTAGATATAGAATCATTGGGAAAATTGGAATTAAAAGTAATGATTTAAGAAGTTTGTTTTTTTTTTTGTTAAAAACCCTCATTTTCCTTGAAACCCTAGGTTGGTTAATGATGATAACCAAAGATTTGGCCCAAATTGAAAGTAGAATAATGAAATTGAGGTATTGAATCATGTATATACAAGTTTAATTGGAATTTGGTGATACTTGGAAATTATGTTTAAAATTTGCGAACGAACTTTGTTAGAAATGTTGGAATTCATGCTATTATGTAAAGGAAAAATTAGAGAAATAATCTATGACTGACATAGATGATATGACCTCGGTTTTGGAATATTGAAATGAGATTCAAGGGTTTATTTTGCATTATGTTGAATTGCAAATGGTTTTAATGAATTAAGTGGTGTTGACTTTGTCGGACTATATTGTGTTAACTAATATTGAATTGAATAGACCATGATGAATTATGTTTGAATTACGTGAATTGTATAGGGTCAGCTACAAGGGCGGACCAAGCACCTGAACACTGTGAGTAATAGTACTACATCTGTACATCAATTACCGTTGATACTTATTGTTATTCTTCACATTCTGTTTTTCCATGGCAATTATGCTAACATGGTTGTATTTGAGAATTGGTGTGAACATAGAAGGATTTGGCACCCATTGAGATGACTCTGAAACTATTCTGTATTCCGCCCACGATTAATGGTTATCGGTAATGTGCTATAATCTATATAGTATTGTGTTTAATTTACCGTTAAAGAACATTATTAACATTCTGTTATCCGTAGATTAACCGTAATAATTCATGGTGAACAAATGGAACAATGATGCTTATGTATCCCGAGATCTATTGATTTAAGGTATAGAACTATGGTACCCACGTATTTCTGAAAGTGTTCAATCTGTGAAATATGTTTACCATTTGCGAATAAACAACAGCAACGTTCTGTGAAACTTATAATATATATGTTCGTTATGTGATTAATGTGAAGAATATGTTTATCTGTATTAATCTATTCTGATGTTTCTGGTATGGAGCAAAGTGTTGTACGGAACTAAGTGCTACACCTTGGTGGGAGCCACCTCTAGAATCCGTACGAGCCACCTCTTGAGTCCATACATCTGTTATTTACATTATTATGCACTCCACGCTTTATGTGTTACTACCACGCTTTATGCTTCACACTCCACGCTTATGCGTTCTGTTACCCACGCTTTATGCGTTCTGTACCCACGCTTTATGCGTTCTGTTACCCATGCTTATGCGTTCTGTACCCACGCTTATGCGTTCTGTTATTTCTGTTAGTTCTGTTATTTCTGTTATTTCTGTTAGTTCTGTTATTTCTGTTATTTCTGTTAGTTCTGTTATTTCTGTTACTTCTGATATTTCTGGACCTATGGTCGTTCTACATCTGTAGGCCTTCGGCTGTTCTGTATATACTGGGCTTAAAGCCATTCTGTTACGAAAAGTGGACCCATGGCTGTTTTGGAAATAATCACGGAGTGTAGTTAATCATCTGTATCTGCAGTTATATGTTTAATTATTCAGGTTAATTATTACATTGTTTATGTACTATTATTCACTGAGTTCGCTCATTCTGTATTTTGTCTGTCTATTTCTGTAGGTAACCATCCGGGAGTTCAGTCCTAACCTTTAAGGCTTGTGTCTCACTTGTCACCTTTGATGCGTCCAGGCACCACCTGAAGCCATGCATTTTGTAAAGTTTTGAGGAGTTTTGATTTATGCTTTGGGCATCTATTTATGGTTGATTGTATATAATTCCTCCTTCATTAATATTTTTGTTATTTGTGGGGTTGAGTCAAGGCATATGTGAGTAAACTTTCTGTATAATATTTACTTAGTGTGTTATTGAGATCCTGGCATGTTAGAAATAGCTCAATGGTTGTTATTCTATGTATTTTATATTATTGAATGCTTCCGTTCAGGCCCCGTATGATATGTATAACAGGTTTAGTGTCTGTTTTCGAATGGGTCATGCCCAAACTTTTAGGGCGGGTTTGGGGCGTGACAGGTGGTATCAGAGCACGATTTGCCACCTCACACACGAATCCATTGAGCTTTAGGATGTCTAGCAAGACTTAGGCATCATGCATAACATTCTGAAAGTACATGAAAAGATTGATGGCAACGTTAAATGTATATGTTGTATCTGCTATTTCTAATGATTACAACCTATGTCTGTTGCATATTCTTTTATTGCCTCTGTTTATCTTATATAGATTGGTGAATAAAGCGAGATATGCAGATGGGATCAAGTTAACAATGTTGCACTGCAGAGGTGTGGTAAGAATTTGAACTGATCGGTAAGTCAGTTTCTATATAAATGATTAGATACAATGTGTGTTATCGGTTGATCGTTATCTGTGGGAAATGATGGCGATATAATTGTGCTGTTTACGCCTATTTGAATAAATTGATTAAATTTTAAGTATCGGATATATTTAAGATTAAAGGAAATGTTATATGTGTGTTACCTTATAGCCTGTTATGTCTCCCTTGCTGTAACAGTGTGTAGATCAGTAATTCTGAGAAGCTACTGTGTTGGAATATTATGATAAGATGTGTTTTATGTAATAATTGAAGTTAAGTATGACCGGCCATAAGAAGGAATTTTGCATATAGTGATCCTTTTAAAATTTGTTCTGGGCCGAAAGGCTGTTCTGGGCCGAAAGGCCATTATGATTATTCTGGGCCAATAGGCCGTTCTGTAATAGCTGTAATACTAGACCAAAGGCCGTTCTGAAAGTAAACCAATATCAGACTCACTATTGGATCTTATGTTTCTGTGAACGCATTGTTATGTATTGTGAGCTAAGTTGGGGAAATTGGTTATTGACCTTGAGACAATATGTAGGTAATATGATTTTGTGAACTAAGGACATTACTGACGGCTTCTGATAGGGCATTATTGATGGTGTCTAATGAGTATTGTTTATGTGTACTTGGGATGTGATTGCGAGAATCTGTATTCTGTACTTTGTACTCTCACCTATGTAATCTACAATCCGCAATTTGAAATCCATAATTTGAAATCTATTCTGTTTATGCGTAACCTGTAATCTATAATTGAGACTTCTTATAAGGAACAGTCAATGACATGTGGAACCCCGTTTATGATATGTGTCTGTCCATGTAGCACTCGCAAAACAAGAAAGAATCATTAACGAATTTGATATCACATCTAAATGAATGGTAATTTAATAAGTTACGGCAAGAATTAGAATCCTGCCTCGGAGTATTAAGAATTTGAGATTGAGAAATCTTTCCCGTGATACAAGTCTGTATGTATCTAGTAACTTATTCTGTAACGTTCTAGGCCGAGAGCCATTCGGTATTTCTGGGCCAAGGGCCGTTCTGTTATTTCCGGGCCTAAGGCCGTTCTGAAAATACAATAGTATTGGAATAACTTTTGAGTTCTGCAGTTACATGTGTATATATATTTCTGGGCTTATGGCCGTTTTGTATCTGTGGATTTATGGCTGCTCGATACATGTTGGGCTTAAAATCACTCTGCTACGAAACTGGATCCCTGACTGTAATGAAAATAATTACAGAATGTAATCAACTATATACTTCTACAATTTTGTACTTTATGCTTCAATCAAAGTATATAATGCTAGTTTTGATATTGCTGTAACTGATGAATTGATTTGACATAAATGATTTTAACTATAACTATGCTATTCAATGTTTAAGGAAATCCATATTCCGAGTTACGAAATGTACGATATGATAAGTATTTTCCAAAGTGACAAAAATGTTACGAACTTTTGACAAGTTTATGATATGATAAGTTTTTTTGGATAATTTTCCCAAGATGGCAAGTTTTCTGAAAGAAATATTTTGCTATGTATGAATAAGTCCTTCAATTGATAATTGATGAAGGCTCTATGTTGAGCTTCAAGCTATTCTGTCTTATCTGTTTTGGAAAACTAGTATGGAATGTGTGACGACCCAGAATTTTTCCCTCCGCTCGAGCGGAGGAGTTTGCGCTCGAGCGGACTTTTGGGGTTCTCAGTAACTTTGCAGATAGCCTGAGATTCTGGGAGTTGTGAATCTCGCCGGCGGAGAAGTTAACGCCGAAAGTGCCTTATTGAGTCATCTTGGCCGAAGTGGAAGTGACGCTCGAGCGTGAAAAGCAAGATTGCCCTTGATATTGTAGTAGTGTATTTGGAATCTTCTTATTTTATTTTGGAGTATTGATTGAGGTGGTAATATGATGGTTGTAACAACGCCCGCGGGGGACCTCGCCACAGCTCGGACTCGATTTTGTTACGGTTCTCAATCTTGAACCAAAGAGTCCAAATCCGGCAAATCGTTTTGAAGAAAAACAGATTTTTTTGAAAGAAGTGCCAAACATGGACTGCTTTGCCAGATAACAGAGTCGCCACCTAAATATTTTAAAATGGGAAATTTAGGAAACCCTGACTCGGTGCCGAAAGGCCACGTGTCCGTCATCACTAAAGTTGGCTCGGGAACTTAGGTACGATTAGGGAAGGTCACATCGTGAGCACCCCCTCGCCGGTCCAAAGACCGCCTCTACTAACCATGATATCTGCTTTTGAAAACTTTGTGCGTTCTTATTAGGTTATTAGCCTAGGTTACTATGTGATGCTCAAGCAAACAAGTATAGATCGGGCTGTCGAATTGGAACAAAACATTTCATGTTTGTTTGTTTGAAAATGGTGTGATGGTGCTACCCGCAGGTAGGCTAAAATGCGGATTTGCCACCATCAGGTGGGCTTAGAAAACAGTGATGTTGCCACTATCTAGTGGGCTTAAAACAAACAGTCAATGCATTGTCCCAATTCAGGTAACTCAACCTCCACCCACAGGCATTCAAGGCAGTTATATCACATAAGCATTTAGCCTCATGGTAAGCATGCTATCATGGCAACACTCACACGCATGCAAGGATGCTAAAGCATAAAACTTACCGAGTACTCCAAGCCAAAACAGAAAACCGATTAGAAATTATGCATGATCCTAAAATATACAGAATGCCTAATGCAACACATACAAAAATGCAAACTATAGTAGGCTCGGCTATTCTAAATATGGCATGTGAGATGCTACAGCTAACATGTATTCAATTCGGAATTGAAAATACAATGCAGTTTGTATGATGCGCCGAGCCCGGTGCGTGCAAAACAGATGAATAAATGCAAACATGCTATCATATTGTATGCTAATTGAAATATGCCCTATATCTAACCATCCAAAGCGGATAAATAAAAGAGAGAAAGACGTGGGGTTGGAAGACATACATCACACTCACCCACCCTTATTACAACATTGCCCTCGCGCAGAGGGTCCGAATAAATAATAATACAAATCAATAAAAGAATATTACAATATACGGTCAAGAATAAATATACAGATTTCTAGTTAATTAACAAATTAATTACAGAAAAGTAAAACTGGCATGCAAGCCAGGGACTGCCTTGCTCCTGATGAATGGTATATGCTGGGCTGCTTGGCGCAGAAATCCACTGGGATGCCCTGATTAGCCTCTGTTTGCAATTTTTCTCCAAATGCGCGCACCTCGAAAAAGTTGTTGATTGTTGATTTTGCTGCAACAGAGAGCAGGAAAAGGGCATAGCAATGTATTTCACAAATATATGCATGCCTCGATCCTCGTGCCACCAATCACGCACATCGATGCATGATGGCCGAGGAATCGAATTGCACAACTCAATATGGGATGGATGCATATGAATGCTACAACAAAACCTAACTCCATCATGGGTAATCCGGAGTGTCGGTGACTTGGGAATTGAGACCCGTTCCGTTACTCGGAGTACAGAACGCGCCTCATTTCCCGTGCAATACACATGATATGCATGAAATGCAACTAACATACAACCTAGCATGCACGATGCTATGAGAATGAGATGCTTCGAAAGGCGTGCCCACTGGCACGCAAACCGAGGCAATGCGGAATGACATGCGAAATGTAATGATGGACTTATACCAACATGAAGGGGGCCTCAGCCACACTCACATAGGATGCCGGAATGAAAAGAATGAGGTGCCTCGAAATGCGCGCCCACTGGCACGCAAACCGAGGCAATGATGAAATACAAATCGGATAAAACAGAGTGCCTCGAAATGCGTGCACGCGGGCACGCAAACCGAGGCGGAGGCATACGCAATGCAAACCGAATAAAACAGAATGTCTCGAAATGCGTGCACACGGGCACGCAAACCGAGGCGGAGGCATATGCAATGCCAACCGAATAAAACAGAATGTCTCGAAATGCGTGCACACGGGCACGCAAACCGAGGCGGAGGCATACGCAATGCCAAGCGGATAAAACAGAGTGCCTCGAAATGCGTGCACACGGGCACGCAAACCGAGGCGATGATGTGCGATGCAAAATCGGATGAAACCGGCGTTTCAAATGCGTACACACGGACACGCAAACCGAGGCGATGACGTGCGATGCAAAATCGAATAAAACCGAAGTGCCTCGAAATGCGTGCACACGGACACGCAAACCGAGGCGATGACGTGCGATGCAAAATCGGATAAAACCGAAGTGCCTCGAAATGCGTGCACACGGACACGCAAACCGAGGCGATGACGTGCGATGCAAAATCGGATAAAACTGAAGTACCTCGAAATGCGTGCACACGGACACGCAAACCGAGGCGATGACGAAATGAGATGAAATGGCATACGGAATGCAACGATGGGCTTACACCAACATGGGAGAGCCTCAGCTCACTCACATAGGAGGCCGTCAGATAAAAAAAGAAGTGCCTCGAAATGCGTGCACACGGGCACGCAAACCGAGGCAATGGCATACAAGCATGAAAATGCAAATTGGGCTTACGCCAACATGAGAGGGCCTCAACCACACTCACATAGGCTGCCGTCGGATAAAATGAGCTGCCTCGAAAGGCGTGCACACTGGCACGCAAACCGAGGCAATGCAAAAATGATGCAAATGGCATAGGGAATGATATGTAAGCATGGCAATGGAATTTCAGCACCTAAATAAAGGGGAAAACAGCCCCGAAACAAAACGAAATGACACTCGAAGCATGCATTCATCCCGAAAGTGTGAAATTAAGCCCCGAAATGGCCTATAGCCATGCTATACATGCAAAATATGATCATGGCAGCAAGAACAGTAGCAAGGCAGTCCCAAATATGGCATTTTTCAGTAACAAACATGGCCAAAATGCAAGCATAGATAGATCAACAATAGCATGCAAAATTAGTGGCCAAAAGAGGGGTATTGAGACAAGTGATATATGAAAACCCCAAATGGACAAACTTTCTTCTACAACATTGAAGATGAGATGAAAATAAGCACAATTACAGAAGATGGCATCCTCAAAATCAGAATAAAATCATGCTAACAATTCTATGCAAAAATGGAGCTCAAAAGAGGCTATAACAAGAGTCATGCAAAGAAAGCACCAAATGACAAAATTTTATTCATGAAATGTGTAAAGGGGACCAAAATAAGACCAAAGTCAGTAGGGGTCGAAGTCCCAAAAACAAATAGAAATAGGTCAAAAGTTGCATACAAAAATGGGCACACTTGATGGAATTCGAAGGAAGTGGTGGATAAAATGGCCAAATGAAGTTGAGCCCTTCTACAATGTTGTAGAGGGGCTCAAAATGAGCACAAAATCAGTAGGGGTCGGACCCCTAAAAACAAAAGGAAATAGGCCTAAACTAGCATGCAAGATAATGGCATAAAAGCTAGATATTGAAACAAGTATATCATAGAAGCCTCAAATGAAGTTGAGCCCTTCTACAAAGTTGTAGAGGGGCTCAAAAAAAGCACAAAATCAGTAGGGGTCGGAGCCCCATTTCTCAACCAAATAGAGTATAGAAATGAATTAAGAAAAAGCCCTAAAAGTTGGTTTTGAAGACTTACCCTTGAAGACTTGTCTTTCTTTGATTCTTGGCTCTGATTTGTAGCTTCTCAACCTCTGAAATTCACTTCCTAGCTGCTGGAATGGTAGTAGGGAAGGTGAGGCTAGGGGTTGATGAAGAAATTGCCTTTGACACTTGAAGCTTTTTTGGAGTTTTTAGCTATGGAGATGGAGGTTTTTGGAGAAGTGTTCTTGAAGCAAAATTTTCTAACCTTGAAGAAGGAGAGGGAGGGCCCTTCAAATAGGCAAGAAATGGGGTGTAAAAGGGGAGGGAAAGCACCCAATCTTTCCCTCCCGAAATATCCCCCGGATGAGGGAGACACTTTGAAAAGCAAATGACAATTGAACAGCCGAAAGGTGAATCTGGCCCTGTAACTCTCTGCAAGGTGGCCGGCCACCCACCTTTTGTGGCCGGCCAGCCACCCCCAAAAAATGAAGTGTTGAATTAGTGGCCGACCACCATACATTAGGGTCCTCCCAAGTGTGTAGAATAAGGCCCCAAGGTTGGAATTTGGCAACTCTGAAGCAGAAGTCACAACATAGAGCTTGAAGGAGGGGCTCAAAAATGAAATTCAAAATTGCCGGCCGACCACCAACTTTAGGGTCCTCCAAGATGTGTAGAACAAGGTTCCAAGGTTGGAATTTGGCAACATTGAAGCAGGATTCACAACATTGCATTTGAAGAAGAGGGCCAAAATGAAAATCAAAATTGCTGGCCGACCATGCTTGTTTAGGGTCCTCCCATGTCCCCGATCACAGATATGTAACTTTGGTTGGAAGAAAATACCCCCAAGGTGTTCAACATTGGCCCTAAGTGAGAAAACGGGCTCGGGAGGAGCAAAAACCGCTATCTCGGGATAATTGCTGGCCTCCACCCCCAAAGGATCTTCTGGTGTTGAAACAGAGGTACCGCCAAGTTTGAACAAAAACTAATGAGAAATGAGCGTCGGCCAAAACCGAGCAATTCGGGATCCCGAAATGAGTCAGTGCCTAAGTGGTATTCAAGAAAGTGGTATCTGACCCAGTGTCCTCGAATGACAAAACAGAGGTTCTCGCCAAAAATCGAGAAAACCGATGCAAAATGAATGCTCGGGACCAAACCGGCGGTTAGTCCCGATTCTGAGCACGAAAGTGGCATACGGCCACTTAAGTGGGCATCGGGGCCCTGTGGTTTCGAAATGATAAAACAGAGGTCCTCTACGAAAACGGAGAAATCGGAGATGGTTGGGCGGTCCCGAGCCGAGGCACACGGCCTAACGGCTCAAGAAACCGAACCTCCGAAATGGGCAAACGACCTCTGACCACGAAAAAAGTAGCTCACGGCCACCGGGAGATAGTCTACGGAACCACTCCCTTCCCTCAGGAAAGAAAATAGAGAAGACCGAGCCTGGTTCGCAAACCGAGACAAGGTAGAGAAGATGGTTCGGAAGTCCGGAGGCAGGGCGCGCGGCCGCGACTCTGAGACTTCTGAACGAGCACAGCATGCAATATCACCGAGCGCTCAATCGGTGACATCTGAGTCTTAAGGTCGGTCAAAAATGGGGTGTCTACAATGGTGAAGTAAGATAGGACCAAAAATGGGGTGTCTACAATGGTGAAGTAAGACAGTGCGATTGAGGTGCGCAAAATAGCGCGATTGATTAACTGCACAAAACAGTGCGATACGCAAAACAGCGCGATCGATTTGAAATGCACAAGACAGTGCGATTGAGGTGCGCAAAATAGCGCGATTGATTAACTGCACAAAACAGTGCGATACGCAAAACAGCGCGATCGATTTGAAATGCACAAGACAGTGCGATACGCTAAACAGCGTGATTGATTTGAAATGCACTAAACAGCGCGATACGCTAAACAGCGCGAGTGAGATACAAAGTGTAAGTGCACAAGACAGTGCGAGCGAGATAAAATGCACAAGAAAGTGTGATAAAATGCATCTTCTATGCAAGTATGGGGGCATTCTCTATGCAATATTGAAAGCAAGCATATTCTATGCATGAAACAAGTAAAGCATATTCTATGCGGAATCGAAAACAAGCATATTCTATGCATGAATCATAATGATGCGATGCACGATGCAACAATAGTGTATATGAAAGCTCGCACTCTATGCAATAGAGGGACAAAGAAATATGTACTCTGGTGCCTCTGATTTGCCTCTTAGAGGACTTCACAACATGCTCGACTTAAAAAGGGCACACCTGTTCAAATTGGCGAGAGATAACATCTCAGACGTAGGAGCTACTACAACGCTTGTTTTCTGATCATATTCACAACTTTCCTATTCTCCAACGGGTGACAGACTAGGTTGGTTCAAGATCCGCATTGAGGTGCATACACGCTATCTCAACCTATGGGGCTTCCATCTGATTTCAAGCCGAGGACACGCCCGGGTATTTAAACCAGACTTTAGTCTCGAAATCCCGAACCTTTGCGTTCTAGGCCACGGCCATTCGAACTCTAGTTTCCACCGTCGCAGTTGGTCTCCTAGGAACTCATCGCAAACACGTCCAAGATGCCTCTGGCAGGGAATGGTACTCAGGGAGAGCACTTCTGATCGCCATTCTGGCTTGAAGTAGACGTGATTTTGAGCTTGAGGTAGAGGCACACTCATACTTCGGAACATTGGCAAGACCTGAAGAGGTACACACGGAATATAGTCTCGGAACTTACTGAAGTTGGAACAAACTCAGATGCTCGACATTTTCCTCTTTTGCTTTTGCTTTGCAGCCCGAAACTCATAGCTTCAGATAGGTCCTGGTTTCACTGTTCTCATATGACCTGGGTTAAACCACGTGGGTTTTCTCGAAGAACAAATTGCTTTTGCACAAATGTGGAGAGCAAAGACTTTAAGCACAAAACGATTTTTGAAATTGAGAGTGAGCATAAGTTCTCAATCGGGTATTGAGCCCACGAATACTGACGCTTCTGACTCAACAAGAAAACAAAAGGCACATAACCTAGACGACGAGTAACACTCGAGACGACTCAAAACAAGGATCGAGATAAAACAAAAGACACGACACTCGACGCACAGTGAGCCTGTTTCAACGGTATATGTTTCCCACCCTTTCTTATTTGTGATTCTCACATCACTCGCCCTCAAGCTCTTTTCAAAAAGCCATTTTCTCACTTTTTCTCTCATCGCACATCTCTATTCTTCAATTTCTCATTTTTCAATCCCTCCCCTGGGTGGTTGATGGATAAACAGCAAGTTGTGGGCTCGTGCCTCTAGCATTCTGCTAGATTTTCTTCTTCTGCATGCAGCTAGTGAATTCCTTCCACAGAGGGGTTGCGCTACATTTGGGTGTGTAGCAAATCTGCAGCTGACATCGATTGATGATGCTTTGCTGGGGAGTTTGGACGTGATAAGATTCGTCCAGATGATGGAGTGAAATATCTTGGCCCATTCGATTCGTAGACTTGGCTTGATACCTCGTTGCGTGGAGGATGTGAGAGCCTTCAGCCCTTTGTTGTGCCCTTCAGTTGTGCCTTCTTCTGGCAGGTAAAGTGCCCTTCTTGGCGAGTATGGTGCCCTTTCTGGCAAATGCATTGGCTACGGGGAAAAGACAGAACACCTGACTCAATTGTGCCCCTAGTTCATCATTTTGACCATTTTTTATTTTTGAGCTTTCTCCTAAAAAATTTTGACCAAAATGAGAGTTAGATTAACATGTTTGTTCGATTTTGATTTGAAATCATGCAGTTCAAAGCTATGAGCCTTTGAAAATTTTCCTTTTTGAGTCGGGGAAAAGGTCGAGTTTTGAAAATGAAACAATTTTCGAGAAAATTAGTCAACCTCAAAAATTCTCAAAAACTATTTTTGCAAGCGGCCAATGCTCAACAAGCGGAACCTACTCTTGAGATGCACAACCTCGAATGGAGGAAAACTCGCCTTGCTTGAGGAGGGTTGCATGGCAACGGAAAGTTGCCCTTGTTTGAGCAAGCATGGCGCGTTGAATGGCAACGGAAAGTTGCCCTTGTTTGATGGCGTCGATGACATTATAATCACCTCGAGTGATGATGACAACGAACTCTGAATCTGAGAAGGCAAAGATGATCAAAACCATTACATGGACACAATCGAATTTGAATCGTTTTACGGCTGGACTTCAGGATGAAGTTGCCTACGTATCCCAAACATGGGAATCAAGGCTTACGTAGGTCCGGGGTAAAGTACACTTGGGGATTTTACCTCCTTTTTATGCTCTAACTTTTGCAGGCCATTGCAGGTGTTTTCGACCTTCGAGCTTTGTTTTCTTTGTTTTCTTTTTTTTTCTATTCTTTTCATTCATTTTTTCTTCTTTTTTTGCATTTTTTTTCTTTTCTTTTCTTTTTGCATTTTTGTATCTTTGCATTTTTTCTTTTTCCTTTTCATTCTTTTCTTTGCTCTAACTTTTGCTGGTCGCCTTCCGGTTTTGGCCCTGAGCCTCTCAAAGGGTAAAAGTGTAACAAGTCCATGCCAAATGGTTTTGAGATTGAAGCCCTTTGTATCAGGAGAGTGTACATTGTATTGATTTCTGAAGGATCCACCTTTGGCTCTTCGAGCACATCGGATATTTTTGCCCTTAGTTGAGGGGTGCTTCGCTCGGCCTTGCAAGCTTCTTCGACGAGGTCGATCTTCTTGATCGACTTTGGTGCCTCTTGTTCGAAATTTGCTTCAACCGCCACCTGCCTTACATTGTGGTCGTAGTTGAACATTACGAATGCAAGTCCAAGGTTTGAAAGCAAAAGGGGGTCGAGTCTCGAGGTGAGGCGATCCTAAGTCGCACAATCTCAAGGCGATTCCACACATGTCTTTGCGGGACCCAAAAATATTTTTTGAAAGTTTTTGAAAATTTTAAGAAATGACGAATCGTCATGGCGAAGATAGTGTGAAACCGATCTGGATCAAGCCGGTCCTTCTCGACTCACGCTAACAAGCATGATTTCATTCATTAAAGGCTTAGCACGCCTCTCTTTCTCTCAATTTGATCAAAGTTTTGCAAATCGAGGAATTCCTCCTCTTTGTTTTCACCGGTGTTCAAAAGGTTTGAAAAACTCGGGTCATTACAATGACTTCAAGGCACAAAAGCGGTGGAATGCCTTCGCCATTTCATTCAAACCCAGTATAACTAACACCGCAGAAGCAAATGCGAGGCGTGAAATCACTTCTGTTTCATTCAAAATCTACAACTGGCTACCTCGCGTAAACAGGACTCAAAACAAAACGAAAAGACAAACAAAAACAAAATGGTGGCGCTGAGGTAACACCCCTAATCACCCGAAGCTCTATCCAATCGGGGTGACTCGATACAACAAGACAGACCCAAAACAAAAAGACTGACTTAAAACAAAAGGACAGACTCAAAACAAAACAACAAGGCTGACCCAATACCCAAGTCAAAATGCAAAATTAACAGCACTTGTACATTACTCAAAACAGTGCGTGCCATTCCCACATCTGGAGTTAATCGAGTGCCACTCGCAGTTGGTTCATCCCCCTAATCACATTGCATTATCCCCCACAAGTTCACTGATCAAGTGCCGATAGACTTTGCAGAGCTTGGCGGGAGGACAACTCCGTTGTCAAATAGATCCTGTACTTCATGGCGAAGACGGAAGCAGTCGTCGGTAGTATGGCAGGATTTCTTGATAATACGCGCTTGATCTTGGGTAGCATCATGTGTAGCGGAAGAGGGTTCGGAGAGCGAGGCTCAAGGGGTTTGAGATGGCCTTGTCCAACAAGGATTCGATCCGCATTCCCATATCATGTAGATCTGCGAAAGGTCGGGGGAAGAGACTCTGATCATCTTCTTCGTGCCAGGTTGGAGATTCTTGTAGCGTCATCCGGATTTGATCTCTATCATGGTACTCGCGGTCATCATTGATGCCTTGCCCTCCAGCTGATTCTGAAGTCGAAGAACTCATGGGTTCTACTTATAGATTGTCTCGAATCACGAGTTGTGACCTCGATTCGCGTATTATGCGAATATTGTGCAAGAGGCCTCGGCCAATCTCATCCCGGTTTGTTTCCGCATCGTCTTCCGGCTTGCATACCCAGTGGATGCCGCTTTGCGTCGCTCGGCCAAGACAAGGAAGCTTTGCGGTGGTTAAACCACGTTGGTCGCCCGAGAATAATGGGAGGTGGACCATAGAGATCCCCGGGATCCAAAATCAGCGGTCGATCAGGGCATCTTAAAATCTGTCCGTGATGTCGGCGCTGGCATCGATATAAGCGGAGTCTTGATATCTGGGATGGCGCCCCACCCCTGTATTGATTTCTTAAAAACCTCGGCTGCTTTCAATTCGAATGATTATGATCTACCTCAAACTTCGAAGGGAGAGTCAAGATTGATTAGCCAGGTGTAGCTGGGTCTTAGGCCGGTTATATAGCGGAAGCGAAGCGAGTCGGCCAGATTGGAAGACCCGTGTCTCTTGAACATTACGGACATTTGGCGTCTCCCAGTCTTTGTTCCCGTGGGAACTTCATTGTGTGTAGACAGCGCCGCTTTCTTCATTCTTGACTGGTGATGAGCTCGACCTATTTGAGCCATGATTCTTGACTTCAACTGGCAGGAAATTCGACTTGGCGAGACGGCGTCTTCTAACTGCATGGAACCCATCTTCTTGCGTCCCGGCATCATCATCTCCGTCACTGATGTGTTCCTGATCCATCTAATGGTAGTATTTATCCCTCTGATGAAGCCGAGACCTCGGCGACAGGTTCAGCGGTGGGGTGGATAAAGACCCTTGATCTGATAGCTAACTGAGCTGGTGATTTGTCTTTTGTTGTGCACCTATATAAGTAAAGAACACCGGTTTCCTTGAATTGAATCTGACCACAAAGTCTATCACACAAGTCCAATGTACCGGAATATCGAAGCCTTCAGCTATGGTTCCCAAGACTACCTAGCAAAAAGAAAACATGCAAACATCTCACTGATTTCACACGTAGCAATCTGAACAAAAGTGAATGAGTGTGCTCTCTCTTTCTGCCCAAAAGTGCTGAAGTGATACCCTCGTAAAAGCAGATTCCACCAAATCTTGATGTTCGCAGCACTGATACCAAAATCTTGAATTGGTGCAACTGATGCTCAAACTCATAAGCGATACATGCATTCCTGAGAGCACTCTAACAAGCACATATGAGATAAGTGAGAGCCAAAACACCCTATGTTGGGGTAGGGTTTCCTGTCTATTCGTCAGAACTAGGGTTTCACTACGCACGCAATGACTTCAAACAACCTATAAACGGGTAAGCAACTTTGTCCTAGTTTGGAATGGTCACTATGGATCGAATATGCACTAGGTCGAATGGTCAAAAGGGTGCCGGTAAAAGCGGGGTTTGTGTTCCCATCTTGTCGAGCCAGGCCGTCGGCCTTATGGACATGACTTGACAAGACAAGCCCCCGGCAAATCGTTCGGGAATGGCATATAGCAAACCCAGTGTCCTAGGCGCACCAATGCAAATGCAATGCAAAGAAACACACAAGTGTAGTCAAAATCATATATCACGAGTTCGAGTCAAGTTCTCTAAATCCCGGAGAGTCGCGGCGTAACAACGCCGCATGAGGACCTCGCCATGCTTCGGACTCGATTCGTTACGGTTCTCAATCTTGAACCAAAGAGTCCAAATCCGCAAATCGTTTTGAAGAAAAGCAGTTTTTTGAAAGAAGTGCCAAACATGGACTGCTTTGCGGATATGAGTCGCCACCTAAATATTTTAAAATGGAAATTTAGGAAACCACGACTCGGTGCGAAAAGGCCGTGTCCAAATCATCACCAAAGTTGGCTCGGGAACTTAAATACGATTAGGGAAGGTCACATCGTGAGCACCCCTCTCGCCGGTCAAAGACCGCCTCTACTAACCATGATATCTGTTTTTGAAAACTTTGTGTGCGTTCTTATTCGGTTATTAGCCTAGGTTACTATGTGATGCTCATGACAAACAAGTATAAATGGGCCGTCTGAATTGGAACAAACATTTCATGTTTGTTTGTTTGAAAATGGTGTGATGGTGCTACTGCAGTAGGCTAAAATCTTGGTTGCCACCATCGTGTGGGCTTAGAAGCGATGATGTTGCCACTATCTAGTGGGCTTAAAACAACAGTCAATGCATTGTCCCAATTCAGGTAACTCAACCTCCACCCACAGGCATTCAAGGCAGTTATATCACATAAGCATTTAGCCTCATGGTAAGCATGCTATCATGGCAACACTCACACGCATGCAAGGATGCTAAAGCATAAAACTTACCGAGTACTCCAAGCCAAAAGCAAAACCGATTAGAAATTATGCATGATCCTAAAATATCTGAAATGCCTAATGCAACACATACAAAAATGCAAACTATAGTAGGCTCGGCTATTCTAAATATGGCATGTGAGATGCTGACTAACATGTATTCAATTGAATTGAAAATACAATGCAGTTTGTATGATCTTGTAGAGCGGTGCGTGCAAAACAGATGAATAAATGCAAACATGCTATCATATTGTATGCTAATTGAAATATGCCCTATATCTAACCATCCAAAGCGGATAAATAAAAGAGAGAAAGACGTGGGGTTGGAAGACATACATCACACTCACCCACCCTTATTACAACATTGCCCTCATGTGGTAGAATAAATAATAATCTGATCCGAATAAAAAGAATATTCTGGGTCAGGAAATAAATATACTGATTCTAGTTAATTAACAAATTAATTACGAAAAAGTAAAGCGGCATGCAAGCCGGGGACTACCTGCTTCGATGAATGGTATATCTTTGGTCATGGCGCGAAATCCTTTGGGATGCCTGATTAGCCTCTGTTTGCAATTTTCTCGAAATGCGTGCGACCTCGAAAAGTTGTTGATTGTTGATTTTCTGCAAGAGAAGCGGGAAAAGGGCATAGCAATGTATTTCACAAATATATGCATGCCTCGATCCTCGTGCCACCAATCACGCACATCGATGCATGATGGCCGAGGAATCGAATTGCACAACTCAATATGGGATGGATGCATATGAATGCTACAACAAAACCTAACTCCATCATGGGTAATCCGGAGTGTCGGTGACTTGGGAATTGAGACCCGTTCCGTTACTCGGACAGAACGCGCCTCATTTCCCGTGCAATACACATGATATGCATGAAATGCAACTAACATACAACCTAGCATGCACGATGCTATGAGAATGAGATGCTTGAAAGGCGTGCCTTGCACGCATAAACCGGCAATCTTGAATGACATGCGAAATGTAATGATGGACTTATACCAACATGAAGGGGCCTCGGCCACACTCACATAGGATCTTGGAATGAAAAGAATGAGGTGCCTCGAAATCGCGCCCAGCACGCATAAACCGAGGCAATGATGAAATACAAATCGGATAAAGCAGAGTGCCTCGAAATGCGTGCACAGCACGCAAAAGCGAAATGAGGCATCATAATGCAAACCCGATAAAAGCGAATGTCTCGAAATCGTGCTGCACACGCACGCAAAGCGAGGCGAGGCATATGCAATGCCAGCGAATAAAACGAAGTGCCTCGAAATCGTGCTGCACACGCATAAGCGAAAGCGAGCATCTGCAATGCCAAGCGGATAAAAGCGAGTGCCTCGAAATCGTGGCGGTACGCATAAGCGAAGCGATAAATGCCAAATCGATAAAACAGCGGATAAAACTGAAGTGCCTCGAAATGTGTGCACACGGGCACGCAAATCGAGGCGATGATGTGCGATGCAAAATCGGATAAAACCGAAGTGCCTCGAAATGCGTACACACGGACACGCAAACCGAGGCGATGACGTGCGATGCAAAATCGAATAAAACCGAAGTGCCTCGAAATGCGTGCACACGGACACGCAAACCGAGGCGATGACGTGCGATGCAAAATCGGATAAAACCGAAGTGCCTCGAAATGCGTGCTGCGGACATAAAGCGAGGCGATGATGCAAAATCGGATAAAGCTGATACCTCGAAATCGTGCTGCGGACACGCAAACCGAGGCGATGATGAAATGAGATGAAATGGCATACGGAATGCAACGATGGGCTTACACCAACATGGGAGAGCCTCGGCTCACTCGCATAGGAGGCCGTCGGATAAAAAAAGTGCCTCGAAATCACGTGCACGCATAACCAGGCAATGGCATACAAGCATGAAAATGCAAATTGGGCTTACGCCAACATGAGAGGGCCTCAACCACACTCACATAGGCTGTAGTGGGATAAATGAGTTGCCTCGAAGGCGTGCACCAGCATAAGCGAGGCAATGCAAAAATGATGCAAATGGCATAGGGAATGATATGTAAGCATGGCAATGGAATTTCAGCACCTAAATAAAGGGGAAAACAGCCCCGAAACAAAACGAAATGACACTCGAAGCATGCATTCATCCCGAAAGTATGAAATTAAGCCCCGAAATGGCCTATAGCCATGCTATACATGCAAAATATGATCATGGCAGCAAGAACAGTAGCAAGGCAGTCCCAAATATGGCATTTTTCAGTAACAAACATGGCCAAAATGCAAGCATAGATAGATCAACAATAGCATGCAAAATTAGTGGCCAAAAGAGGGGTATTGAGACAAGTGATATATGCAAACCCCAAATGGACAAACTTTCTTCTACAACATTGAAGATGAGATGAAAATAAGCACAATTACAGAAGATGGCATCCTCAAAATCAGAATAAAATCATGCTAACAATTCTATGCAAAAATGGAGCACAAAAGAGGCTATAACAAGAGTCATGCAAAAGCACCAAATGACAAAATTTTCTTCATGAAATGTGTAAAGGGGACAAAAATAAGACCAAAGTCAGTAGGGGTCGAAGTCCCAAAAACAAATAGAAATAGGTCAAAAGTTGCATACAAAAATGGGCACACTTGATGGAATTCGAAGGAAGTGGTGGATAAAATGGCAAAATGAAGTTGAGCCCCTCTACAATGTTGTAGAGGGCTCAAAATGAGCCTAAAACCAGTAGGGGTCGGACCCCTAAAAACAAAAGGAAATAGGCCTAAACTAGCATGCAAGATAATGGCATAAAAGCTAGATATTGAAACAAGTATATCATAGAAGCCTCAAATGAAGTTGAGCCCTTCTACAAAGTTGTAGAGGGGCTCAAAAAAAGCACAAAAGCAGTAGGGGTCGGAGCCCCATTTCTCAACCAAATAGAGTATAGAAATGAATCAAGAAAAAGCCCTAAAAGTTGGTTTTGAAGACTTACCCTTGAAGACTTGTCTTTCTTTCATTCTTAGCTCGATTTGTAGCTTCTCAACCTCTGAAATTCACTTCCTAGCTGCTGGAATGGTAGTAGGGAAGGTGAGGCTAGGGGTTGATGAAGAAATTGCCTTTGACACTTGAAGCTTTTTTGGAGTTTTTAGCTATGGAGATGGAGGTTTTTGGAGAAGTGTTCTTGAAGCAAAATTTTCTAACCTTGAAGAAGGAGAGGGAGGGCCCTTCAAATAGGCAAGAAATGGGGTGTAAAAGGGGAGGGAAAGCACCCAATCTTTCCCTCCCGAAATATCCAGGATGAGGAGACACTTTGAAGCAATGGACAATTTGGAGCAATGAAGCGAGGAATCTGGCCGGTAACTCTCTGCAAGGTGGTAGGCCAGCCACCTTTGTGGCCGCCGACCACCCCCAAAAATGAAGTGTTGAATTAGTGGCCGACCACCATACATTAGGGTCCTCCCAAGTGTGTAGAATAAGGCCCCAAGGTTGGAATTTGGCAACTCTGGCGAAGTCACAACATAGAGCTTGAAGGAGGGCTCAAAATGAAATTCAAAATTATTGGCCGACCACCAACTTTTAGGGTCCTCCAAGATGTGTAGAACAAGGTTCCAAGGTTGGAATTTGGCAACATTGAAGCGGGATTCACAACATTGCATTTGAAGAAGAGGGCCAAAAATGAAAATCAAAATTGCTGGCCGACCATGCTTGTTTAGGGTCCTCCATGTCCACGATCACAGATATGTAACTTTGGTTGGAAGAAAATACCCCCAAGGTGTTCAACATTGGCAGGAAGTGAAAAAGCGGGCTCGGAGGAGGCAAACCAGCTATCTGGGATAATTGCTGGCCTCCACCCCGGTGATCTTCTGGTGTTGAAGCAGAGGTACGCCAAGTTTGAACAAAACTAATGAGAAATGAGCGTTCGGGGCCAAAAGCAATTCGGGATCCGAAAATGAGTGCAGTCTAGGAAGTGGTATTCAGCCGAAGTGGGTATCTGCGACCCAGTGTCCCTCGGAATGACAAAAGCAGGTTCTGCCAAAAATCGAGAAAAGATGCAAAATGAATGCTCGGGACCAAAAGCAGGCGGTTGGTCCAGCAGATTCTGAGCACCGAAAGTGGCATCTGACCCACGAAGTGGGCATCGGGGCCCAGGGTTTCTCGAAATGATAAAGCAGAGGTCCTCTAAAACGGAGAAATCGGAGATGGTTAGGCGGTCCCGAGCGAGGCACTGGCCTATGGCTCAAGCAGGCAAGACTCGAAATGGGCAAAACGACCTCTGACCACGAAAAGTAGCTCACGGCCACGGGAGATAGTCTCTGGAACCACTCCCTTCCCTCGGGAAAGAAAATAGAGAAGACCGAGCACGGTTATGGCCAAGAGACAAGGTAGAAGATGGTTCGGAAGTCCGGAGGCGGTAGCGGCCGCGACTCTGAGACTTCTGAACGAGCACAGCATGCAATATCACCGAGCGCTCAATCGGTGACATCTGAGTCTTAAGGTCGGTCAAAAATGGGGTGTCTACAATGGTGAAGTAAGATAGGACCAAAAACTTTAATTCGAATAATTTGTTTATGTTCAGCAGTCACTCTTTTGCCCTTTTCTTTTTCCACACTTTGAATTTGGATGTGAGGTTAGAACCATTGGAAAGCTTATTTCCGGGGCTTCAATTTGGACACAAGAACGACCTAAAACGGAGTCCGGGTGGAAGAGTTATACTGTTCAAAGTTTGAAATCTGTCTTTGAGGGCAGGTCCGCTCGAGCAGGAATCGGTCGCTTGGCAGGAATTACAGGACAGCGGCGTTAAAATGAGATTTCTTGACATTTTCTTTCCCTCTCTTCTTTCCTCTTCTCCTTCGAAACCCTAGCCTCAAAACCTTGATTTCCTCTATTTTGAACAACAATCCACCATGGTTTTTGCATCAAGAATGGAGAATCGGAAAGATCAATGTTTGTAACCGATTGGAACTTGGATTTGCGAAAGGTTCTCCTCAAGCTTGCTCCTTTGTTGATTCTTGAGGTAAGGGTCTAATACTCTTCCATACTTACATCAAGGGATAGATTTGTGGTATTTCCATTGTATTAATGTACAACCTTGCATTTTTGAGCATATAGAGTAAATTATGAGATTTGGGAATTTGGGTTTGAAGTATTGAGGGTCAATTGATGGGTTAAGTTGATGGAGTATGATCTTTAGATGTATAAACAAGAAGGAAATTGGGAAGTAAGGTCATGGAATGAGAAGTATGAATTTTTATGGAAAGTTTTATGTTCTTGAAAACACTAGGTTAATTTGTGATGATAAAGAATGATTTTGCTCAAATTGGAAATAGAATCATGGAATTAGTGAGTTGAATTATATGAATACAAGTTTAATTGGATTTACGAGGCGTTTTGAAATAATGTTAAAATTTGCGAATGGACTTTGTTATGAATATTGTGAACCATGTGAAAATGAGAAAGGAAATTAAGGAAATGATCTAAAGAATTAATGTGTGACTTCATGTGTGTGTAGGACACGAGGAGAATGAATGCTCCACCAGCGTCACGGTGAGTAATAGTACTCCAATGAACATTAATTCCGTTAATGGTGATTCTTATTAACATTTTGTTCTCCGTGGTCAATTAAGTTAACATGTATGTGAAATGAGAATTAGTGTGAGCGTATGTAAACATTGAAGGATTTGGCACACACGGACATGATATAGATATCTACCTAGAGTGGATCATCAAAGCGAATAAGTGGATAAGACTACGGGTGGTTTTATGCGTTAATAACCATTGTGAAATTATGTTAAATATCGGATGAACCTCCGAATGACTTAATCAGGAGAAAGAAGTGAATGTCAATAATACAATTATGTGAATCACGTTATGATATAAATGGTTCCTCTTATTAATGTAATGGAATACTTACCTTGATTTATTGTTAATAGTGTTATTCTATTATTGTGAGATAATCTTGTCACCTTATAAGAAACTATGGGAAATCTGAGAGCATTCTTGAGTACTACATTACATTTTATGGTTGATAATGGCTACTAACATCTTGTTATGTGTAAGTCGGATGTATGGATTTATGACAAACAAGTGGAATGTAAGTACATTACGAGACTATGGTAACTACGTATTTAGCTCATTTAATATGTAATAACATTACATTATTTATGAATCATGACATTAATTTATGACAAACAAATGGAATGTGTTGTGTTATGAAGTCTAATCTGTTAATGGTTGTTATTAGCACTCTATTGAGCGTAATATAACCCATGTGAATATTTAGAAGGAATTATGTTATACATGACTATAAGACCCGATGCATTACGATGACATACGTTTCATTATGATGTTCGTTTAGTTTATATTATGACATGATAAACTTATTATTTTACGGTATGGAACAAAGTCTTTGTGCGAGGAAGTGCTACACCTTGGTGAGCCACCTTTGGAATCGTCTGAGCCACCTCTTGAGTCCATACATAGATATTTCGGCCGCTAGGCTTCATGTATTCTGGGCGCTAGGCCGTTCGATATTACGGGCGTTAGGCGTTCGATATTTTACGGTATGGAACAAAGTCTTTGCGAGCGAAGTGCTACACCTCGGTGGGAGCCACCTCTGGAATCCGTACGAGCCACCTCTTGAATCCATACATTTGTTGTTTCTGTTACCACGCTTATGCGTTCTGTTATTTATGGGCTGATAAGCCGTTCTGTTATTTCTGGCCGATGGTAATTTGATATTTGTGGACCTCTGGTAGCTTTGGAAATAATTGTCTATATGGCAGCTTTGGAAATAATTACGGAACGTAGATACCCATGTATTCTTTATTGACAAATGCACGGATATGTATTATAATTTATGTTGAGCATTGAATTGTTATGTGCTATTATTCACTGAGTGTAACTCACTTTATTTTGTGTTTGTTTACAGAGGCACTCAACTTGGAGGTTAACCTTAACTTTGTGACTTAGTCACCAGTGTCAATCACAGTATCTAAGCTTTTAGGTGTTGACGTTCAAGTTATGGAGTTTTGCTAAGTTTTAATTTGTACCTAAATGTGCATTTAGATTAAGGTGTATGTAATTCGTTTACCTTCCCATGTTTTAGATTATATGCCCGACCTTGAGAAATTTGAGTGTATATATATATATGTATGTACTTAGCTATCTGCAGATGCATGACACTATCTATTTATCTGCATTATGTTCTGTTGGTGATCCTGGCATAGTAATGGTAGCTCAATGGATGTTAATCTATGAATTTTATATTATTGAATGCTTCCGTTCAGGCCCCGTATGATATGTATAACAGGATTAGAGTTTGTTTTCGAGAGGGTCATGCCCAAACTTTTAGGGGCGGGTTTGGGGCGTGACAGGTGGTATCAGAGCACGAGTTGCCATCCCACACACGAATCCATTGAGCTTTAGGATGTCTAGAAAGATTTAGGCATCATGCATGATATTCTGTAAGTGCATAAAAAGAAAAGAATGATGTAGCGTTAAGCATGCATTTGCTAACTCGATGATTACGATCTATATACATTGTGCATTCTTTGGTTGCCTCTGTTTGTCTTACTCTGATTGGTGAGTAATGTAAGGCATGCGAGATGGGATTAAGTCAACAACGTTATCTTCTTGTTGAAGTGGTAAGAATTTGGTGATCGGTAAGGCGGTTTATAAATGGCGATAAGTTAAATGTGTATTATCGGTTAATAACTTTACGTGGGGAATCATGGCGATATAATTGGGTTGTTTAGCACCTATTTGAGTGAATTGATTACATGTTAAGTATCGATATATCTACAATAAAAGGAAATGCTATATGTGGTACTCTATCTTTATATTATAGTTATGTCTTCTTTGCCATCACAATGTTTAAATCTGCGATGTTGAGAAATTCGTAGTTAAATGTTTGCTTAGATGTATTGTGTAATAATTGCAATCGTGTTAAGATGGACGGTTGTAAGACAAAGTGATGCATATAAGTGGCGTTCTTGTGATTATAAATAACTAAGCTCATTGGCAAATCGGTTATTAACCTTGGCGCAACATATGCGTAATATGATTTAAGTGAACTAAAGTAATTACCGGCGACCGCTAGGGAATTATTGATAGTGTCTAATGAGCATTGCTTATGTATCATCGGGATCTATTTGTGGGAATCTAGAGTCTAAAATCATCTGTGATCTGAAGGCTATGTAAAATCATTATCTGTACCTGCAATTTGTTTGTTATGTGTTTTACATGTCTGTACTCTTGTACGGAATGGGTGAAGGGAATGAAAAATCCCACCTATACTACGTATCTACCTAAACGACACCAGGAAAAAAAAAAATTGTGTGGTTCTTATATGCTTAATGGAAATTATGACCCTATGAATGAATCTGGTGGGACCTAGGTATATAAAATGCTTGGACACTCTGTTTGTGATCATTAACTGGGTTAGATGCCTAGTTTCTAATTTCTGTATGGTGGCATACTAAACCATTGTAATTGTAAATTGTGAATACAAATCATAGGGTAAATCTCGTACCTTCCAGGAGGATGAGAGAGAAGTAATTGAATTGTGAAATACTGCAATGATTAACAAGAGGTTGAATTAATTTGTGCTGTAGCAAGAAGAAATACTTATTGGAAGAGAATGTACATCTTACTGTTGCGCTTGATTCATTAAATATGATTGTAAATTTAATTCCTGCCCTTATCTTGAGATGTCTCCCTTACTTGGAAAATGATTGTGTATTTGCTCGGACACGCACTTATGATGAATGCGACTAAGTGTCTATGAATATGCTACTTTGGTGTTAGCGTAACTGTTTACTATACTAACGTAGAACTATGAGGAATTAATGATGTATTCTGCGATTCTTCTTTTTATAGTATTGACCTTACTAAGAACTATCCCATACAATTTGGAATCAATGTAAAGGTATGACTGTGAAATGCTTTCGGAAATAGGGGAATCTATGAATTATGGACTTGAGGAAACAATCTCTGCTAGACGTTTGTACTTGAAATTGTAAGCTTTCCGTAGCTGAGACTTTATGTTTTGGAATTTATGCTCTGCAATGAATACTGAGACCTTTCTTTCTATCGTACTACCTGTGTTAAGATCATTGCACATATTTAAATGGCTCATTTTGAAATGAAGTATACCTTGTGTCTGACTGACTTATACATAAATCGACTTGAACCTAACCACGTAGTTGTAAAAAACAAAAGAAAAGAGTTGTGGTTAGAATTAACGTATGCCAAATGTCAAATGGAATAAAGAATTAGTGATGCCGTTAATTGAGGTGCAATTGAAAATTTTGGTGTTGGACCGTATGTTATTCGTTTTTGCTTGTGTTGATGCAGTGTTTGGTTTAATGGCGGTTTCTATTTCTTTGAAATCAAGTTTTGGGCATCAATAGGCGTGGTTGCTTTGTTGTTAATTGGAGAAGTTGTTATGGACTTTGGGAGTATATGTGGTTAGTGTTGTTCCTTGTGCATTGAATTCGATATGTGTGTTTTGATCGGAGTAATTGTGATCCTTTCTCAGTGATTCTTGTTGGTTGGGTATCTTCAAATCTTTGAGGTATCAAATCAGAACATTTCGTTTGGCTTTCTTCAATTTCGAGGACGAAATTTCTTTTAAGGAGGGAAGGGTGTGACGACCCATAATTTTCCCTCCGCTCGGCGGAGGAGTTTCTTTGCGGACTTTTGGGGTTCTCGGTAACTGCAGATAGCTTTGAGATGCAGGAGTTGTGAATCTCGCTCGGCGGAGAAGTTAACGCTTCAGCGAATTGCCTTATTAGTCTGTCTTGGCGCTCGGCGATGGAAGTAGCCGGCGTGAAAAGCAAGATTGCCCTTGATATTGTAGTAGTGTATTTGGAATCTTCTTATTTTATTTTGGAGTATTGATTGAGGTGGTAATATGATGGTGAAGTAAGATAGGACCAAAAACTTTAATTGAATAATTTGTTTATGTTCAGCAGTCACTCTTTTGCCCTTTTCTTTTTCCACACTTTGAATTTGGATGTGAGGTTAGAACCATTGGAAAGCTTATTTCCGGGGCTTCAATTTGGACACAAACGACCTAAAACGGAGTCCGGGTGCAAGAGTTATGCCTGTTCAAAGTTTCGAAATCTGTCTTTGAGGCAGTCCGCTCGAGCAGGAATCGATCCGCTCGAGCAGGAATTACGGGACAGCAGCGTTAAAAATGAGATTTTGGACCATTTCTTGACATTTTTCTTTCCCCTCTCTTCTTTCCTCTTCTCCCCTTCGAAACCCTAGCCTCAAAACCTTGATTTCCTCTATTTTGAACAACAATCCACCATGGTTTTTGCATCAAGAATGGAGAATACGGAAAGATCAATGTTTGTAACCGATTGGAACTTGGATTTGCGAAAGGTTCTCCTCAAGCTTGCTCCTTTGTTGATTCTTGAGGTAAGGGGTCTAATACTGTAATAACCCGGTCCTCATACATAATTCTGGTATCTTTTCGATCTTCTAATTTGTGCTTTTAAATGCTTGTCATGAAAATCTATGTGAATTTACATCTAATTAAGTAGAACTTGGAAGAAATGAATGCCTATCTGTTGAATAGGGGAATTATCTGTCACACTTAACTTATTTGAATCTGGAATTGGACACCTTAGAGACTTAATTTTCAGAAATTGATTTGATATTTGGAATCTGCATAATTTTTAACCTCTAATGGGATTTTCTGTGAAATTTCAATTTGGGATGCTTAAACGATTGAATTTCGTCTTATTATAAACAAATATCTATATGTATATATAGAAGTCCCTTGGATATTTTGCCTTAGAATCATCTCTTGTGAGACTTAGAGGAGGGAGAAACGTGAGAGTGGAGAGAGGCTCTCCAAGTGAAGAATTTGGGGGAAATTGAGAAGATTGCTTACTTAAACTCAAGGTATGAAATTTCTTGATCTAATCTATTTTCTCTCTTGATCTTAGTTGGGGATTTTCCCTTTGTTTTGAAAGTTATGATTGATGGGGAGCTTTATGGGGTGAGTTGTAGTGATGAATTCAACTGAGTTACGGTAGGAACTTTATTCCTTATTCCTTGTTATCCCATGGAAATTATTCAAATATGGGTGGAGATTTGAAGGGTGAATAGTTCTTTATATACTTGTGTGTGTGTAAACCCAAAAGCATGGGAATTATGGAAAGTTTATGGTTGGTTTGGGTATGGATTGAATGGTTGAGAGTGTAAAGAGGGTTGTGATTCATTTGTTGTGTGATTTAACACTTTAATTTGATGTTAGAACCATGGTGAAGCCTTGTATTGCGTTGTAGAAGATGAATTGAGCCTGTGAATAGCAGTTTGGGACTCAAATCGAAAGCCTAGAATTTCTGAATTTTGCGTGGTCCGCTCGAGCGACGGAATCCTTTCGGCGGGAAAAACGACCTCCAGCGATTTTGTCTTGTGTATGCGATCCTTCGAGCGGCCAAAGTGGCGCTCGAGCGGGGAGGTTTATTTTCAGAAGAAAAATGTGTTCGTTCGGTTTTGTATGTTTGACTCTCTGGTAGTTTCAGAATATGTTTTTGATGATTTTAAGTTGGTTATAAAGTCATGTGAACTGTAATGACCCAGGGAATGACTCCTTATTGAATTAAGAAGAAGGAAAACTAAATTATCAATTATGATTGTGCGCAGGGCACACTCCGGAAGGAACTATGCGCCAACACAACCTTTGTGAGTAATAGTACACCATTTGTACATTTTACTTACTGTTAATGACTATGGTACTAACGCTCTATCCTTCGTAAGTGAACACATTAGCCTTGTGCCAGTTGGCAATCAGTGTGAATGATGAAAGAGCTGCATACATCGGTATGACTATGGAATCATTACATTACATGCTGTGAAGTTTACATCACCTATCCGTAAATGATATCGTTTCTTAATGAATAAATGGGACTTATAATGGAATGGCATGTATTCCTCTGTTACTAATATGTTCACTCTTGACCCTCGTTAATGTTCATGTTCCGCTAATTATGAGACAACTACTCTGATAGTTAAAATGCATATTACATTATCATAAAGTGGAGGTATTAACTCATGATAAACAAATGAAATGGGCACATTACGGTACTATAATATACATGCCTTTGGAGTGAATGGTTATTGTGTAATCCACTTATGCTAACTCATCCGAATGATAAAAGAAAGCGTGTGTGTCTGTGTATTTGTAAGACTAATCATTCTAATGACATCTGTAGATGTTGGTTATGATACTCATTTTATATATATTATGACATGGTGAGACTTCTTGATTTACGATGGAACAAAGTCTTTGTCAGACGAAGTGCTACACCTTGGTGGGAGCCACCTCTGGAATCCGTACGAGCCACCTCTTGAATCCATACATCTGTTATTTTTGTTACGCTTTATGCGTTCTGCTATTCTGGGCCGAAAGGCTATTCTGGGCCGTAAGGCTATCTGGGCCGAAAGGCTATTCTGGGCCGTAAGGCTATTCTGGGCCAAAAGGCTATCTGGGTCGAAAGGCCATTCTGCTAATTTTGGGCCAATAGGCCATTATGCTATAATTATACATTAGGCTAAAGGACGTTCTGAAATTAAAACCATATCAGATTTACTTTTGTATGTCATTTAATAAATGCACTATTATGTATTGTGGTTAAACTTAGCCAATAAACTGCTTACGTATTATTATTCACTGAGCTTGCCTCATTCCGTCATTTTGTCTGATTTTGTAGGAAACTAGCTTGGAGATCCGTCCTAGCGTCCTTATCAGGCATCTTTTGTCAGCCTAAGGAAAACCAGGCACTTGGAGAACCCCTTTTGCTTACTAGGACAGCTTGTTAGTCCTTGTCAATTTGTGCCTATGTTTTGCGGGCTAAGGTTGTTGTATCTAACATTTTGTTGCATGCCCAATCTCTGGGCTAAACTTGTAGATGTGTATGTAACTTAATCGCGGATGCATGTCCACTATGAGTTTTAATTCTGAATCGTGGTCATGGCATAGTTGTAGTGGCTCAATGGATGTCTTTGCATGTTATTTTATTCTTTTAGCGCTTCCATACAGGCCCCGGATATTCTATATAGCAGGTTAAGTGTCTGTTTCTGGTTAGGTCATGCCCAAACTTGTAGGGGCGGGTTTGGGGCGTGACAAATACTCTTCCATACTTACATCAAGGGATAGATTTGTGGTATTTCCATTGTATTAATGTACAACCTTGCATTTTTGAGCATATAGAGTAAATTATGAGATTTGGGAATTTCGGGTTTGAAGTATTGAGGGGTCAATTGATGGGTTAAGGTGATGGAGTATGATCTTTAGATGTATAATCAAGAAGGAAATTGGGATGTAAGGTCATGGTATGAGAAGTATGAATTTTTATGGAAAGCTTTATGTTCTTGAAAACCCTAGGTTAATTTGTGATGATAAAGAATGATTTTGCTCAAATTGGAAATAGAATCATGGAATTAGTGAGTTGAATTATATGAATACAAGTTTAATTGGATTTACGAGGCGTTTTGAAATAATGTTAAAATTCGAATGGACTTTGTTATGAATATTGTGAACCATGTGAAAATGAGAAAGGAAATTAAGGAAATGATCTAAAGAATTAATGTGTGACTTCATGTGTGTGTAGGACGCTTGGGAGGAATGAGCGCTCCACCAGCGTCACGGTGAGTAATAGTACTCCAATGAACATTAATTCCGTTAATGGTGATTCTTATTAACATTTTGTTCTCCGTGGTCAATTAAGTTAACATGTATGTGAAATGAGAATTAGTGTGAGCGTATGTAAACATTGAAGGATTTGGCACACGGACATGATATAGATATCTACCTAGAGTGGATCATCAAAGCGAATAAGTGGATAAGACTACGGGTGGTTTTGTCGTTAATAACCATTGTGAAATTATGTTAAATATCGGATGAACCTCGAATGACTTAATCAGGAGAAAGAAGTGAATGTCAATAATACGATTATGTGAATCACGTTATGATATAAATGGTTCCACTCTTATTAATGTAATGGAATACTTACCTTGATTTATTGTTAATAGTGTTATTCTATTATTGTGAGATAATCTTGTCACCTTATAAGAAACTATGGGAAATAGAGCATTCTTGAGTACTACATTACATTTTATGGTTGATAATGGCTACTAACATCTTGTTATGTGTAAGTCGGATGTATGGATTTATGACAAACAAGTGGAATGTAAGTACATTACGAGACTATGGTAACTACGTATTTACGGGCTCATTTAATATGTAATAACATTACATTATTTATGAATCGATGACATTAATTTATGACAAACAAATGGAATGTGGTATGTTATGAAGTCTAATCTGTTAATGGTTGTTATTAGCACTCTGTTGAGCGTAATATAACCCATGTGAATATTTAGAAGGAATTATGTGTAGCTATGACTATAAGACGATGCATTACGATGACATCTGTTTCATTATGATGTTCGTTTCGTTTATATTATGACATGATAAACTTATTATTTTCTGTTATGGAACAAAGTGCTGTACGGAACGAAGTGCTATACCTTGGTGGGAGCCACCTCTGGAATCCGTACGAGCCACCTCTTGAGTCCATACATAGATATTTAGGGCCGCTAGAAACGTTACGTATTCTGGGCCGCTAGGCGTTCGATATTCTGGGCGTTAGGCGTTGATATTTTACGGTATGGAACAAAGTCTTTGTCGCAGACGAAGTGCTACACCTCGGTGGGAGCCACCTCTGGAATCCGTACGAGCCACCTCTTGAATCCATACATTTGTTGTTTCTGTTACCACGCTTATGCGTTCTGTTATTTATGGGCTGATAAGCCGTTCTGTTATTCATGGCCGATGGTAATTTGATATTTGTGGACCTCTGGTAGCTTTGGAAATAATTGTCTATATGGCAGCTTTGGAAATAATTACGGAACGTAGATACCCATGTATTCTTTATTGACAAATGCACGGATATGTATTATAATTTATGTTGAGCATTGAATTGTTATGTGCTATTATTCCTTGAGTGTAACTCACTTTATTTTGTGTTTGTTTACATAGGCACTCAACAGGAGGTTAACCTTAACACTGTGACTTAGTCACCGTGTCAATCACAGTATCTAAGCTTTTAGGTGTTGACGTTCAAGTTATGGAGTTTTGCTAAGTTTTAATTTGTACCTAAATATACTGTTTAGATTAAGGTGTATGTAATTAGTTTACCTTCCCATGTTTTCGTTATATGCCCGACCTTGAAATTTGAGTGCATATATATATATATGTATGTACTTAGCTATCTGCAGATGCATGACACTATCTATTTATACGCATTATGTTACATTGGTGATCCTGGCATAGTAATGGTAGCTCAATGGATGTTAATCTATGTATTTTATATTATTGAATGCTTCCGTTCAGGCCCCGTATGATATGTATAACAGGATTAGAGTTTGTTTTCGAGAGGGTCATGCCCAAACTTTTAGGGGCGGGTTTGGGGCGTGACAGAATGAGTATTATTTTACTGTAATTTGGGAAGCATGATTATTAAGGTTTGATCCGTGTTTGATTTTATTAATACCCTACTCTGAACATGTAATTCCTTCATATGAGATTTAAGTGGTTATTTGGAGTTTGTTAGAAATCTGATTTGGCCTGATAAGTCTAATTCTGATAGTGAGCAAAGAGACCCAAAGTCATTGATTTAGAATTTGTTTGTGAACCTAAAGAGGTTGAACTGGGTATGACAGCTTATGAGTCACATGTGATCGAATATTTGAGTAAACCCATTTCTGAATGTCTTTAAGTTGTTATAGCATTTGGAAGGTATGAAATATACGAGGATTGTGAATAATGAGATGAAGCTTTGGTGTTATTGGGAATTTTTTTTAGAACTATTGGGGAAGTAATTGAAATTGAGGTTGGGCATTCATTAGACGTGGTCCGCTTAGTTGTTAATTGAGAAGTTGTTATGGACTTTGGGATTATAAATGGCTCCTTGCCGTTGAAATTCTGATACGTGTATGGTGATCGAAGGTATTTGTGATTCTATTCTATCTCAAGTGTGGATCTAGTTTTGGAACATTACAGAATATGTTTCCGTTTATGTTTAACCTATCTTCTATATGGCTTTCTTCAATTTCGAGGACGAAATTTTTTTAAGGAGGGAAGGATGTGACGACCCAGAATTTTTCCCTCCGCACGAGCGGAAGAGTTAACGCTCGAGCGGACTTTTGGGGTTTCCAGCAATTACAGACGGCCTGAGATTCTGGGAGTTGTGATTCTCCGCTCAAGCGGGGGAGTTTACGCTCGAGCGGACGCCTTTGTTGGTCTTCGCGCTCGAGCGCAAGGTTGGGCGCTCAAGCGGGTCTCCAAGTTGAGTTGTATTTCTGAGGCACGTGGGTTCGTTTTGGACATTTTATTAGTGTATTGGAACTTTCTTATTTTATTTTGGAGTATTGGTTGAGGTGGTAATATGATGGTAATGTAAGATTGGACCAAAAGCTTTAATTAGAATAATTTGTCTACGACCAGCCGTCACTCTTTTATCCTTTTCTTTGTCCACACTTTGAATTTGGATGTGAGGTTAGAACCATTGGAAAGCTTATTTCTGGGGCTTCAATTTGGACACAAGAACGACCTAAAACGGAGTCCGGATGGAAGAGTTATACCTGTTCAAAGTTTCGGAATCTGTGCTGAAAACAGGTCCGCTCGAGCGGGAATTCCTCCGCTCGAGCGGGAATTACGGGACAGCAGCTTTAAGAACGGGATTTTTGGATCATTTTTTATATTTTCTTCTTTCCTCTTCCTTCCTCTTTGCCTAAGTCCGAAACCCTAGCCCCAAATCCTTGATTTCCTCTACTTTGATCAACAATCCACCATGGTTTTTGGCATGTAGGATGGAGAACTAAGGAGGATCAATGTTTTTACCCGATTAGAACTTGGATTTGTGAAGGTTTCTTCTCAAGCTCACCTTTGCTTGATTAGGGAGGTAAGGGTTTTAAGACTCTTTAATAGTTACATGCATAGATAGGTTTGAGGTGTCTTCATTGTATAATGGTGCAAGTTTTCATTTATGTTATGTATATAGAAGAAATTATGAGATTTTGGGAATTTGGTTTGAACATTGGGGGTTTTAAGGTTTGTGATGTTGGGAGTTAAATTAGTGGGTTTAAATGATGGATTGGGAATCCTAGATATAGAATCATTGAAAAAATTGGAATTAAAAGTAATGATTTAAGAAGTTTGTTTTTTTTGTTAAAAACCCTCATTTTCCTTGAAACCCTAGGTTGGTTAATGATGATAACCAAAGATTTGGCCCAAATTGAAAGTAGAATAATGAAATTGAGGTATTGAATCATGTATATACAAGTTTAATTGGAATTTGGTGATAGTTGGAAATTATGTTTAAAATTATGCGAGCGAACTTTGTTAGAAATGTTGGAATTCATGCTATTATGTAAAGGAAAAATTAGAGAAATAATCTATGACTGACATAGATGATATGACCTCGGTTTTGGAATATTGAAATGAGATTCAAGGGTTTATTTTGCATTATGTTGAATTGCAAATGGTTTTAATGAATTAAGTGGTGTTGACTTTGTCGGACTATATTGTGTTAACTAATATTGAATTGAATAGACCATGATGAATTATGTTTGAATTACGTGAATTGTATAGGGTCAGCTACAAGGGCGGACCAAGCACCTGAACACTGTGAGTAATAGTACTACATCTGTACATCAATTACCGTTGATACTTATTGTTATTCTTCACATTCTGTTTTTCCATGGCAATTATGCTAACATGGTTGTATTTGAGAATTGGTGTGAACATAGAAGGATTTGGCACCCATTGAGATGACTCTGAAACTATTCTGTATTCTGCCCACGATTAATGGTTATCGGTAATGTGCTATAATCTATATAGTATTGTGTTTAATTTACCGTTAAAGAACATTATTAACATTACATTATCAAGTAGAATAACCTTAATAATGCATGGTGAATAAATGGAATACTGATGCTTATGTATCCAGAGATCTATTGATTTAAGGTATAGAACTATGGTACCCACGTATTTCTGAAAGTGTTCAATCTGTGAAATATGTTTACCATTTGCGAATAAACAACAGCAACGTTCTGTGAAACTTATAATATATATGTTCGTTATGTGATTAATGTGAAGAATATGTTTATCTGTATTAATCTATTCTGATGTTTCTGGTATGGAGCAAAGTGTTGTACGGAACTAAGTGCTACACCTTGGTGGGAGCCACCTCTAGAATCCGTACGAGCCACCTCTTGAGTCCATACATCTGTTATTTCTGTTATTTTTGTTACCCACGCTTTATGCGTTCTGTTACCCACGCTTTATGCGTTCTGTACCCACGCTTATGCGTTCTGTACCCACGCTTTATGCGTTCTGTTACCCACGCTTATGCGTTCTGTACCCACGCTTTATGCGTTACATACTGCGCTTATGCGTTACATTATTTCTATTAGTTACATTATTTCGATTTATTTACATTGGTTCGGTTATTTACATTATTTCTATTAGTTACATTATTCTTGTTATTTCTGTTATTTCTGTTAGTTCTGTTATTTCTGTTATTTCTATTACTTCTGATATTTCTGGACCTATGGTCATTCTACATCTGTAGGCCTTCGGCTGTTCCGTATATACTGGGCTTAAAGCCATTATGTTACGAAAAGTGGACCCATGGCTGTTTTGGAAATAATCACAGAGTGTAGTTAATCATCTGTATCTGCAGTTATATGTTTAATTGTGCAGGTTAATTATTACATTGTTTATGTACTATTATTCACTCAGTTCGCTCATTCTGTATTTTGTCTGTCTATTTCTGTAGGTAACCATCCGGGAGTTCAGTCCTAACCTTTAAGGCTTGTGTCTCTCTTGTCACCTTTGATGCGTCCAGGCGCCACCTGAAGCCATGCATTTTGTAAAGTTTTGAGGAGTTTTGATTTATGCTTTGGACGTCTATTTATGGTTGATTGTATATAATTCCTCTTTCATTAATATTTTTGTTATTTGTGGGGTTGAGTCAAGGCATATGTGAGTAAACTTTCTGTATAATATTTACTTAGTATGTTATTGAGATCCTGGCATGTTAGAAATAGCTCAATGGTTGTTATTCTATGTATTTTATATTATTGAATGCTTCCGTTCAGGCCCCGTATGATATGTATAACAGGTTTAGTGTCTGTTTTCGAATGGGTGATGCCCAAACTTTTAGGGCGGGTTTGGGGCGTGACAAGGAGGTCGAAGGTCCGCTGTAGCATCCCCATCATGGAGGCATTCATCTCCAATGACTGCCGGGTGTACTCAGAAGACGCCTACAAAAGTAGCAGATGCATCAATATTCTGTGGAATATTAAATAAATTGAAATGAAATACTGATACAAGATCAAATGAAATGCGATAATACATCTGGGAGGCAGGTCGGGGACACCGACAAACTCGTGATCAGCCGGAGGAGGGGCGAAAGGAATCTGGTAGGTCGCCCCATCCTGCCCTCTGAAAGTCAGTGAAGCGGGCAGAGCGGGCCAACCGGTCCCCCGCCCTCGCTGAACTCCACCCCTGCCACGAACTCGGGCTCTCCTTGACACTCCCCTCCGGCCCTGCTCCGCTCCGGCGTGGCGCCCTTGGTCTCTCTCTCTCTCGGCTCGGCGCCAGAGGTCGCATGATGAAGGTCCGGACGTACTCCGAGTAATCGCCCTCGCCTCTGAAGTCGTCTGCCTCCCAGCCAATGGTGTAGTCCACCATCTGCTCAGCGGTGAATCTCTCGGTATCCCTCATATGCTCAGGAGGGTGCACCGGGACTATCTGCTCCGGTAAACCAGTGCAGCGCGAAAAGCGCTTGCCCAGTACCAAGCACAGACCGGGCCCTCGGCGAGAATCCAGCGAGGTCTCATCGACGCAAACCCGATCCGCATCATAGGTGGCAAAGAGCCCAAATTTGCGGTGATCTGAAAATGAAATATAGTCTGTTATCTACTGTTATTGAAATATACAGTGGAAAGATGAAGCTTAAATGAACTGCAAGTAAAACATACCTCTGTGGGGGTGATGGTGTCGAAGTAGCGGCGGAAGAAGCTAAATGTCTCTCGGGGCCTCCGCACGCACCTCCTATCGAAGCGGCGCGAAAACGGGACGACGAGAGGGGTCTCTGTGTCGGGTACAGGAGCAAGCCTAGGAAAGTAGGCATAAACCCACAACTGCAAGGTAAATACCAGTGCATTTATCAGATAAAGCCAGCATACAGAATAAAAAGCAAAAATAGCAGAGCCGTGTGTTGTGCAGTGTATTGTGCAGAGTGTATAAGCGTGGCGATGTCCGATCGATGTAAGCGATTATGTGTGTGTGTATGCGATTATCTGACAAGTATAAAGCAAACTACGATTAGTGCGATGTCTGAGTCTGAAAGTATAAACGAAATGAAAGCGAAAAAAATGTACCTCCCAAACACGCTAGCCCCAAAACAGCCAGGTTGCACAAGAAAGGCGAGCTCATATATCCATAAGTGGCAGGCGGCGCCACCCGATCATAATGTAAGATATCACGGCGTCCACGGTCATGGCGGCGAAGCAGCGGTGTTCGCCCGGTCGGCGAAAATGGTCGTCCCCAGCAAGAACATCAGAAAGCGCGTCGTATCTCTCTCGGCCTCTGAGTCATCGGTGCATCAACAAGGGTGAAATTTGGACCACTGGCGCACCTCGAACCGGGAATATCGGATGAAGCCGGGGCAGCGCCCGAGGCGGCGCTTCGCGAACAAATAGATCTGGCGGCCTCCTCATCCATGCTCGATGAGATCGAAGGGGATCAGATCACCCCCTACCCCGATGCCTGTAAGCATCAAGAAATCATAAGGGGTTATCGTCATGTCCCCCGTCGCAGAGAAATGAAATGAATCGGTGGTGTCCCACTACCTCTCCACCAGAGCGGCAAGGAGAGGTCTGCATGTAGTAAGCCTGGAGAGTCCCTTGCAGAATGCGCCAAAGCCGGCCTAGTCCACGATGTGGCGAACTGCGTCGGGAAGCTCGGCGTACCACTCACAAGCGACAGTGTTCCCATACCCGCAAATGGTATGGGAATCTCCCTATTTTCAAACGAGTAGTTGCGAAGCAATATAAAATGTACAGTTTTGAAGAAACAGTGAAAATCAGTGCAAATGTGGCATGCGTGCGTATTTTCAAGTTCAAATAGATACCGAGTGCCAGTGTGCTTGCAGTGAACTACAACGTGTGATGCGTCAGCGTGTTTGAGTGGTTCAGTGCAAATGTGGCATGCGGGCATATTTTCAGATTCAAACAGGTATCAGGTGACGATGTTTGCACTAAAATACGGTGTGTGCCGTGTGCTGAGTGGTTCAAGGCTAGTGCAGTGTCTGTGCACGTGTCAGTCTTAAACAGATATCAGTTGCAAGTGCGTTTGCAATCGACTACAATATAACAGTGTATCAGTGTATCTGAGCTAAAGCAATTAAAGACTGTAATCAGCTATGGCAGTTGACAGTTAAAAGTTCT
This sequence comes from Camellia lanceoleosa, assembly GCA_025200525.1. Classification (NCBI taxonomy): domain Eukaryota; kingdom Viridiplantae; phylum Streptophyta; class Magnoliopsida; order Ericales; family Theaceae; genus Camellia; species Camellia lanceoleosa. The sequence goes on along the minus strand of CM045770.1, from coordinate 153,237,352 downwards.
ACATTGCAAAAAGTAAAACAAAAAAAAATGTTACCTCGGAAGCGCCGAAGGATAAGTGAGAAAGCGAGCTCACATGAAGCTTCGGGATCGGCGCCATGTCAAAACTCTGGTGGCGCAATCCGGTCGGGGTAGAACGTGAATCGCCGGCCGGTAGGTCGCCGGGTCGAACGGGCGCTCGCTCAAAGGTAGTAACTCGACCCCGGGATCCATCTTGTGATCCGAGGGAGTCCCACCGCGTGGAATATCGTCGGCCATATCAAGAATGATGAGAGAATGGTCGGAAAATGAAAATCGGGCTGGAATATGGAAAGTCAACCGAAAAGTCAACCCCCGGGAGGGTGAAAAATGGCCGGAAAAGCCAGGATGTGAAAAGGCACGGAAATCAAGAGGAAAATGAAGGGAACAAACCCCAAAAAGGCGGAAATGGCAAAAGAGGTACCGAAACAAAGATTTATTCGGATGAAAATGTCCGAAACGCGAAGGAAATCGCGAATCCGACGACGAAACGGGAGTAAAACGCGAAGAAAGTGAGGAAACAAGGAGGGGAAAACACTCTAGAGAGAGAGGGTGTGGAATTTCAGCTAAGAGGAAGTGAAGAAATAGGGTTTGGAACCCTATTTTAAAAGACCCATGGTGAAATGTCGAATCTGCCCCGACTTAGGCACTTTTGGCCGGTCGGCAGTATTTTGTGCCGGCCGGCAGAATATTGTGCCGATGAAACTATTTTGCAGCCGGTGGCTTCCCCTTCCAGCCGGTGGTGTTCCCACAGGCTTGTTTAGGCCATATGAGTAGTTTTTGGTCTTCATAGCTCAAGAAAGTGCGAGAAAGTGTATCTCCGACGCTCAACCGGCCTCTGTTTTGACCTCGGACCGCGTCTTCTGTGCATGGCACTCAAATTCATGCAATGTTGTATCCTTTTGTATCCTTTTGCCTTTTACAAGATTCAAAAGTTGCCCCGTGTGCGTTGCACGCGTTCATTGCACTATTTCGGTGCATTGCATCGCGCCGTCATGTGCCTCACAGTTGCATTGTTATGCACGTACTACACGCGTTGTAACACACACCCCTTGCATTGTCATGCACATCTCTCATGAATTGTCATTGCATTTTTATTACAAGCATTGTCATGCATTTCAATACATACGTCGCCTCACGCATCGTTCGCGTTGTCGTGCATTCCCTTACCATTGCATTGTCATGCTTTCCAAAACACGTGCGTTGTTACGCATTTAAGTCCATTTGCATTATCACGCATTCTAGCACGTCACATGCATTGTCACACACTTCGAAAGACGTGCGTTGTCACGCAGTTAGATTCGTTTGCATTGTCATGCATTTCAAAAGGAAAACATGCGTTGTCACGCATTCGAATTCATTCACACTATCATTTGCATTTCATTTCACATTCCTTTGAGGTATGCGTGCCTCAATTCCTTTGAGGCACGCGTGTCTCATTTGCATATCATTTTACATTCCTATGAGGCATGCGTGTCTCATTTGCATCATTTTACCATCCTTGAGGCATGCGTGTCTCATTTGCATCATTTTCCATTCCTTTGAGGCACGCGTGTCTCATGTGCATTGTCTTGCACCTTTGAGGCATGCGTGTCTCATTCATATCATTTTACATTCCTTCGTGGCATGCGTGTCTCATTTGCATCATCTTACATTCCTTTGAGGCATGCGTGTCTCATTTGCATTGTTTTACCTTCTTATGAGGCATAGGTGTCTCATTTGCATTTCATTTTCCATTCCTTGAGGCACGCGTGTCTCATTTGCATCATTTTGCATCCTTGAGGCATGCGTGTCTCATTTACATCATCTTCCATTCCTTGAGCCATGCGTGTCTCATTTGCATTGGCATGCGTGTCACATTTCCATTGGCATACGTGCCTCATTTCCATTGGCATGCGTGTCTCACTTGCTTTGTGCATCACTTTGCACGGTCCAGGAGACCTAAAATCCTTGGGAGGTGCAAGACCTTCATTCGCGTTGTCCGAACGCACCGCGCTGTTTTGCGCATCTCATTGCATTTGGCATGCATTCCATCACGCGATCTTGCGCATCGCACTGTCTTGTGCACCGCATCTCAATTCATGCATTGCCCCAAATGGATCTGGCGAGACCTTAAACACGCACGGTCTAGGAGACCTTAAATCCTTGGAGGGTGCGAAACCTTTGATGCATTGTCATGCATCGTATTGTAAATACCGCATTGTCATGCATCGTATTGTAAATACCACATTGTCATGCATCGCATTGTGAATATTGCATATGTCATTACATTGTAGATAATGCATACGTCATGCATTTCATCGTAATATAGTGCATTGTCATGCATTTCCATTGTAAATATTGCATTTACATTCCATTGCATATTTGTAGATATTGCATTGTAGTTGCATGCATTCACTGCATCACTCTCCATCTATGGCTTGTGCCTTTCCTTGTTGAGCTTGGTCTGGTATGTGCCCTTACTTTTCACGTCAAAACACAGTTCTGCATGTGTACGCGCCTATTCCACGCTGGTATGTTGGTTTGAGGGTTGCGGCATCTTTTCTGTGTCAGACGCGGCTTGTACGTGTACATGCCTTTCCTAGGCAAGATTTGGTTTGGCCCGCGTGCCATATCCATTGTATCCATCTCCATTGCATTTTAGTTGCATGCATTCACTGCATCATCCTCCATCTATGGCTTGCGTCTTTCCTTGTTGAGCTTGGTCTGGTATGTGCTCTTACTTTTCACGTCAAAACACAGTTCTGCATGTGTAAGCGCCTATTCCACGTTGGTATGTTGGTTTGAGGGTTGCAGCACCTTTTCTGTGTTAGACATGGCTTGTATGCGTACATGCCTTTCCTAGGCAAGATACGGTTTTGGCTACACGCCATATCCATCGTAGATATTACATTGTAGTGTAATTGTTGCATCTGGCATTAGGATCATTGTTCTTTCCCCAGCGGGTCGTCACCCCACTTATGTCATTCCACCCAATACTCGTTCTTATGTCCGTCTACATTATTCATAGTTCTGCATGTGTACGCGCCTATTCCACGCTGGTATGTTGGTTTGAGGGTTGTGGCACCTTTTCTATGGTAGACAGACTTGTTACTTCCATCAATCTATTTGACATTTGTGTGGTTTTGAACCACTCATGATTGAATCATGATTCGATTGCATTGCATATCATTTGCATTGTTTATACGTAGTTTTGTATATAGTGCATATCATTTTGCATTCATCATTGCATTGTCATGCATGTTACTAACGACATTGTACCTGTTAAGTTTGTTTTCTTTGCAGGCACGATATTGTATGTACGGCTCATTTGAGGCCGGTGCAACCGGGCGAACCGGACAGGTATTGTATCCTCCACGTGAGACGTATCGAGAATTACATAATTCTCTTACATCCTTTCTGCATTGTAGTGTAGTTTGGTGTATGCTAACTTAAAACTGTCGCATGCGTGCTTTGTTACAGCTTTCTTTGCATGACCATAAGTTATGCTCGGCTTCTTGTATTGTCTTGCATTTTGCCCCTGCTTTCGGGCGCATACCTTGTTTGTCTTGCGTGTTTGTCCAAGTCTTCGGCCTTGTCAAAAATGGGTCATCTCTGGGCTTTGACATTCACTCCCGTCATTGTTATGACTTTCGAGTTCTGTCAAAAGAACATAGACACCCCATTTTTGACCGTCTTCAAGACTTGGACGTCACCGTTGGAACACTCGGTGATTATCTATGTTTGTGTTCGTTCGGAGTTCCCGGAGGTCTCGGCTACGCACCTTGCCTCAGGATCTCCGAACTCGACCATTTTGTGTCTGGTTTTGCACCAAACACTTGTGTTTTGCCTTGGAGGGGCAGGGAATGCCTTGTGAGGCATCCCCACACATCACCGGCCGTGGCTTGAGGCCACCGGCTGTTGTTTGTGTCCATCGATCAAATATATTTGGTCGACCAGCACTCTTTTTGGCCGACCGGCCATCAATTTTGTCAAAATGGCAATTTTGAGCGGCCGACCACTGTTTATCTACTTTTTGCAGATATTTTGTGGCGGCTGTGATAGCTGGCACCCACCCCATTCCTCTCCATACACGTGTATGGGGGGATTTCCCTCTTGGATGGCTTGTTTTGTAAGCCTTACAAGAGGGAATTGCCTATATAGGAGAGCTTCTTCTCTTTGGCCAAGGGTTAGACATTTTAGACAGCTTTTGTAAAGCTTGAGTTCTAGGGTTAGGGTTAGATACATATTCTATCTCTATAAGTGTGTGTTTTGTCCTACTTTTGCTCACAAACACACACCAACACACCATCTCTTGGACTTGAGACCTTTGGAGGGTTGTTTTAGTGTTTTGGAGTTGGATTAAAGCCAAGGAAGGCTGTTAGAGCATTGTTTGTGAAGAAAGGCTTCAAGGGTAAGAAACTTCCCTTTTATTCCCCATTTTTGCATTGCTTTTCTACCTACCTTAGAACTGTTTTTGTGTTTAGTGTATAACATAAAAAATTTCTTTTTTTTAGCCCTCTTGATTGTTTGTTAAGAGTATTTTGTGGTTTGGGTTTGTTTGACCCCTCCTAGGCCTTGTAAGGCTCCTTTTTGTGCTATTTTGTGCAAGTTTCGGGACTTTGGTGTTTGGGACTCTTCACCACTGAAATCTTGAGGGATTTCAGTGGTGAAGATGGTGCCTTAAAGTCTCAAAAAGGGAGGCCACCCCTCTCCTTGTTGTCCTTGAAAAGGACCAATTTTGGCCTCTTAAGGGAGCATTATGTTTAAAGGTTTGTTGATCATGCCATGGCTATATTTTATGCTTATATTGTCATGATTTAACTTTGTATTAAGTTGGTTTTGGTACACCATGCATGCTTAGCATACCTACCATGTAATGCCTTGTTATTGCCTTAATATGCCTTAGGTTGTTAGCCTTTGTTCTAGCATGTTTTAGGTTTAACCTTGTGAAGGTTTTGTGCTTATTTTGCCATGTTTAAGGTCTGCCCATAATTGTTTGGGTCGATTTTGGCATGCTTGGTATAGCTCCTTTGTATTTGAGCTTGTATGCTTCAAGTATGAGAATGTGTAGCATGTGTTACTTGCATCATTTAAGTGGTTTGGCACCATTTGTAACATCATTTTAGTCCCTAAGACATGCTTGTATGCTTGCCTTGGTTGTCTCTTTGTTGCCTCTTGAGCATGTGTTATATGCTCCTTGAAAGTGCATTTGTGCATGCCTTCATATTAGAGCCACTTAGATGCCATCTAAGTAGTCCTTTGGCCTTGTTTTAACATGCTAAAAATCTGTTTTTAGTTGTTTAATGCATGCCATGGTTGTTATGCTAAGTGTGTTTCAAAGCTTCATTACCTTGCTTCAAGAATTTGGACTATTTGCACACTAGTATTTGTCTTGTTTAAGTTGGTTTGGCACCTCTTATAACATGATTTTCAGGGCTTATGTTGCATGCCATATGTCCATGTTAGGCCTCTTTTGAATGTGTTTAAAAGTTGCCTTTATATGCTTAAGCGTTGGACCACAACATGTGCATGTGTGCATGTGTGTTTAGCCTTCATTTTTGAGCACTTTGGCCACTGTTTTGGGCCTAACTAGAGCTGCCTAATTCATGTTTAAGACCATCATTTGCTTACCTTACATGTTTGTACATTGTCCATGTTCATGCTTGCATGCTTGCCCTCATGATCATGTTGCATATTAGCTAACATGTCTAGGATGCATTGTACTTTGCATGCATACCTTGTCCCTTGATTTAGTGATAGGGATTGGGCCTTGGTTTGATTGTTCGCATTGCATTTGAAATCAATGTGCACAACTTGGTTCTTTGGGCCATCATGCATGGAAATGCGTGATTGATGGTCCGAGAATTGAGGCACATGCCCCCTTTGAGTCACAAACATGATAAGGGGCATGATTGGTGCATACATTGCTTGAATTGTATTGCCATGCAAGTTCTGCCCTCTGCTGCTGTCAATTGCAGGTTCTGCAGGCATTCTTTGCCGACCGGCAATACTTAGTGCCGACCGGCAATATATTGGTGGCCGATAGCCTCATTTCCAGCCGATGGCCATATCTAGCAGCCGGTGGTAATTCTCACGCGGTGGTGTCCCCAATGTCGAGAGACATCCACGAGGCTTTGGCGATCTTTGGAGGTAGCGAGGAAAATAGAGGCCGACCATGCATGGCGGTGCAATTAAAGCGAGACGAGCATGCGTTGCATCGGGCTCTCCTCGAGGCGGTTCTTGTTTTCCTAGTTTAGTTAGTTGTTAACTAATTAGGCAATTTGTAATTATTAATTAGCTTGCGTAGTTGGTTAATTTGTATTATTCTTTTGGTCCCTCCGGGCGAGGGCGAATATGTAATAAGTGTGGGTGCATGTGCGTGCATGTCTTCCAACCTTCACTTCTTTCTCCCTTTTACTTACCTGCTTTGATGGTTAGTATTAGGGCACGTTTAAATTAGCATATCTCATGCAATGCATGCGTGCATCCATGCATTTGTCTTGCATGCACCGGGCTCGGTACATCATACAAACTGCGTTGTATTTTCAATTCCAAATTGAATGCGTGATAGTTGTAGCATTTCACATGCTATGCTTAGGATAGCCGAGCCCGTCGAGATTGCATCTTTGCTTGTGTTGCATTAGCCACTTAACATGAACTAGGATCATGCATATGATTACTAACTAGTTTCTGTTTTGGCTTGGAGTACTAGGTGAGTTTTTATGCTTTAGCATATCGCATACGTGTGAATGCCACCATAAAAGCATGATTACCATGAGGCTAGCTGCTTATGTGATATAACTGCTTGAATGCCTGTGGATGGAGGTCAAATTACCTAAATTGGGATAATGCATTAAAACTGTGAGTTTTAAGCCCACTAGATAGTGGCAAAACCATCTTTTCCTAAAGCCCACTTGAGGTGGCAAAAAAAAAATTTTTTTACTACCTGTAGGTAGCAAACCATTTTTCAAAACGAACGCATAATGTCTTGTTCCAATTTAGGCGATTTGGTCTATACTTGTTTGCTGTGCGTATAACATAGTAAAATTAGGCTAATAACCGGAATAAGAACATATAGTGTTTTCAAAATTAGATATCACGGTTAGTAGAGGCCGATCTATGATCGGCGCGAGAGGGGGTGCTCATAGCTGACCTTCCCCAATGGTACCCAAGTTCCCGAGTCGAGGCAACTTTGGTGATGACGGACACGTGGCCTTTGGCACCGAGTTAGGGTTTCCTAAATTCCCCCATTAAAAAAATATTTAGGTGGCGACTCAGATGTCGCAAAGGTCCATGTTTGGCACTTCTTTCAAAATCTATTTTCTCAAAAGCGATTTGCGGTTTGGACTCTTTGGTTCAGATTTAGAACCGTGACAATTTGAGTCAAAATGTAGTAGACCATAAAAGCGAGCAGAGAGTCATCCTCTCGGGGCGTTCGGGGGCGTCTGATTTCTGGCGACTCTTTGGGATTTAGAGAGCTTGACTCGAACTTCGTGATATCTGTTTTGATTTCATTTATGTGTTTCTTTGCATTGCATGTGCATTAGTGCGCCTAGGACACCGTGTTTGCCATCTGCCATTCTGAGCGGTTTCTTGGGAGGCTTGTCTTGTCAAGGAATGACCATAAAAATTTGCCGGTTATGGGCTCTGACAGCATGGGAACACAAACCCCGGTTTTACCAGGGCACCCTTTTTGACCATTCGACCTAGTGCATATTCGAAATCCATAGTGACCATTCCAAACTAGGACATGTTGCTTACCTGATGATAGGTTGTTTGAAACCGCTGTGTGCGTAGTGAAACCCTAGCTTCTAACAAAATAGGACAGGGAAACCCTACCCCAACATAGGGGTGTATTGGCTCTCCCTTACCTGCTATGTGCTTTTAGAGTGTATCTCCACAGGAATGCGCATGTCAATTTGCAAGATTGGATATCCGGCCTGAGGGCACCAGTATCAGTGTTGTTGAGAATCAGTTATGTCTGCGAGTATCTGTTCAGTTTTGAACAGTGATTCTGGGAAACAGTGATCAGTAGTAGAGTGCAGTTGTTCGGCTACATCCGTGTTTGATCTGTTTGAAATGAAATCTTGCTTGTTTTCCGCTTGATTCGAAGAGAGTTGATCGAGAATAGCTAGTGTCTTCTTCTTCTTTGAGGCGTAACTTAGCATGACGAAATTGAGAAAGATCGTGGTCATAATGACGCGTTGGATCAAGGAATCACCCTACGGTGAGACTCTTGTTGATATGCCGCATCCACCGGATCGCGGTTGCGCGCGATCTGGGCCCTCAGCTATATCAGGCTCGTGAGCCTACTACATTTGAACTAATGGGGATGATAGGTGATCTCCAGAGATCTGTGGCGGATCTCGCCTATGGGATGTCAGCTTCACCGCTAGCTGCACCGTACACCGGGAGCTTTGTACCCCAGGAGGCCCCGCTGTTGGGCCAAATTGTTATTGAACTTAGTCAACCGGAGATGGCCTCCAGTTATAACAATGACGTGTCAACATCAACCCAAACCCTCAATCAGACTGAAGCAAGAGGTAAAGACCAGATGAAGGCAGATTCCGACCCTATCGAACAACTGCTGTGGGCAGTCGAGGCTTTGAAAGCCAGGGGGATGAACAAGCAACAGATATCTGCAGTTGTGACAAAAGCTGTGGAGGACGCTTTCCCCACTCCGCCTGAGGCGATTCGAGCTAATCGAAGAAGGATAGGCCCCGTCATGCCAAAACAGTTCTTCCCGCTCCCAACCCTGCATCCGGAAAAGATCAGAAATCCAAGGCCACACCCGCCGACCCGTTCGCTAGTGCATCTAGCAAGAGTGCTCAGGCTCCAAAGTACCTGCCCCGAGGGCGCAGGGTCTTCCATGCTCTCTACATGCCATTGTCCAAGGCACTTCGGATCCTTCGAGAGGACACCTTAAACCCTGGAGCCTCGGCCTCTCCGAAGAATCTCCACGCTACTCATGACCTGCTCGATGTGCGATACCACCGATGAGCAGGCCATGCTACTGACAATTGTTTCCGCCTCCGTCATGAGGTGCAAGATTTGATTGACAACGAGGTTATCCTCCAGCCCACCTTAGCCAAGTCCGTTACTACCCAGCTATTGGATTTTGAGGATACGGATACTGTAAGTATGTGATCAGCGTTGGACCACTTGTGAGCGGCGCCCAGTGTTTTTTGATGTGGCGTTGTAGCGATCCTAATTTTCTTAAGTCATAATTTTATTATTATTATGGTTATTGTTATCTTATTTTATTTTTGGCTTTATTAATTGGGTGGTTACATGAAATTTAATGTGATATTTAATGAATTGAATGTTGTAATTATTAATTGGGTGGTTACATGAGATTTAATGAAATATTTAATGAAGTTAATGTTGTAATTAATACATTTAATGTATATATATTTAATCTTATATATATAGTAACATAGAAGTATTTAACTAGGTTGAAGAGATAAAAAGAAAAGAGAAGAAAGAAAACAAAAACGAGAGAGAGAGAGAGAGAGAGAGAGAGAGAGAGAGAAATCAAAGAGAGGGACGGTGGCAAGGAAGAGATAGGAGAGGGAAGAAAAGGAAAGATTAGGGTTTTGTTTTGGTGGCTCTATTAGTTTTCTAGATATTCTTTGATATTCTATAAAATATTGTGAGTACAAAACCCACTTCCCTTAATTTATGTTTAATTTGTTGTTTTTATTTATTCATTTATTTTTATTTGTTTGATGTTAGTTTGATTTTGTTTTTACATAAAGGTGATAGATTAATTTTGATTATTTTGATTAGTTGGGTATAGGGATTTATTTTATTGTTGTAATCACACTCATGGTTATATAAAACTAAAATTAATTAAGAACTCATAGATAAATTCCTTATACTCCACCATGACTCAATGGATTGTTGTTTTATTTGAGTGATGGTAAGAAAGAGTGTATAAAAAAGTGAGGATTATGAGAGTTGTTTAATGCCTTATGCCCGGCATTGTTATATTTGTCTCATGATGTTGATGAGATGTTATTTATATTGTTGCCTCGTTCTCATGAGTAGACGAGTGCTTTGATTTACGCGCGTACGTATATGCTAACCATCCGGGGAGTGTGAGTCAAACTCGGGATGATATCTGTCACACCCCACTTCCTGCCCCTAAAAGTTTCGGCATGACCTACTTATATCAGGACATATATAACCTGGTATACAAACCTACGGGGCCTTATCGGAAGCATAATTTAGTAGCATCATATAGATACAAACATATTCCATTGAGCTATTGCTAGCATGCCAGGATCTCATATAACACAAACATCCACATAGGCGAATAAAATTTAAAACTATCTCTTTGGATATCGGTTACAACCACACATATTTACAGTAGCCTGAAGATTGGCATATACAAAACGAACATGTAAATAACATACAACATTCTTGGATGGCACTCAAAAGTAAACTAACATCCTATTAGTTCCACAAAAATAAAGGCTTGGTATGGTGCCTGGATATATAAAGGTTGACAAAAGACAGCGGCATCATGAGCTAGGACTGACTGCTGGATTGGCGACCTACAGAAACAGACATAATGGAAAGTGAGCCAAGCTCAGTGAATAGTAATACGCAAATGAAACGATACTGAATTTAAACATACAACACATCTATACATTAGTCTGATTCTGTACATAAAGACTTTAGGCCCATTCTTGTAACATAACTTGGTGGCTATAAGCCCTTGGAAATGTGGCATAAAGCCCTTGATAGCATGTTGGCACTACGGCCCTTGAAACTTGTCGGCATTAAAGCCCTTGAAAATGGCACAAAGCCCTTGATAGCATGTTGGCACTACGGCCCTTGAAAATGGCACGGAGCCCTTGAAAATGTGGCATTAAGCCCTTGCACATTCTTTCTCTTTACATACTTTAACATTAACATTAGCATTAACATTAACTTAACCATACTTTAAACATGAGCATATGTACTTTACATGTTTGAGACATTTACATAAGTGCTTTGCATGCCTTGATATATGGACACAATTGCATATCATTTACAGAGGTACTACTACTCACAGCGTTGAGGTGACGTGTTGCTTCCTCCTGGAGTGTGCCCTGCACACAATCAATGCACATTAGTTCCTTTTTCCTCCATAAATCGTTTCCTGAGTTTTTACACTTTGCATGCATTTACAATCACTTTAAAATCATCAGAAAAATATTCTAAAAATACTGGAGGGTTAAACACGCAAAACGAAAAAAATATTTTTTTCGGACCTGGGCGCGACGGCGTTGTGCCCTCCGCCAGGCGCCATGTACCCCACGTGCGGTCCCCCACTTCCGCTCGAGCGGCCGTAGACAATATGCATTTTCAGATTTTTCTTCTTCTTCCGCTCGAGCGGCCATGGCCTCCGCTCGAGCGGCCACGTCCTGTTTGGGGCCGAAAATTGATGCAAAATTATGTTCTCTTGGGGGTGAATGTAAGGCTCTTGTATGAACCTTTTAAGTGCTAAATCATGGTTGAAACATGGAATTAAAAGTACTACATATCATCAACCAACTTGAATTAAACCCCTAAGCTTGAATTAAACTCATGAACACAACTCACTTGGTTTGAACAAAATAGAAGCTCATCAACATGATTTTATTCTTGAGGCTCTTACCTTACACATACATAATCTAGATGCACAAAACCATAGCATGAGCATGCATATCAACTTGATAAATAAGGAACAAGATGTATGATAACTTGAATTGGATCCAATTTGCACAAATATTAAATCACTACACCAAATCTTCATCACACACACACATCTATCATTCCACTCTAAATCATATACATTAAGAGCTTTCTATGCTAAATTGAGGATGGATTTGGGAAATTAACTTTACCTTAGCCTCAATTCTCTTCTTCTTCTTCCTTGGAGAATCCTTCTTCCTTTCCTAATTCCTCTTCTACACAAACCCTTATTCTCTCCCAAAAGTGGCTCACGTTTTTTACCAAGGCTCATGAAGTCTTAGAAGTAGATATTTATAAATAAGGCATATAAGACAAAAAAATGAATCGTTTAATCATTCCAAAATTAAAATTTCACGAACATGCTTAATATTACTTAAAAATTATGCCGATCACAAATATATTATCAATTTCAGATAATTAAGCCGTTAAGGCGTCCAATTTCGAATTCAAACGTTTTAGTGGTAACAGATAATTTTCTTAAGAAACAGATAGACATCTTAAACATGGATTTTACTTGCTTAATCATAATTTTTCATGGACTTTTACAGTAAACATGTTAAAGCATAAACCAAGGACTAAAATTATATCTGAAATCATATGTGAGGGTCGGGTTTTTACAATATCCCCATGCAAGTTTGGCTTCGGAGCGGTGTTAGATATACGGGAGGCACATGGGATATATGTGTAGGCCGGAAGTGGAGGGCCGAAATGGTGGAGTTAAGGTACAAAGAATTTAATTACGAGGTTATTGGTATAGTGTGAATTGTGTTGTTTTGTATATCCTGAAAAATAGTAAACGACCTCAGTAAATTATGAAATTGGAGCAGAGCCATGTATACGTGATTCTAGACAACTTTTGTGTTTTAAGTTGTTATTAAAAAGATCGATTAGAACTTATAATCGGATGATCTTGATTATTGTAGGTTTGATTTAATTCTGTACAACTTTTGTTCTTTGAGTTTTGGTCAATTCGAACAATTTAAGCATGAAATGGTGCATTTTTATACTTCTTTAGCAGATTGCTTATGGTTAAATTATACTAAGTTTATTTTGCAGGATGATGGGTCTTACTAACTTTTTATGCAGGGCTGATCCACCATATATTTAATTCTATTTTGTTTATACATAATCAATTTATATTTAGTTGTGTACGGGCAAGAAACTAAATGCCACCGTATCTCGGGAAACTACCCATTCGTCTCAGTGCGTTTGGAACTACTTGTCTTATCCCGTAACAAGAATTAAATATATTTTTGTTTGTGGCTGATGGTCACGTGGGTGTCAATTCTTGTACTCATACCAGTATACCTATATACTGACCCGTTTTGTCTCTTGGCAACTCGGGTGCGTTTTGTTGAGCGCAGCCGAGCTTCCTTTGCAGGATTAGTTGAGGCTACGGTGATGACGTGGAATTACTTTAGCTGTTGGACTTGTCATTTGGATTTCTTTTGTTTTCTTGAGCTTAGGGTTGATATTAGTTTATGTATTTATTTTTTTTTTTTGATGACTTTAGTATTGGAATAATTTGGCATGGTTTGTAACCGTACTTTATTTAAGATTGTTTTGACTATTTATTGTTACATTGATGTTGAGGTATTGGTTAGTTATGAATTTATGGTGAATGGTTTGGTTTGCGTTTAGTTTTTTTTGTTTCACCCCTAGGATTTGGATGATGGAATATTGATTGGGGTTAGTCCTAATATAATATTTAATTGTCCAAAGTTTGGGGTGTGACAGTTTGGTATCAGAGCTCTAGGTTACCCTAGAGTTGTGAGAGTTTAGTTGATCTGCGGATTGTGGAAACATGTGTTAGCTAGTTTATTTTAGTGGTTGAGTTTATTCTAAGCAGTTATGAATGAATTCTTTTTGGTGTGTCTAACTTGAAGGTGATGGCTGGAAGGTACTTTTAATCTCTTTCACGAACCCATTAGAGTACTTTTTGATACTGGTGCCTCTCATTCTTTTCTATCTAGGCAGTTTGTAGAAAGAGAACGTATTGTAACTGTCTCCTTGTCTAGACCTATTCGTGTTGAGACCCCTTTAAGAGGGGCAGTTACTCTTTATGAGATGTGTAATGATTTTGAGATTGACTTTGCGGGCACAGTCTTGTATGCAGACCTAATTGTTTTAGGGTTTGAGGGGTTTACAATTATTTTGGGCGTGGATTGGCTGCGAAAACACTTTGTGACTCTAGATTGTGCTGGAAGGACTGTAAATATAGATATTCTTGGTATGCCGCAGCTTACCCACACCTCTAGAGATGGAGAAGAGTCGGTGATAGCAAGTTTTCTATGCTCGGTAGAAATCCCTAAGCAAGATATTAGTGAGGTAGATGTGGTGCGTGAGTTTGAGGATGTATTTCAGGAGATACCTGGACCTCCACCCCGACGGGTAGTAGAATTTCGCATTGACCTAGTGCTGGGAACTGCACCGATTTCTAAGGCGGCATACAGAATGGCACCTAAGGAGCTGGTGGAGATGAAAAAGCAACTGGAAGAGATGCTTCAGAAAGGGTTCATTCGTTCAAGTAACTCCCCGTGGGGAGCACCTGCGATCTTTGTCTCCAAGAAAGATGGCACTCTCCGCATGTGCATAGATTACAGAGAACTGAACAAGGTGACTATCAAGAACAAGTATCCGGTACCTAGAATTGATGACTTGTTTGATCAGTTGAAGGGGACAGCCATTTTCTCTCAGTTTGATCTCAGAACGGGTTGCCATCAGATAGGTGTGTCAGAGGAAAGTATACCGCTTACTGCTTTTCGAACCCGGTATGTGTTGTACGAATTTCTTGTAATGCCTTTTGGTTTAACCAATGCTCCTGTCTATTTCATGGACTTGACGAACAGAATTTTTCAACCGTATCTAGATAAGTTTGAGATTATCTTCATAGATGATATCCTAGTGTATTCTAAGAATGAGGAGGAACACAGAGAACACTTGAAAGTCGTGTTGCAGACTTTGAGGGAAGTTATACGCTAAGTTCAATAAGTGTCACTTTTGGGAGAAAGAAGTTCAATTTTGGGGTCATGTTGTATCCAATCAAGGGATAGCGGTAGATCCTGAGAAAGTTGTTGCGGTCAAAGAATGGAAGCAGCCTACGAACCCTACAGAGGTGAGAAGTTTTTTAGGAGTAGCCAGTTATTATAGGAGATTTATAGAGAAGATTTCCACTATTGCAGTACCCATGACCAAGTTGACCCGCAAGAATGTGAAGTTTGTATGGACAGATGATTGTGAGAGAGCTTTCCAGGAGTTAAAGTGGCGGTTGACTACAGCACCAGTGTTAACTATACCACTACAAGGGGAAAAGTTAGTGGTGTTTACCAATGCAAGTGGAACGAGGTTGGGATGTGTGTTGATGCAGTATCAGAAGGTTGTATCTTATGTTTCTCGACAATTAAAACCTCATGAGAGACGATACCCTACTCATGACTTAGAGTTGGCAGCAGTTGTTTTTGCGTTGAAAGTGTGGCGACACTACTTGTTTGGGGAGCACTTCGAGTTGTATACAGATCACAAGAGCCTCAAATATCTCTTTTCTCAAAAAGAGTTGAACATGAGGCAACAGAAGTGGGTTGAATTCGTCAGTAGTTATGATTTCGAGATTCTTTATCACCCGGGGAAAGTAAATGTGGTCACAGATGCACTTAGTCGACAACATGGGATTATAGCTTCTATGATGATTCAGGAATGGAAGTCCTTAAAGTTAATTTTGACGCATGATGTTCAACCAATAGAGTGTGCTGAGAAGGCATACATTGGTAGTTTGACCGTGCAGCCGACGTTACTGGGTAAAGTTCGTCAGATGCAGAATTTAGATGACCTTGTAGTGGATTTGATCGATGATTGTCCTACTAATTGGTCTGTGGACTCAGATGGGGGATTGCGATTTAAGGGCTGGTAGGTCCCGATATACCATTCACCCTGGTGGGACTAAGATGTATCATGACCTGAAGAGGACATTTTGGTTGGAAGGTATGAAGAAAGACGTAGGAGAGTATGTTTCTCGATGTTATGTGTGCCAACAGGTTAAGGCAGAACACCAACGACCGTTTGGACTTTTGCAGCCTCTTGAGATTCCTACTTGGAAATGGGAGTGCATTTCTATGGACTTCGTGAATGGATTGTCGCGGTCTAAGTGAGGCAATGAATCTATTTGGGTGATAGTGGATCGACTCACCAAGTCTGCTCATTTATTCCTATCAGTGTTCACCGAACTGCGGATAAACTGGCTGGGCTGTATATTCGGGAGGTAGTACGACTTCATGGCACACTAGTTTCTATAGTTTCGGATCGTGATCCGTTGTTTGTAGCAGAGTTTTGGGAGAGTTTTCAGCATGCTTTGGGTGCTAGGTTAGACTTGAGTATGGCTTACCATCCTCAGACAGATGGGCAAACTGAGCAGGTAAATCAGATCTTGGAGGATATGTTGAGAGCTTGTGTTCTCGATCTTGGCGGTAGTTGGGAAGAACACTTACCATTGGTGGAGTTTACTTATAATAATAACTATCAGTCTAGTATCAGGATGGCACCTTTTGAGGCTTTGTATGGGAGGCCATGTCGATCACCTGCTTGTTGGATGGAGGTAGGAGATGCGCCATTGTTGGGGCCAGAGTTAGTGAGTGAGACCACGGAGAAAGTAAACATTATTCAGGAACGTATTAAGACTGCACAAAGCCGACAGAAGAGTTACGCTGATAGAAAACGTAAGGGGGCTTAGTTGAATGTTGGGGATTTCATGTTTTTGAAGGTCTCGCCGATGAAGGGTATCATGCGATTCGGAAAGAAGGGAAAATTGGCACCTAGATTTGTGGGACCATATGAGATCACTGAGAAGATTGGTAATGTGGCTTAAAAATTAGCCCTACCACCTGCGTTATCTATGATTCACAGTGTGTTCCATGTATCTTTATTACGGAAGTGTGTACAAGACCCTTCCCAAGTAGTATCACCAGAAGTGTTGGAGATTAGTGACGATCTAACATATGTGGTGCGACCGATTACTATTCTAGATCGGGATGTAAAGCAGTTGTGGCACAAGAAAGTGAACTTGGTGAAAGTGCAATGGAGCGAGGATGAGAACGATATTACCTGGGAGTTAGAAGAGAAAGTTTGGCGTATGCACCCGGAACTTTTTGCTTAGTACTCTCTCCTATCGAATCTCGGGACGAGATTCTTTTAACCTGTGTATATTGTAGCGACCCTAATTTTCTTAAGTCATAATTTTATTATTATTATGGTTATTGTTATCTTATTTTATTTTTGGCTTTATTAATTGGGTGGTTACATGAAATTTAATGTGATATTTAATGAATTGAATGTTGTAATTATTAATTGGGTGGTTACATGAGATTTAATGGAATATTTAATGAAGTTAATGTTGTAATTAATACATTTAATGTATATATATTTAATCTTATATATATAGTAACATAGAAGTATTTAACTAGGTTGAAGAGATAAAAAGAAAAGAGAAGAAAGAAAACAAAAACGAGAGAGAGAGAGAGAGAGAGAGAGAGAGAGAGATATATATATATATATACGGGAGGCACATGGGATATATGTGTAGGCCGGAAGTGGAGGGCCGAAATGGTGGAGTTAAGGTACAAAGAATTTAATTACGAGGTTATTGGTATAGTGTGAATTGTGTTGTTTTGTATATCCTGAAAAATAGTAAACGACCTCAGTAAATTATGAAATTGGAGCAGAGCCATGTATACGTGATTCTAGACAACTTTTGTGTTTTAAGTTGTTATTAAAAAGATCGATTAGAACTTATAATCGGATGATCTTGATTATTGTAGGTTTGATTTAATTCTGTACAACTTTTGTTCTTTGAGTTTTGGTCAATTCGAACAATTTAAGCATGAAATGGTGCATTTTTATACTTCTTTAGCAGATTGCTTATGGTTAAATTATACTAAGTTTATTTTGCAGGATGATGGGTCTTACTAACTTTTTATGCAGGGCTGATCCACCATATATTTAATTTTATTTTGTTTATTCATAATCAATTTATATTTAGTTGTGTACGAGCAAGAAACTAAATGCCACCGTATCTCGGGAAACTACCCATTCGTCTCAGTGCGTTTGGAACTACTTGTCTTGTCCCGTAACAAGAATTAAATATATTTTTGTTTGTGGCTGATGGTCACGTGGGTGTCAATTCTTGTACTCATACCAGTATACCTATATACTGACCCGTTTTGTCTCTTGGCAACTCGGGTGCGTTTTGTTGAGCGCAGCCGAGCTTCCTTTGCAGGATTAGTTGAGGCTACGGTGGTGACGTGGAATTACTTTAGCTGTTGGACTTGTCATTTGGATTTCTTTTGTTTTCTTGAGCTTAGGGTTGATATTAGTTTATGTATTTATTATTATTTTTTTTGATGACTTTAGTATTGGAATAATTTGGCATGGTTTGTAACCGTACTTTATTTAAGATTGTTTTGACTATTTATTGTTACATTGATGTTGAGGTATTGGTTAGTTATGAATTTATGGTGAATGGTTTGGTTTGCATTTAGTTTTTTTTGTTTCACCCCTAGGATTTGGATGATGGAATATTGATTGGGGTTAGTCCTAATATAATATTTAATTCTCCGAATTTTGGGGCGTGACAGGCGTCTGGTACGCATTTTGGAGCATCTACGAATGCTAGTTTTGTAAAATCCGGCTTGGGTGTCGAGTCAGTCTTTTGTTTTGTTTTGTTTTGAGTCTGTCTCATTGTCTTGAGTCAGTCCTTTTGCTTACGGGTCCGTCTTGTTGTAGCGAGTCAATCCCCTTTGTATAGAATGTCAGGAGATTCTGGGGTTGTTGCCTCGAACGCCGTTTTGTAATTATCCTTTTGTTTTTCCTTTTGAATCTGTCTCGGTTGAGGAGCCAGTCACAATCAGGGAATCTGAATGAAACAGCTGCGGCTATCACGGTTTGAACCGTTTGAGGGAGCTTGAACCTTTTGTTTTTCCTTCGTTTTAGCTTTTGTTTTTCGTTTTAGCTTCTTGAGGGAGCTTGAACCTTTTGAACCTTGGTTTTAGCTTTTTGAGGGAGCTTGGACCTTTTGAACCTTCGTTTTAGCTTCTTGAGGGAGCTTGAACCTTTTCAACCCTGGTTTTAGCTTCTTGACGAAGTTGAACCTTCTGAACCTTCGTTTTAGCATCTTGAGGGAGCCTGAACCTTTTGAACCTTCGTTTTAGCTTTTTTAGGGAGCTTGAACCTTTTGAACCTTTGTTTTAGCCTCTTGAGGGAGCTTGAACCTTTTGAACCCCTGTTTTGGCTTCTTGAGGAAACTTGAAATTTTAAACTTTTCAACCATCGTTTTAGCTTCTTGAGGAAGCTTGAACCTTTTGAACCTTCGTTTTAGCTTCTTGAGGAAGCTTGAACCTTTTCAACCTTTGCTCTAGCTTCTCCGAGGAAGCTTGAACCTTTTGAACCCTGGCTTTAGCTTCTTGAGGAAGTTGAACCTTCTGAACCTTCGTTTTAGTTTCCTGAGGGAGCTTGAACCTTTTGAACCTTCGTTTTAGCTTCTTGATGGAGCTTGAACCTTTTGAACCTTCGTTTTAGCTTCTTGAGGGAACTTGAACCTTTTGAACCCTTGTTTCGGCTTCTTGAGAAAGCTTGAACCTTTTGAACCTTCGTTTTAGCTTCTTGAGGAAGCTTGAACCTTTTGAACCATCGTTTTAGCTTCTTGAGGAAGCTTGAACCTTTTGAACCCTTGCTCTAGCTTCTTCAAAAAGCTGGAACCCTTTGCTCTAGCTTCTCCAAGAAGCTTGAAACTTTTGAACCATTGCTCTAGCTTCTCTATGAAGCTTGAACCTTTTGCTCTAGCTCCTCCAAGAAGCTTGAACCCTCGTGTTTCTCTATAAGAGAGGGCCTCCCTCTCTTTTAGAGAGGTTGAAAAAAATTTGTCTAAGGAAAAGCACATATATCTCTCTATATCTCTACATTCTAGGCATAGAGATGGTGTTTGTTCTTGGCCTTTAACACCACCGGTGATTGCGCATGTTGTGCTCGTTCTGAGGTTGCGGAGTTTCGGCTGAGAGCCTTACCTCCGGACCTCGGGACTCTTTTGTGCTTTGCCTCGATTTACGAACCGGGTTCTGTTTTCTCTCCCCGAAAGGAGGGAGAGGTTCATAGACCATCTCTCAGTGGCCGTAGGCTACTTTTCCTGGTCGTAGACCACTGTTCCCGTTTGGAGACCATTTTCTGATTTTCGGAGCCGTCGATCGTGCGCCTCGGTTCGGGACCGCTTAACTTTCTCCGTGTGGCACGGCTTTTGGACAGCTTCAACCTTTTGAACCTTCGTTTTAGCATCTTGAGGAAGCTTGAACCTTTTGAACCCTTATTTTAGCTTCTTGAAGAAGTTAAACCTTCTGAACCTTCGTTTTAGCTTCTTGAGGGAACTTGAACCTTTTGAACCTTGGTCTTAGCTTCTTGAGGGCGCTTGGACCTTTTGAACCTTCGTTTTAGCTTCTTGAGGGAGCTTGAACCTTTTGAACCCTGGTTGTAGCTTCTTGACGAAGTTGAACCCTCTGAACCTTCGTTTTAGCTTCCTGAGGGAGCCTGAACCTTTTGAACCTTCGTTTTAGCTTCTTGAGGGAGCTTGAACCTTTTGAACCTTCGTTTTAGCCTCTTGAGGGAGCTTGAACCTTTTGAACCCCTGTTTTGAGTTGTTGAGGAAACTTGAAATTTTGAACTTTTCACCCTTCGTTTTAGCTGCTTGAGGAAGCTTGAACCTTTTGAACCTTCGTTTTAGCTTCTTGAGGAAGCTTGAACCTTTTGAACCCTGGTTTTAGCTTCTTGAGGAAGTTGAACCTTCTGAACCTTCGTTTTAGTTTCCTGAGGCAGCTTGAACCTTTTGAACCTTCGTTTTAGCTTCTTGAGGGAGCTTGAACCTTTTGAACCTTCGTTTTACCTTCTTGAGGGAGCTTGAACCTTTTGAACCCTTGTTTTGGCTTCTTGAGGAAGCTTCAACCTTTTGAACCTTCGTTTTAGCTTCTTGAGGAAGCTTGAACCTTTTGAACCTTTGTTTTAGCTTATTGAGGAAGCTTGAACCTTTTGAACCTTTGCTCTAGCTACTCCAAGAAGCTTGAACCCTTTGCTCTAGCTTCTCCAAGAACCTTGAAACTTTTGAACCTTTGCTCTAGCTTCTCTAAGAAGCTTGAACCTTTTGCTCTAGCTTCTCCGAGAAGCTTGAACCCTCTTGTTTCTCTATAAGAGAGGGCCTCCCTCTCCTTTAGAGAGGTTGTAAAAAATTTGTCTAAGGAAAAGCACATATATCTCTCTATATCTCTACATTCTAGGCTTAGAGAGGGTGTTTGTTCTTGGCCTTTAACACCACCGGTGATTGCGCATGTTGTGCTTGTTCTGAGGTTACGGAGTTTCGGCCGAGAGCCTTACCTCCGGACCTTGGGACTCTTTTGTGCTTTGCCTCGATTTGCGAACCAGGTTCTGTTTTCCCTCCCCGAAGGGAGGGACAGGTTTCGGAGACCATCTCTCAGTCGCCGTAGGCTAGTTTTCGTGGTCGTAGACCACTGTTCCAATTTGGAGACCATTTTCCGATTTTTCGAGCCGTCGGTCGTGCGGCTCGGTTCGGGACCGCTTAACTTTCTCCGTTTGTCACGGTTTTTGGATAGCTTGAACCTTTTGAACCTTCGTTTTAGCTTCTTGAGGAAGCTTGAACCTTTTGAACCCTTATTTTAGCTTCTTGAGGAAGTTAAACCTTCTGAACCTTCGTTTTAGCTTCTTGAGAGAGCTTGAACCTTTTGATCCTTGGTTTTAGGTTCTTGAGGGCACTTGAACCTTTTGAACCTTCGTTTTTGCTTCTGGAGGGAGCTTGAACCTTTTGAACCCTGGTTTTAGCTTCTTGACGAAGTTGAACCTTCTGAATCTTCGTTTTAGCTTCCTGAGGGAGCCTAAACCTTTTGAACCTTCGTTTTAGCTTCTTGAGGGAGCTTGAACCTTTTGAACCTTCGTTTTAGCCTCTTGAGGCAGATTGAACCTTTTGAACCCCTGTTTTGGCTTCTTGAGGAAGCATGAAATTTTGAAGTTTTCAACCTTCGTTTTAGCTTCTTGAGGAAGCTTGAACCTTTTGAACCTTTGCACTAGCTTTTTCGCGAAAGCTTGAACCTTTTGAACCCTTGTTTTAGCTTCACGAGGAAGTTGAACCTTCGTTTTAGTTTCCTGAGGGAGCTTGAACCTTTTGAACCTTCGTTTTAGCTTCTTGAGGGAGCTTGAACCTTTGTTTTAGCTTCTTGAGGGAGCTTGAACCTTTTGAACCCTTGTTTTGGCTTCTTGAGGAAGCTTCAACCTTTTGAACCATCGTTTTAGCTTCTTGAGGAAGCTTGAACCTTTTGAACCTTCGTTTTAGCTTCTTGAGGAAGCTTGAACCTTTTGAACCTTTGCTCTAGCCTCTCCAAGAAGCTTGAACCCTTTGCTCTAGCTTCTCCAAGAAGCTTGAAACTTTTGAACCTTTGCTCTAGCTTCTCTAAGAAGCTTGAACCTTTTGCTCTAGCTTCTCCAAGAAGCTTGAACCCTCTTGTTTCTCTGTAAGAGAGGGCCTCCCTCTCCTTCAGAGAGGTTGAAAAAAATTTGTCAAAGGAAAAACACATATATCTCTACATTCTAGGCTTAGAGATCGTGTTTGTTCTTGGCCTTTAACACCACCGGTGATTGCGCATGTTGTGCTCGTTCTGAGGTTACGGAGTTTCGGCTTAGAGCCTTACCTCCGGACCTCAGGACTCTTTTGTGCTTTGTCTCGATTTGCGAACCAGGTTCTGTTTTCTCTTGCCGAAGGGACGGAGAGGTTTCGTAGACCATCTCTCAGTGGCCGTAGGCTACTTTTCGTGGTCGTAGACCACTGTTCCCATTTGGAGTCCATTTTCCGATTTTCAGAGCCGTCGGTCGTGCGCCCTGGTTCGGGACCGCTTAACTTTCTTCGTTTGGCATGGTTTTTGGACAGCTTGAACCCTTTGAACCTTCGTTTTAGCTTCTTGAGGAAGCTTGAACCTTTTGAACCCTTATTTTAGTTTCTTGAGGAAGTTAAACCTTCTGAACCTTCGTTTTAGCTTCTTGAGGGAGCTTGAACCTTTTGAACCTTGGTTTTAGCTTCTTGAGGGCGCTTGGACCTTTTGACCCTTTGTTTTAGCTTCTTGAGGGAGCTTGAACCATTTGTACCCTAGTTTTAGCTTCTTGACGATATTGAACCTTCTGAACCTTCATTTTAGCTTCCTGAGGAAGCTTGAACCTTTTAAACCTTCGTTTTAGCTTCTTCAGGGAGCTTGAACCTTTTGAACGTTCGTTTTAGGTTCTTGAGGGAGCTTGAACCTTTTGAACTCTTGTTTTGGCTTCTTGAGGAAGCTTGAACCTTTTGAACCTTCGTTTTAGCTTCTTGAGGAAGCTTGAACCTTTTGAACCTTCGTTTTAGCTTGTTGAGGAAGCTTGAACCTTTGGAACCTTTGCTGTAGCTTCTCCAAGAAGCTTGAACCCTTTGCTCTAGCTTCTCCAAGAAGCATGAAACTTTTGAACCTTTGCTCAGCTTCTCTAAGAAGCTTGAACCTTTTGCTCTAGCTTCTCCAAGAAGCTTGAACCCTCTTGTTTCTCTATAAGAGAGGGCCTCCCTCTCCTTTAGAGAGGTTGAAAAAAATTTGTCTAAGGAAAAGCACATATATCTCTCTATATCTCTATATTCTAGGCTTAGAGAGGGTGTTTGTTCTTGGCCTTTAACACCACCGGTGATTGCGCATGTTGTGCTTTCGAGGTTACGAGTTTGGTGAGGGCCTTACCTCCGAACCTCGGCTCTTCGTGCTTTGCCTCGATTTGCGAACCAGTTCTGCTTTTCTCTCCGAAGGAGGGGATGTTTCAGAGACCATCTCTCGATGGCGAGGCTACTTTTCGTGGTCGTACACCACTGTTCCCGTTTGGAGACCATTTTTCGATTTTCGGAGCCGTCGGTCGTGCGCCTCGGTTCGAGACCGCTTAACTTTCTCTGTTTAGCACGGTTTTTGGATAGATTGAACCTTTTGAACCTTCATTTTAGCTTCTTGAGGAAGCTTGAACCTTTTGAACCCTTATTTTAGCTTCATGAGGAAGTTAAACCTTCTGAACCTTCGTTTTAGTCCTTGAGGGAGCTTGAACCTTTTGAACCTGGGTTTTAGCTTCTTGAGGGCGCTTGGACCTTTTGAACCATCGTTTTAGCTTCTTGAGGGAGCTTGAACCTTTTGAACCCTGGTTTTAGCTTCTTGACGAAGTTGAACCTTCTGAACCTTCGTTTTAGCTTCCTGAGGGAGCCTGAACCTTTGTTTTAGTTTCTTGAGGGAGCTTGAACCTTTTGAATTTTCGTTTTAGCCTCTTGAGAGAGCTTGCACCTTTTGAACCCCTGTTTTGGCTTCTTGACGAAGCTTGAAATTTTGAACTGTTCAACCTCCGTTTTAGCTTCTTGGGGAAGCTTGAACCTTTTGAACCTTCGTCTTAGCTTCTTGAGGAAGTTTGAACCTTTTGAACCTGTGCTCTAGCTTCTCCGAGGAAGCTTGAACCTTTTGAACCTTCTTTTTAGCTTCTTGAGGTAGCTTGAACCTTTCGAACCTTTGCTCTAGCTTCTCCGAGGAAGCTTGAACCTTTTGAACCTTCGTTTTAGCTTCTTAAGGGAGCTTGAACCTTTTGAACCTTCGTTTTAGCTTCTTGAGGGTGCTTGAACCTTTTGAACCCTTGTTTTGGCTTCTTGAGGAAGCTTGAACCTTTTGAACCTTCGTTTTAGCTTGTTGAGGAAGCTTGAACCTTTGTTTTAGCTTCTTGAGGAAGCTTGAACCTTTTGAACCTTTGCTCTAGCTTCTCCAAGAAGCTTGAACCCTTTGCTCTAGCTTCTCCAAGAGGCTTGAAACTTTTGAACCTTTGCTCTAGCTTGTCCAAGAAGCTTGAACCTTTTGCCCTAGCTTCTCCAAGAAGCTTGATCCCTCTTGTTTCTCTATAAGAGAGGGACTCCCTTTCCTTTAGTGATGTTGAAAAAAATTTGTCTAAAGAAAAGCACATATATCTCTCTGTATCTCTACATTCTAGACTTAGAGAGGGTGTTTGTTCTGGGCCTTTAACACTACCGCTGATTGCGCATGTTGTGCTCGTTCTGAGGTTACTGAGTTTCGGCTGAGAGCCTTACCTCCGGAGCTCGGGACTCTTTTGCGCTTTTCCTCGATTTGCGAACCAGGTTCTGTTTTCTCTCCCCGAAGGGAGGGAGAGGTTTCGTAGACCATCCCTCAGTGGCCGTAGGCTACTTTTCGTGGTCGTACACCACTGTTCCCGTTTGGAGACCATTTTCTGGTTTTTGGAGCCGTCGGTCGTGCGCCTCGGTTCGGCACCGTTTAACTTTCTCCGTTTGGCACGATTTTTGGCCAGCTTGAACCTTTTGAACCTTCGTTTTAGTTTCTTGAGGAAGCTTGAACCTTTTGAACCCTTATTTGAGCTTCTTGAGGAAGTTAAACTTTCTGAACCTTCGTTTTAGCGTCTTGAGGCAGCTTGAACCTTTTGAACCTTGGTTTTAGCTTTTTGAGGGCGCTTGGACCTTTTGAACCTTCGTTTTAGCTTCTTGAGGGAGCTTGAACCTTTTAAACCCTGGTGTAGACACCCCATTTTTGACCGTCCTCAAGACTTGGACGTCACCTTTTGAACACTCGGTGATTATCCATGTTCGTGTTCGTTTGGAGTTCCCGGAGTTCTCGGCTACGCGCCTTGCCTCAGGACCTCCGGACTTGACTGTTTTGTGTTTGGTTTTGCACCAAACACTTGTGCTCTGCCTTGGAGGGGTAGGGAATGCCTTGTGAGGCATCCCCACACACCACCGGCAAGAGGCTAACCACCGGTGGTTGGTTGCCATCGGCACTATATTGTGCAGTCGGCACTCTTGTGCCGGTCGTGATAGAATTTTGTCAAAATGACAATTTTGCCCTGCCGACTACTGTGCAGTTGCTTTCTGAGATATTTTGATGCAGCTGTCTTGCACTTGTTTCCCCTCCATACACGTGTATGGAGGGATGAGCCTTTGTTTTGGGCTTAGCTTGTAAGCTTTGTTGCCTATAAGAGAACCCTTCTTCTCTTGGCTCAAGGGTTAGCAAGTTAGACATTTTTAGAGAGAAAAGACAGAGAAGAAGCTATGGTTCTAGGTTAGAAGTTTTGTATCTATCCTATCTCTCTTCTTCCCTCTTATTTGTACACTAGGTGTTTGTGACTTACTATTGCTCATCAACACCTAGTGTTTCACCTTCCCTTGGCTACTGAGGTCCCAAGAGGTTGTTCTTGCTGTTCTTGACTGGTTTGGAGCTCAAGGAAGCAACAAAGTCAACATTTGTGAAGAAGGTCAACAAGGGTGAGAAACTTGCTTTATATACCCCATTCTTGCACTCCATTTTAACCTATCTTTGAACTGTTTTTAAGCTTAGTGTTTAATACAAAAAAGTTTTGTTTTTTAGACCTCTTGATAGTTTATTAAGGGTGTTTTGTGCTTTGGGGAGGTTTGACCCCTCTTAGGCCTTGAAAAGGCCTCATTTTGTGCTATTTTGTGAGAGCTCCGGGATTTTGGTGTTGGGGTCTCTTCACCACTGAAATCTTGAGGGATTTCAGTGGTGAAGATGTTGCCTTGAAGTCCTAAGAAGGAGAGGGTCACCCCCTCTCCTTAATGTCCTTGAAAAGGGCAAGTTTTGCCTCTTGAGGGAGCATTGTGCTTGAGTGTGTGTTGAGCATGTATGGACTGTTATTCATGCTTAGAAAAGCATGATTTAACATTGCTATGTGTTGGTTTTGGTCCCTTATGTATGCTTAGCATAGTTGCCATGTAATGCCTTGTATGCCCTTAACATGTCTTAGGTTGTTAGCCTTTATTTGAGCATGATTTAGGCTTAGACTTATGAATGTTTTGTGCTTGTTTTGCCATGCTTTAGGTCTGTCCATGGTCGTTCGGATTGATTTTGGCATGTTTAGTATAGCTCCTTTGCATTTGTGGCTTGCCAGACTTGTACGCCTCAAGTATGTGAGTGTGTAGCATGTGTTGCTTACATTGTTTTGGTGGTTTGGAACCACCCAACATGCAATTTCAGTCCCTTTGGTGTGCTTGTATGCTTGCCTTAGTTGCCTCTTTAATGCTTTAAAAGCATGTATTGAATGCTCCATGTTTTGGTCATTGTGCATGCCTTTGGTTTCAAGCCTCTTAGATGTCATCTAAGTAGCCTTTTGGCTTTGTTTTAACATACTAAAAACCTTTTTTTAGTTGTTTAATGCATGCCACAATTGTCTTGCATAAGTATAGTTCAATGCCTCATTGACTTGCTTTAAGTCTTGGACCATTCGCATGCTTTGTTTGGCCTATCTTGAGTTGGTTTAGCACCACACTTTGACATGATTTTAGAGCTCATGTTGCATGCTAATCATCCATGTTATCTCTTTTCAAGTGTGCTTGAGAGTGGTTTGTTTAATGCCTAAATTGTGTGCCTTAACATGTGTACATGTGCATGTGTGTTTAGCTCTCATATTTAGCATTTTGGCTACTGATTTTAGGCCTAGTTAGAGTTTCCTAGATCATGTTTAAGTCCACCCCATTGTTTGGTTTACATGTTTGTCTTGTAGGTGTGTTCGCATATTAGCATCCTTACATTACATTGTCCATGTTGCATGCTAGCCAACATGCTTAGGATTTCATTGCATTCACATGCATGCTAGGCCGCTTGAGATAAACATGATAGAGGTTTGGCGCCCTTGTTTGTTTATATGGTTTGCCTGCATTTGAAATTGAAAGTGCACATTTGGTTCCTTGGGCCATCATGCATGGGAATGCGTGATTGGTGGCCCGAGAATCGAGGCACATGCCCCTTTGAGTCACAAATATGATAAGGGGCATGATTAGTGCATACATTGTTGGAATTACATTGCCATGCAAGTTTTTGCCCTCTGCTTGGTGAGTTGCGTGTTCTGGACGATCAAGCCGGCGGCAAGTGTTTAGTGCCGAATCGCCTATTGATAGCCGATGAGTTAATTTTGTGCGGTGACCACATATAGGCCGGTGGATATTCTGCTTAGCTTGCAGGTGATCCCCAAAGATCCAAGGAAGTAGTTCGAGACTTTGGCGGTCTCGAGGTGCAAAGCAGGGAAAACAGAGGCAAGCTAGGCATGGCAGTGCAATTCCGAGCGGAATCCGAGCACGTGCTGCATTTGGCTCTCCTCCTGAGGCGGTTTTACTGTTTTTTTTTTAGTTTAGTTAGTTTGTCAACTAATTAGGCTATTTGTAATATTTAATTAACTCGCGTAGTTAATTATTTGTATTATTCTTTTGGTCCCTCCGAGCGAGGGCATATTTGTAATAAGTGTGCGTGGGTGGGTGTATGTCTTCCAACCCCCATTTCTTTCTCCCTTTTATTTACTTGCTTATGATGGTAGATTAGGGCACGTTTATTTTAGCATACCTTATGCTATGCATGCGTGCATTCATGCATTTGTTGACATGCACTGGGCTCGGTACATCATACAAACTGCATTGTATTTTTAATTCCAAATTGAATACGTGCATCGGATAAAGTGCATTCCACATGCCATCTTTAGGGTTAGCCGAGCCTACTCTAAGTTGCATCTTGCATGTGTTGCATTAGCCACTTAACATGAACTAGGACATGCATGTTTGCTAACTAGTTTATTGTTTTGGCACGGAGTACGATGTAAGTATTTTACGCTTTAGCATACCACATGCGTGTGAATGTTGCCATGACAGTATGCTTGCCATGCGGCTAAGTGCTTATATGAGATAAACTATTTGAATGCCTGTGGGTGGAGGTTGGGTTGCTTGAGTTGGAAATACTCATTGAAATCCGTGTTTTAGCCTACTTGCGAGTACCAAATTCCGACGCATTTTCAAAACGAACGGATATGCAATGTTTGTTTCCAAATTAGGCGATCTAGTCTATACTTGTTTGCTGCACACATAACATAGTAATTCTAGGCTAATAATTGGAATAAGAGCATGTAATGTTTTCAAAATCGGATATCACGATTAGTAGAGGTCTTGACCGGCGAAGGGGTGCTCATAGTCGACCTTCCCGATCGCATCTAAGCTCGAGCCAAGACCACTTTGGTGATGACGGACATGTGGCCTTCGGCACCGAGTCAGGGTTTCCTAAATTTCCCATTTTAAAATATTTAGGTGGCGACTCTGTAATCTGGCAAAGCAGTCCATGTTTGGCACTACTTTTCAAAAAAAATCTGTTTTTCTTCAAAACGATTTGCCAGAGTTGGACTCTTTGGTTCATATTTAGAACCGCAACAAACAAAAAAGGGAGTCCGAACTGTAGCGAGGTTCCCCACGGGCTTGTTACACCTGGTTTTAGCTTCTGGACCAAGTTGAACCTTCTGAACCTTCGTTTTAGCTTCCTGAGGGAGCCTGAACCTTTTGAACCTTCGTTTTAGCCTCTTGAGGGAGCTTGAACCTTTTGAACCCCTGTTTTGGCTTCTTGAGGAAGCTTGAAATTTTGAACTTTTCAACCATACCTGAAAACTTACTTGAACTTGAAAACTTACTTAAAAACATACCTGAAAACTTACTTGAACTTGAAACATTCTTGAAATACACTTGAAATATACTTAAAACACACTTGAAATATATCTGAAACATACTCGAACTCGTAACGTACTTGAAACATAATCATTCATTAATTCAAACGTAACATATCATAACTAAAACATTTCTTGTTGTATCATGTCGTTCTCATACACTTAACAATGAGGATCTACTTCACGTTCTCATGAGGGTTATACAATAATGTTAAGCTTGCACTTATGTCGTAAATTTTGAATAACTTCTAATTCATATGGATACACATAGCTATTCTTATATTTGCTTGAAATTCGTTCTTCAAGGATGAACATATGTAGGTAGTCTAATTCCGTATAACTTTGTAGGACGACCTTGTCGGTTCACACTTTCACAATTTGGCCCTTGGTCTGAGGGGTTCACACCTTCACAATGGCCTTTGGGTTTCATAGATTTACAACTTATTACATCGGCCTTCGGCCCTTTGGATTCACAAGTTCACAAGTTCCTTTGATGTTTTCATAATTTCATAATGTTCCTCACATAGCATACATAACTTCACAACCTCTTTGATGTTTCCATGAGTTCACAATGTTTCTTACATAACATACATAGCATACATGTTAGCATAATTCGTACGACAAAGATCATAACGTCAATAACAATAATTAGTAACGGATAAAGGTACATCGAAGTACTACTACTCACAGTGTTAAGATGTCGTGTTACTTCCTCCCGGAGTGTGTCCTGAACACATTCAAAACTTGCACATTAGTTCTTTCTTTTTCCTTATTCAAGTAATTCCTGAGTCATTACACTTCCAAGGAATTTATAATTGCTTTAAGATCATCAGAAAAATATTCTAAAAATACCAGAGGGTTGAGCATGCAAAACAGAAGAAAACATTTTTCGGACCCGGGCCGCACGTGCGGCCAGACCCACTTGCGGCCATGTATCAAGACGCGCGGTCCTCCTGCTCGCCGAGCAGCCCAACTGCAGAATGCATTTCCCATTTTTTCTTCTTTGGCCGCACGTGCGACCATGACCTCCGCACGTGCGGTGGTGACCCCTATTTTGGGCAGCTCGACTTCAACTCAAAATTTAGCAACAACACCTCATTTTACATGCAATTCCAAATGAAATTAAGACAATATTTCAACCCAACATCACTATAACATGGATTCTACCTTGAACATGACAAATTAAACAAGATTAGAAGCTTGAACAAGCCATCTCTCTCAAATTCCATTCTTGGATTCAAGTTCTTCATGTTCTTGAAACATAACACATGATATACACATAATTCCATGAAGTGATGGTATAAAACCAAAGATTGAAGTATAATCTCACACAACACCCAAATTAAGTGTCAAAATAATCAATTGATGAGAAACCCTCATAAATCAAACATGAATCATACATAACACCAATTACAACTTCTAAGTTGTCATAACAAGAAGAACTTGAGCATACCTTGAATTAAATCCCACAACTCTAACAATTTTGCCAAGCTTTCTTGTTGATTCATTTTTCCCCCAATTCTTCCTCTCCATTCTCTCTATTTTTCTCTCCCAAGAGGTATTCACGTTTTTGCTCTCAAGACAAAACCAAACTTAGAGATATTTATGCAAATATAAGAGCATATGAGACAAAAATCAATCGCTTTATTATTCCGAAATTAAAATTTCGTAAACGTGCTTAATACTACCAGAAAATTATGCTGATCATATATATATAATCAATTTTAGATAATTAAGCCATTAAGGCCTCCAATTTCTGCTTCAAGCATGTTAATGGTGACAGATAGTTTCCTTGTGCAACAGATAGGCATCCATTAACATGGATTACACTTACTTAACCAAAATTTTTCGTGGAATTTTACAGTAAGCTTTTAAAAGCATAAACCAAGGACTGAAAATATATCAGAAATCATGTGCGAGGGTCAGGTTAATACATTGTTCTTGGCCTTTAACACCACCGGTGATTGCGCATGTTGTGCTCGATTTGAGGATACGGAGTTTCGGCTGAGAGCCTTACCTCCGGACCTCGGGACTCTTTTTTCTTTGCCTCGATTTGCGAACCAGGTTCTGTTTTCTCTCCCCGAAGGGAGGGAGAGGTTTCATAGACCATCTCTCGTGGGTCAGGCTACTTTTCGTGGTCGAGACCATCGCTCCCGCTTGAGACCATTTTTCGGTTTTGAGCGCTTGGTCGGCGCTTTGCTCGAGACCGCTCAACTTTCTCCGTTTGGCACGGTTTTCGGACAGCTTGAACCTTTTGAACCTTCGTTTTAGCTTCTTGAGGAAGCTTGAACCTCTTGAACCCTTATTTTAGCTTCTTGAGGGCGCTCGGACCTTTTGAACCTTCGTTTCAGCTTCTTGAGGGAGCTTGAACCGTTTGAACCCTGCTTTTAGCTTCTTGACGAAGTTGAACCTTCTAAACCTTCATTTTAGCTTCCTGAGTGAGCCTGAACCATTTGAACCTTTGTTTTAGCTTCTTGAGGGAGCTTGAACCTTCGTTTTAGCCTCTTGAGGGAGCTTGAACCTTTTGAACCCCTGTTTTGGCTTCTTGAGGAAGCTTGAAATTTTGAACTTTTCAACCTTCGTTTTAGCTTCTTGAGGAAGCTTGAACCTTTTGAACCTTCGTTTTAGTTTCTTGAGGAAGCTTGAACCTTTCGAACCTTTGCTCTAACTTCTCCGTGGAAGCTTGAACCTTTTGTACCCTGGTTTTAGCTTCTTGAGGAAGTTGAACCTTCTGAACCTTCATTTTAGTTTCCTGAGGGAGCTTGAACCTTTTGAACATTCGTTTTAGCTTCTCGAGGGAGCTTGAACCTTTTGAACCCTTGTTTTGGCTTCTTGAGGAAGCTTGAACCTTTTGAACCTTCGTTTTAGCTTCTTGAGGAAGCTTGAACCTTTTGAACCTTCATTTTAGCTCCTTGAGGAAGCTTGAACCTTTTGAACCTTTGCTCTAACTTCTCCAAAAAGCTTGAACCCTTCGCTCTAGCTTCTCCAAGAAGCTTGAAACTTTTGAACCTTTGCTCTAGCTTCTCTAAGAAGCTTGAACCTTTTGCTCTAGCTTCTCCCAGAAGCTTAAACCGTCTTGTTTCTCTATAAGAGAGGGCCTCCCTCTCCTTTAGAGAGGTTGAAAAAAATTTGTCTAAGGAAAAGCACATATATCTCTCTATATCTCTACATTCTAGGCTTAGAGAGGGTGTTTGTTCTTGGCCTTTAACACCACCGGTGATTGCGCATGTTGTGCTCATTCTGAGGTTACGGAGTTTCGGCTGAGAGCCTTACCTCCGGACCTCGGGAAACTTTTGTGCTTTGCCTCAATTTGCGAACAGTTCTGTTTCTCTCCCAAGGAGGGAGAGGTTTCATAGACCATCTCTCAGTGGCCGTAGGCTACTTTTCGTGGTCGTAGACCACTGTTCCCGTTTGGAGACCATTTTTCGGTTTTCGGAGCCGTCGGTCGTGCGCCTCGGTTCGAGACCGCTCAACTTTCTCCGTTTGGCACGGTTTTCGGACAGCTTGAACCTTTTGAACCTTCGTTTTAGCTTCTTGAGGAAGCTTGAACCTCTTGAACCCTTATTTTAGCTTCTTGAGGGCGCTCGGACCTTTTGAACCTTCGTTTTAGCTTCTTGAGGGAGCTTGAACCGTTTGAACCCTGCTTTTAGCTTCTTGACGAAGTTGAACCTTCTAAACCTTCGTTTTAGCTTCCTGAGTGAGCCTGAACCATTTGAACCTTCGTTTTAGCTTCTTGAGGGAGCTTGAACCTTCGTTTTAGCCTCTTGAGGGAGCTTGAACCTTTTGAACCCCTGTTTTGGCTTCTTGAGGAAGCTTGAAATTTTGAACTTTTCAACCTTCGTTTTAGCTTCTTGAGGAAGCTTGAACCTTTTGAACCTTCGTTTTAGTTTCTTGAGGAAGCTTGAACCTTTCGAACCTTTGCTCTAACTTCTCCGTGGAAGCTTGAACCTTTTGTACCCTGGTTTTAGCTTCTTGAGGAAGTTGAACCTTCTGAACCTTCGTTTTAGTTTCCTGAGGGAGCTTGAACCTTTTGAACATTCGTTTTAGCTTCTCGAGGGAGCTTGAACCTTTTGAACCCTTGTTTTGGCTTCTTGAGGAAGCTTGAACCTTTTGAACCTTCGTTTTAGCTTCTTGAGGAAGCTTGAACCTTTTGAACCTTCATTTTAGCTTCTTGAGGAAGCTTGAACCTTTTGAACCTTCATTTTAGCTCCTTGAGGAAGCTTGAACCTTTTGAACCTTTGCTCTAACTTCTCCAAAAAGCTTGAACCCTTCGCTCTAGCTTCTCCAAGAAGCTTGAAACTTTTGAACCTTTGCTCTAGCTTCTCTAAGAAGCTTGAACCTTTTGCTCTAGCTTCTCCCAGAAGCTTAAACCGTCTTGTTTCTCTATAAGAGGGCCTCCTCTCCTTTAGAGAGGTTGAAAAAAAATTTGTCTAAGGAAAGCACATATATCTCTCTATATCTCTACATTCTAGGCTTAGAGAGGGTGTTTGTTCTTGGCCTTTAACACCACCTGTGATTGGCAGATGTTGTGCTCGTTTCGAGGTTACTGAGTTTGGTGAGAGCCTTACCTCCTGACCTCGAGACTCTTTGTGCTTGTAGGCCGATTTGCGAACCAGGTTTCTCTCTCCTGAAGGAGGAGGTTTCAGAGACCATCTCTGGGTCAGAGGCTACTTTTCGTGGTCGTAGACCACTGTTCCCGTTTGGAGACCATTTTCCGGTTTTTGGAGCCGTCGATCGTGTGCCTCAGTTCGGGACCACTTAACTTTCTCCGTTTGGCATGGTTTTTGGACAGCTTGAACCTTTTGAACCTCATTTTAGCTTTTTCAGGAAGCTTGAACCTTTTGAACCCTGATTTTAGTTTCTTGAGGAAGTTAAACCTTCTGAACCTTCGTTTTAGCTCCTTGAGGGAGCTTGAACCTTTTGAACCCTGGTTTTAGCTTCTGGAGGGCGCTCGGACCTTTTCAACCTTCGTTTTAGCTTCTTAAGGGAGCTTGAACCTTTCGAACCCTGGTTTTAGCTTCTCGACGAAGTTGAACCTTCTGAACCTTCGTTTTAGCTTCCTGAGGGAGCCTGAACCTTCCGAACCTTCGTTTTAGCTTCTTAAGGGAGCATGAACCTTTTGAACCTTCATTTTACCCTCTTGAGGGAGCTTGAACCTTTTGAACCCCTATTTTGGCTTCTTGAGGAAGCTTGAAATTTTGAACTTTTCAACCTTCGTTTTAGCTTCTTGAGGAAGCTTGAACCTTTTGAACCTTCGTTTTAGCTTCTTGAGGTAGCTTGAACCTTTTGAACCTTTCCTATAGCTTCTCCGAGGAAGCTTGAACCTTTTGAACCCTGGTTTTAGCTTCTTGAGGAAGTTAAAACCTTCTGAACCTTCGTTTTAGTATCCTGAGGGAGCTTGAACCTTTTGAACCTTCGTTTTAGCTTCTTGAGGGTGCTTGAACCTTTTGAACCTTCGTTTTAGCTTCTTGAGGGAGCTTGAACCTTTTGAACCCTTGTTTTGGGTTCTTGAGGAAGCTTGAACCTTTTGAACCTTCGTTTTCGCTTCTTGAGGAAGCTTGAACCTTTTGAACCTTTGCTCTAGCTTCTCCCAGAAGCTTGAACCCTTTGAACCTTTGCTCTAGCTTCTCTAAGAACCTTGAACCTTCTGCTCTAGCTTCTTCCAAGAAGCTTGAACCCTCTTGTTTCTCCATAAGAGAGGGCCTCCGTGTCCTTTAGAGATGTTGAAAAAAATTTGTCTAAGAAAAAGCACATATATCTCTCTATATCTCTACATTCTAGGCTTAGCGAGGGTGTTTGTTCTTGGCTTTTAACTCCACCGGTGATTGCGCATGTTGTGCTCGTTCTGAGGGTACGGAGTTTCGGCTGAGAGCCTTACCTCCAGACCTCGGGACTCTTTTGTGCTTTGCCTAGATTTGTGAACCTGGTTCTTTTTTCTCTCCTCGAAGGGAGGGAGTGGTTTCGTAGACCATCTCTCAGTGGCCGTAGGCTACTTTTCATGGTCGTAGACCACTGTTCCTGTTTGGAGACCATTTTCCGATTTTCGGAGCCGTCGGTCGTGCGTCTCGGTTCGGGACCGCTTAACTTTCTCCGTTTGGCACGGTTTTTGGACAGCTTGAACCTTTTGAACCTTCAATTTAGCTTCTTGAGGAAGCTTGAACCTTTTGAACCCTTATTTTAGCTTCTTGAGGACGTTAAACCTTCTGAACCTTCGTTTTAGTCCTTGAGGGAGCTTGAACCTTTTGAACCTTAGTTTTAGCTTCTTGAGGGCACTCGGAACTTTTGAACCTTCGTTTTAGCTTCTTGAGGGAGCTTGAACCTTTTGAACACTACTTTTAGCTTCTCGACAAAGTTGAACCTTCTAAACTTTCGTTTCAGCTTCCTGAGGGAGTCTGAACCTTTTGAACCTTCGTTTTAGCTTCTTGAGGGAGCTTGAACCTTTTTGAACCTTTGTTTTAGCCTCTTGAGGGAGCTTGAACATTTTGAACCCCTGTTTTGGCTTCTTGAGGAAGCTTGAAATTTTGAACTTTTAACCTTCGTTTTAGCTTCTTGAGGAAGCTTGAACCTTTTGAACCTTCGTTTTAGCTTCTTGAGGAAGTTTAAACGTTTTGAACCTTTGCTCTTGTTTCTCCGAGGAAGCTTGAACCTCTTGAACCCTGGTTTTAGCTTCTTGAGGAAGTTGAACCTTCTGAACCTTCGTTTTAGTTTCCTGAGGGAGATTGAACCTTTTGAACCTTCGTTTTCGCTTCTTGAGGGAGCTTGAACCTTTTGAACCTTTTGAACCTTCGTTTTAGCTTCTTGAGAGAGCTTGAACCTTTTGAACCCCTGTTTTGGCTTCTTGAGCAAGCTTCAACCTTTTGCACCTTCGTTTTAGCTTCTTGAGAAAGCTTGAACCTTTTGAACCTTTTGAACCTTCGTTTTAGCCTCTTGAGGGAGTTTGAACCTTTTGAACCCCTGTTTTGAGTTGTTGAGGAGGCTTGAAATTTTGAACTTTTCAACCTTCGTTTTAGCTTCTTGAGGAAGCTTGAACCTTTTGAACCTTCGTTTTAGCTTCTTGAGGAAACTTGAACCTTTTCAACCTTTGCTCTAGCTTTTCCGAGGAAGCTTGAACCTTTTGAACCCTGGTTTTACCTTCTTGAGGAAGTTGAACCTTTTGAACCTTCGTTCTAGCTTCTTGAGGGAGCTTGAACCTTTTGAACCCTTTTTTGGCTTCTTGAGGAAGCTTGAACCTTTTGAACCTTCATTTTAGCTTCTTAAGGAAGCTTGAAGCTTTTGAACCTTCGTTTTAGCTTCTTGAGGAAACTTGAACCTTTTGAAACTTTGCTCTAGCTTCTCCAAGAAGCTTGAAGCTTTTGAACCTTTGCTCTAGTTTCTCTAAGAACCTTGAACCTTTTGCTCTAGCTTCTCGAAGAAGCTTGAACCCACTTGTTTCTCTATAAGAGAGGGCCTCCCTCTCCTTTAGAGAGGTTGAAAAAAATTTGTCTAAGGAAAAGCACATATATCTCTCTATATCTCTACATTCTAGGCTTAGAGAGGGTGTTTGTTCTTGGCCATTAACACCACCGGTAATTGCGCATGTTGTGCCTGTTACGAGGTTCTGAGTTTCTGAGAGCCTTACCTCCGGACCTCGGGACTCTTTTGTGCTTTGCCTCGATTTGCGAACTAGGTTCTGTTTTCTCTCCCCGATGGGAGGGAGAGGCTTCGTAGACCATCTCTCAGTGGCCGTAGGCTACTTTTCGTGGTCGTAGACCACTGTTCCCGTTTGGAGACCATTTTTCAGTTTTTAGAGCCGTCGGTGGTGCGTCTCGGTTCGGGACCGCTTAACTTTCTCCGTGTGGCACAGTTTTTAGACAGCTTGAACCTTTTGAACCTTCGTTTTAGCTTCTTGAGGAAGCTTGAACCTTTTGAACCCTTATTTTAACTTTTTGAGGAAGTTAAACCTTCTGAACCTTAGTTTTAGCTTTTTGAGGGAGCTTGAACCTTTTGAACCTTGGTTTTAGCTTCTTAAGGGCACTCGGACCTTTTGAACCTTCGTTTTAGCTTCTTGTGGGAGCTTGAACCTTTTGAACCCTGGTTTTAGATTCTCAGCGAAGTTGAACCTTCGGAACGTTCGTTTTAGCTTCCTGAGGGAGCCTGAACCTTTTGAACCTTCGTTTCAGCTTCTTGAGGGAGCTTCAACCTTTTGAACCTTCGTTTTAGCCTCTTGAGGGAGCATGAACCTTTTGAACCCTGGTTTTATCTTCTTGACGAAGTTGAAACTTCTGAACCTTCGTTTTAGATTCCTGAGGGAGCCTAAACCATTTGAACCTTCGTTTTAGCTTCTTGAGGGAGCTTGAACCTTTTGAACCTTCGTTTTAGCCTCTTGAGGGAGCTTGAACCCTTTGAACCCCTGTTTTGGCTATTTGAGGAAGCTCAAAATTTTGAGCTTTTCAACCTCCGTTTTAGCTTCTTGAGGAAGCTTGAACCTTTTGAACCTTCGTTTTAGCTTCTTGAGGAAGCTTAAACCTTTGGAACCTTTGCTCTAGCTTCTCCGAGGAAGCTTGAACCTTTTGAACCCTGGTTTTAGCTTCTTGAGGAAGTTGAACCTTCTGAACCTTCGTTTTAGTTTCCTAAGGCAGGTTCAACCTTTTGAACCTTCGTTTTAGCTTCTTGAGGGAGGTTGAACATTTTGAACCTTCGTTTTAGCTTCTTGAGGGAGCTTGAACCTTTTGAACCCTTGTTTTGGCATCTTGAGGAAGCTTAAACGTTTTGAACCTTCGTTTTAGCTTCTTGAGGAAGCTTAAACCTTTTGAACCTTTGCTCTAGCTTCTCCGAGGAAGCTTGAACCTTTTTAACCCTGCTTTTAGCTTCTTGAGGAAGTTGAACCTTCTGAACCTTCGTTTTAGTTTCCTGAGAGAGCTTGAACCTTTTGAACATTCGTTTTTGCTTCTTAAGGGAGCTTGAACCTTTTGAACCTTCGTTTTAGCTTCTTGAGGGAGCTTGAACCTTTTGAGCCCTTGTTTTGGCTTCTTGAGGGAGCTTGAACCGTTTGAACCTTCGTTTTAGCTTCTTGAGGAAGCTTGAACCTTTTGATCCTTCGTTTTAGTTTCTTGAAAAGGCTTGAACCTTTTCAACCTTTGCTCTAGCTTCTCCAAGAAGCTTGAACCCTTTGTCCCAGCTTGTCCAAGAAGCTTGAAACTTTTGACCCTTTGCTCTAGCTTCTCTAAGAAGCTTGAACCTTTTGCTCTTGCTTCTTCCAAGAAGCTTGAACCCTCTTGTTTCTCTATAAGAGAGGGCCTCCCTCTCCTTTAGAGAGGTTGAAAAAAATTTGTCTAAGGAAAAGCACATATATCTCTCTATATCTCTACATTCTAGGTTTAGAGAGGGTGTTTGTTCTTGGCCTTTAACACCACCGATGATTGCGCATGTTGTACTCGTTCTGAGGTTACGGAGTTTCGGCTGAGAGCCTTACCTCCGGACCTCGGGACTCTTTTGTGCTTTGCCTCGATTTGCGAACCAGGTTCTGTTTTCTCTCCCCGATGGGAGGGATAGGTTTCGTAGACCATCTCTCAGTGGCCGTAGGTAACTTTTCGTGGTCGTAGACCACTGTTCCCGTTTGGAGACCATTTTCCGGTTTTCGGAGCCGTCGGTCGTGCGCCTCAGTTCGGGACCGCTTAACTTTCTCCGTTTGGCACGGTTTTTGGACAGCTTGAACCTTTTGAACCTTCGTTTTAGCTTCTTCAGGAAGCTCGAACCATTTGAACCCTTATTTTAGCTTCTTGAGGAAGTTAAACCTTCTGAACCTTCGTTTTAGCTTCTTGAGGGAGCTTGAACCTTTTGAACTTTGGTTTTAGCTCCTTGAGGGCGCTCGGACCTTTTGAACCTTCGTTTTAGCTTCTTGGGGGAGGTTGAACCTTTTGAA
Source organism: Camellia lanceoleosa (assembly GCA_025200525.1). NCBI lineage: Eukaryota > Viridiplantae > Streptophyta > Magnoliopsida > Ericales > Theaceae > Camellia > Camellia lanceoleosa. The sequence goes on along the minus strand of CM045770.1, from coordinate 153,198,153 downwards.
CCCTGGTTTTAGCTTCTTCTCGAAGTTGAACCTTCTGAACCTTCATTTTGGATTCCTGAGGGAGCCTGAACCTTTTGAACCTTCGTTTTAGCTTCTTGAGGGAGCTTGAACCTTTTGAACCTTCGTTTTAGCCTCTTGAGGGAGCTTGAACCTTTTGAACCCTGTTTTGGCTTCTTGAGGAAGCTTGAAATTTTGAACTTTTCAACCTCCATTTTAGGTTTTTGAGGATGCTTGAACCTTTTGAACCTTTTGAACCTTCATTTTAGCTTTTTGAAAAGGCTTGAACCTTTTGAACCTTTGCTCTAGCTTCTCCAAGAACCTTGAACCCTTTGCCCTAGCTTCTCTAAGAAGTTTGAATCTTTTGAACCTTTGCTCTAGCTTCTCTAAGAAAATTGAGCCTTTTGCTCTATCTTCTTCCAAAAAGCTTGAACCCTCTTGTTTCTCTATAAGAGAGGGCCTCCCTCTCCTTTAGAGAGGTGGAAAAAAATTTGTCTAAGGAAAAGCATATATATCTCTCTGTATGTCTACATTCTAGGCTTAGAGAGGGTGTTTGTTCTTGGCCTTTAACACCACCGGTGATTGCGCATGTTGTGCCTGCTCGTCGAGGTTCTGAGTTTCAGCTGAGAGCCTTACCTTCGGACCTCGGGATTCTTTTGTGCTTTGCCTCGATTTGCGAACCAGGTTCTGTTTTCTCTCCCCGAAGGGAGGGAGAGGTTTCGTAGACCATCTCTCAGTGGCCGTAGTCTACTATTCATGGTCGTAGACCACCGTTCCCGTTTGGATACCATTTTTCGGTTTTCGGAGCCATCGGTCGTCCGCCTCGGATCGGGACCGCTTAACTTTCTTCGTTTGGCACGGTTTTTGGACCGCTTGAACCTTTTGAACCCTCGTTTTAGCTTCTTGAGGAAGCTTGAACATTTTCAACCCTTATTCTAGCTTCTAGAGGAAGTTAAACCTTCTGAACCATTGTTTTAGCTTCTTAAGGGAGCTTGAACCTTTTGAACCTTGGTTTTAGCTTCTTGAGGGTGCTTGGACCTTTTGAACCTTCGTTTTAGCTTCTTGAGGGAGCTTGAACCTTTTGAACCCTGGTTTTAGCTTCTTGACGAAGTTGAACCTTCTGAACCTTCGTTTCAGCTTCCTGAGGGAGCCTGAACCTTTTGAACTTTCGTTTTAGATTCTTGAGAGAGCTTGAACCTATTGAACCTTCGTTTTAGCCTCTTGAGGGAGCCTGAACCTTTTGAACCCCTGTTATGGCTTCTTGAGGAAGCTTGAAATTTTGAACTTTTCAACCTCCGTTTTAGCTTCTTGAGGAAGCTTAAACCTTTTGAACCTTTGCTCTAGCTTCTCCGAGGAAGCCTGAACCATTTGAACCCTGGTTTTAGCTTCTTGAGCAAGTTGAACCTTCTGAACCTTCGTTTTAGTTTCCTGAGGGAGCTTGAACCTTTTGAACCTTCGTCTTAGCTTCTTGAGGGAGCTTGAACCTTTTGAACCTTCGTTTTAGCTTCTTCGGGGAGATTGAACCTTTTGAACCCTTATTTTGGCTTTCCTGAGAAAGCTTGAACCTTTTGAACCTTCATTTTAGCTTCTTGAGGATGCTTGAACCTTTTGAACCTTCGTTTTAGCTTCTTGAGGAAGCTTGAACCTTTAGAATCTTTGCTCTAGCTTCTCCAAGAAGCTTGAACCCTTTGCTCTAGCTTCTCCCAGAAGCTTGAAACTTTTGAACCTTTGCTCTAGCTTCTCTAAGAAGCTTGAACCTTTTGCCCAAGCTTCTCCAAGAAGCTTGAACCCTCTTGTTTCTCTATAAGAGAGGGCCTCCTGTCCTTTAGAGAGGTTGAAAAAAATTTGTCTAAGGAAAAGCACATATATCTCTCTATATCTCTACATTCTACGCTTAGAGAGGGTGTTTGTTCTTGGCCTTTAACACCACCGGTGATTGCGCATGTTGTGCTCGTTCCGAGGTTACGGAGTTTCGGCTGAGAGCCTTACCTCCGGACCTCGGGACTCTTTTGTGCTTTGCCTCGATTTGCGAACCAAGTTCTGTTTTCTCTCCCCGAAGGGAGGGAGTGGTTTCGTAGACCATCTCTCTGTGGCAGTAGGCTACTTTTCGTCGTTGTAGACCACGGTTCCCGTTTGGAGACCATTTTTTGATTTTCAGAGCCGTCGGTCGTGCGCCTCGGTTCGGGACCGCTTAACTTTCTCCGTTTCGCACGATTTTTGGACAGCTTGAACCTTTTGAACCTTCGTTTTAGCTTCTTGAGGAAGCTCGAACCTTTGGAACCCTTATTTTAGGCTCTTGAGGAAGTTAATTCTTCTGAACCTTCGTTTTAGCTTCTTGGGGGAGCTTGAACCTTTTGAACCATGGTTTTAGCTTCTTGAGGGCGCTGGGACCTTTTGAACATTCGTTTTACCTTCTTCAGCTTCTTGAGGGTGCTTGGACCTTTTGAACCTTCGTTTTAGCTTGTTGAGGGAGCTTGAACCTTTGAACCCATGTTTTAGCTTCTTGACGAAGTTGAAGTTTCTGAACCTTCGTTTTAGCTTCTTGAGGGAGCTTAAACCTTTTGAACCTTCGTTTTAGCCTCTTGAGGGAACTTGAACCTTTTGAACCCCTATTTTGGCTTCTTGAGGAAGCTTGAAATTTTGAACTTTTCAACCTTCGTTTTAGCTTCTTGAGGAAGCTCGAACCTTTTGAACCTTTGCACTAGCTTCTCCGAGGAAGCTTGAACCTTTTGCACCATGGTTTTAGCTTCTTGAGGAAGTTGAACCTTCTGAACCTTCGTTTTAGTTTCCTGAGGGAGCTTGAATCTTTTGAACCTTCGTTTTAGTTTCCTGAGGGAGGTTGAACCTTTTGAACCATCGTTTTTGCTTCTTCAGGGAGCTTGAACCTTTTGAACCCTTGTTTTGGCTTCTTGAGGAAGCTTGAACCTTTTGAACCTTCGTTTTAACTTCTTGAGGAAGCTTGATCCTTTTGGACCTTTGCTCTAGCTTCTCCAAGAAGCTTGAACCTTTTGCTCTAGCTTCTCCAAGAAGCTTGAAACTTTTGAACCTTTGCTCTAGCTTCTCTAAGAAGCTTGAAACTTTTGCTCTAGCTTCTCCAAGAAGCTTGAACCCTCTTGTTTCTCTATAAGAGAGGGCCTCCCTCTCCTTTAGAGAGGTTGAAAAAAATTTGTCTAAAGAAAAGCACATATATCTCTCTATATCTCTACATTCTAGGCTTCGCCTTTAACACCACCGGTGATTGCGCATGTTGTGCTCGTTCCAAGGTTACGGAGTTTCGGCTGAGAGCCTTACCTCCGGACCTCGGGACTCTTTTGTGCTTTGCCTCGATTTGCGAACCAGGTTCTGTTTTCTCTCCCCGAAGGGAGGGAGAGGTTTCGTAGACCATCTCTCAGTGGCCGTAGGCTACTTTTTGTGGTCGTAGACCACTGTTCCCGTTTGGAGACCATTTTCTGGTTTTCGGAGCAGTCGGTCGTGCGCCTCGGTTCGGGACCGCTTAACTTTCTCCATTTGGCACAGTTTTTGGACATCTTGAACCTTTTGAACGTTCCTCTTAGCTTCTAGAGGAAGGTTGAAACTTTTGAACCCTTATTTTAGCTTCTTGAGGAAGTTAAACCTTCTGAACCTTCGTTTTAGCTTCTAGAGAGTGCTTGAACCTTGTGAACCTTGGTTTTAGATTCTTGAGGGCGCTTGGACCTTTTGAACCTTCGTTTTAGCTTCTTGGGGGAGCTTGAACCTTTTGAACCCTGGTTTTAGCTTCTTGACGAAGTTGAACCTTCTGAACCTTCGTTTTAGCTTCTTGAGGGAGCTTGAACCTTTTGAACCTTCGTTTTAGCCTCTTGAGGGAGTTTGAACCTTTTGAACCCCTGTTTTAGCTTCTTGAGAAAGCTTGAAATTTTGAACTTTTCAACCTTCGTTTTAGCTTCTTGTGGAAGCTTGAACCATTTGAACCTTCGTTTTAGCTTCTTGAAGAAGCTTGAACCTCTTGAACCTTTGTTCTAGCTTCTCCGAGGAAGCTTGAACCTTTTGAACGCTGGTTTTAGCTTTTTGAGGAAGTTGAACCTTCTGAAACTTCATTTTAGTTTCCTGAGGGAGCTTGAACCTTTTGAACCTTCGTTTTAGCTTCTTGAGGGAGCTTGAACCTTTTGAACATTCGTTTTAGCTTCCTGAGGGAGCTTGAACCTTTTGAACCCTTGTTTTCGCTTCTTGAGGAATCTTGAACCTTTTGAACCTTCGTTTTAGCTTCTCTAGGAAGCTTGAACCTTTTGAACCTTTGCTCTAGCTTCTCCAAGAAGCTGGAACCCTTTCCTCTAGCTTCTCCAAGAAGATTGAAACTTTTGAGCCTTTACTCTAGGTTTTCTAAGAAGCTTGAACCTTTTGCTCCAGCTTCTCCAAGAAGCTTGAACCCTCTTGTTTCTCTATAAGAGAGGGTCTCCCTCTCCTTTAGAGAGGTTGAAAAAAATTTGTCTAAGGAAAAACACATATATCTCTCTATATCTCCACATTCTAGGCTTAGAGAGGGTGTTTGTTCTCGGCCTTTAACACCACCGGTGATTGCGCATGTTGTGCTCGTTCTGAGGTTACGGAGTTTCGGCAGAGAGCCTTACCTCCGGACCTCGGGACTCTTTTGTGCTTTGGCTCGATTTGCAAACCAGGTTCTGTTTTCTCTCCCCGAAGGGGGGGAGAGGTTTCGTAGACCATCTCTCAGTGGCCGTAGGCTAATTTTCTTGGTCGTAGACCACTGTTCCCGTTTGCAGACCATTTTTCGATTTTCAGAGCCGTCGGTCGTGCGCTTCGTTTCGGGACCGCTTAACTTTCTCCGTTTGGCACGGTTTTTGGACAGCTTGAACCTTTTGAACCTTCGTTTTAGCTTTTTGAGGAAGTTTGAACCTTTTGAACCCATATTTTAGCTTGTTGAGGAAGTTAAACCTCCTGAACCTTCGTTTTTGCTTCTTGAGGGAGTTTGAACCTTTTGAACCTTGGTTTTAGCTTTTTGAGGGCGCTTGGACCTTTTGAACCTTCGTTTTAACTTCTTCAGGAAGCTTGAACCGTTTGAACCCTGGTTTTAGCTTCTTGACGAAGTTGAACCATCTGAACCTTCGTTTTAGCTTCCTGAGGGAACCTGAACCTTTTGAACATTCGTTTTAGCTTCTTGAGGGAGCTTGAACCTTTTGAACCTTCGTTTTAGCCTCTTGAGAGAGCTTGAACCTTTTGAACCCCTGTTTTGGCTTCTTGAGGAAGCTTGAAATTTTGAACTTTTCAACCATCGTTTTAGCTTCTTGAGAAAGCTTGACCCTTTTGAACCTTCGTCTTAGGTTCTTCAGGAACCTTGAACCTTTTGAACCTTTGCTCTAGCTTCTCCAAGGAAGCTTGAACCTTTTGAACCCTGGTTTTAGCTTCTTAAGTAAGTTGAACCTTCTGAACCTTTGTTTTAGTTTCTTGAGGGAGCTTGAACCTTTTGAACCTTCGTTTTAGCTTCTTGAGGGAGCTTGAGCCTTTCGAACCTTCGTTTTGGCTTCTTGAGGGAGCTTCAACCTTTGGAACCCTTGTTTTGGCTTCTTTAGGAAGCTTAAACCTTTTGAACCTTCGTTTTAGCTTCTTGAGAATGCTTGAACCTTTTGAACCTTCGTTTTAGCTTCTTGAGGAAGCTTGAACCTTTTGAACCTTTGCTCTAGCTTCTCCAAGAAGGTAGAACCCTTTGCTCTAGCTTCTCCAAGAAGTTTGAAACTTTTGAACCTGTGCTCTAGCTTCTCTAAGAAGCTTGAACCTTTGGCTCTAGCTTCTCAAAGAAGCTTGAACCCTCTTATTTCTCTATAAGAGAGGGCATCCCTCTCCTTTAGAGAGGTTGAAAAAAATTTGTCTAAGGAAAACCACACATATATCTCTCTATATCTCTACATTCTAGGCTTAGAGAGAGTGTTTGTTCTTGGCCTTTAACACCACCGGTGATTGCGCATGTTGTGCTCGTTCCGAGGTTACGGGGTTTCGGCTGAGAGCCTTACCTCCGGACCTCGGGACTCTTTTGTGCTTTGCCTCGATTTGCGAACCAGGTTCTGTTTTCTCTCCCCGAATGGAGGGAGAGGTTTCGTAGATCATCTCTCAGTGGCCGTGGGCTACTTTTCGTGGTCGTAGACCACTGTTCCCGTTTGGATACCATTTTCCGATTTTCGGAGCCGTCGGTCGTGCGCCTCGGTTCGGGACCGCTTAACTTTCTCCGTTTGGCACGATTTTCGGACAGCTTGAACCTTTTGAACCTTCATTTTAGCTTCTTGAGGAAGGTTGAACCTTTGGAACCCTTATTTTAGCTTCTCGAGGAAGTTAAACCTTCTGAACCTTCGTTTTAGCTTCTTGAGGGAGCTTAAACCTTTTGAACCTTGGTTTTAGCTTCTTGAGGGCGCTTGGACCTTTTGAACCTTCGTTTTAGCTTCTTGAGGGAGCTTGAACCTTTGAACCCTGGTTTTAGCTTCTTGACGAAGTTGAACCTTCTGAACCTTCGTTTTAGCTTCTTGAGGGAGCTTGAACCTTTTAAACCTTCGTTTTAGTCTCTTGAGGGAGCTTGGACCTTTTGAAACCCTGCTTTGGCTTGTTGAGAAAGCTTGAAATTTTGAACTTTTCAACCTTTTGAACCCTGGTTTTAGCTTCTTGAGGAAGTTGAACCTTCTGAACCTTCGTTTTAGTTTCCTAAGGGAACTTGAATCTTTTGAACCCTTGTTTTGGCTTCTTGAGGAAGCTTGAACCTTTTTTTTTTTTTTGTTTTGGGTGAATAAGAAATAAATAAAACAGAAAGATTTACAATATTACAAGGGGCAAACCCCAAGCCCTACCAAACAACACAACAAACCTCGGCCCATTACACCAAAGCCCAGCACCAAAACTAAACAGAAAACAAACTATACAACACCAAGAGAGAGAACATTGAAATCTCGAAACGGCAATGGGAGGTGGCTACTTGGCCGATTTGTACAAAGACCGTGTCCTGTAATAGATATGCGCATTGTACAAACCAAACTGCCAGCAGCCCACACCGAACCCTCCAAGCCAAGATTACCCAACAAAATTAGGTCCTTCCTACGCTTACAGGACCACATAACAAAACACACAGAAGTCCTACTACACAGCCCGTAGAGGTAGGCCAAAATACCCAAGAAAAATGTATACAAACAATAAAGAAGACAACTGATTAACACTCTCATGTAGCGTAGCCAGGCGCTGAGAGCAGCCATCACCACGAAACATATACACTCTGCCAACAGCCTCCTTGCAGCCATTGACTCGTAACATTCCCATCGTGAAAGAACCTTGCAAAGGTGACACAGCTTACTTCCACCCCCGCACCTCCACACTGAGATCGGATAACCCCATTGCGAGAAAACCTTGCCAAGATGATACAGAGTACAGCCATCCACATACCACCACGCTAAACTGGAATCCCCATCGTCACATATACACACTTTACGAAGCAACCTGAAGCCCTCATAGGCAGCAGCAAAATATACCTCCCAGCCGTACCCACACCAGAATACGTAATAGAAGGAAGTACCCGTAACAATGTAATGAATCATAGAGAAGAGGAAATAATAAACACTCAGTATAGGGCCTCCCCGCACTCGGCCCACAGTAACGGAGAACACTCCACTCAATATAGAGTCTCTCATCACTCGGCCCACACTTCACAAAATCACTCAAACCAGCCAGCGGAACTGTGTAATTGGGAGCACCATTCACCTGCACAAAGTATATATAATATATAGTAAGAGTTAGAATAAAACATATATACTTCCTCCCCCCACTCAACCCTCCCTTCATGTTCTCCAGATTTTGTAAAACTGTGGGATCCATGGCAAACTGATAGAATCTGCAAAACAACAACCTCATTAGCAAAACACTCAGTATCTACTCACCATCACTCAACCCTCAATGTAGGTAAACTCACACCACTCAACCTCCTCTCAGCAGCAGCAACTTGGGATTGCAACATGATTTTAGGAGGCAAGTTGCCCCTAACCATTTGGATGATAGAGTTAGTAACAATCTCTTCAGGTTTGAAAACCTTACTAAAGATTCTACTATTTCTCTCCATCCAAATGTGGTAGATAGTGCAGAGAAAGGATAGTTTCAAAATCACTATTTTCAAAGACTTGCCATTAATGGATTTAGTAGCAAACTCAACCATATCCAACCAAGGCAGAGAAGGCCAGTTGGAATTACACTTATCTTGGATAGCAGCCCAGATCCTAGAGGAGTAGGTACACCTAAAAAATAGATGGGAGTGGTTCTCCTCAGGGGCAAGACACAGAGGGCAGCTAGGACTAGTGAGAATACCAAAAGTTTGAAGCCTATCTCCAGTGTTTAACCTCTCATGAATGGCCAACCAAACAATGAAACTAACCCGAGAGATAACAGGAGTACCCCAAATGAGTTTAGACCAAGAAACCTTTGGACCCTTGTCCCTCCAACAATCCCAAGCAGAGTGGATGGAAAAAGAACCATCAGCAGTCAAGCTCCACACAGGAATGTCAGGGGAATCAAGGGAAGGTTTGAGAGAAGGAGGGGTGGCAGCAATCCAATCCTGTATCTCCCAAGAATTGGGAAGGGGCCAATTCCAAGAATCACCCATAACAATAGAACTAACCTTAGTGCAATCTGAAAGGTTAGTGTCATACAAAATCCTAGGGCCATACCGACACACAAGAGAGCCTAAAGGGTGCCAATTATCATGCCAACGGAAAACATTTTCACCATTTCCAATTTTGAATTTGATGAGAGGGAAAATTAAGGCCCTAAGGGACAGAAGTTTCCTCCAAACCCAGGAAGGATCACTAGGCAACTTAACACCCCAAAAACTCTTACCCTTAAGTAAGTAGGACTCAACCCATTGACACCACAGAGAGCATTCCCCACCAGAAAACAAATACCAAATATGTTTAGCTATGGCCGCCCTATTCCAAACCTCCATATCCTCAAAACCAAGCCCGCCCTCATTTTTAGGTTGACAAATGTTCTTCCAAGCAATTTTAGCACTATGCTTTTTCAGCTCGAACCTTTTGAACCTTCGTTGTAGCTTCTTGAGGAAGCTTGAACCTTTTGAACCTTCGTTTTAGCTTCTTGAGGAAGCTTGAACCTTTTGAACCTTTGCTCTAGCTTCTCCAAGAAGCTTGAACCCTCTTGTTTCTCTATAAGAGAGGGCCTCCCTCTCCTTTAGAGAGGTTGAAAAAAATTTGTCTAAGGAAAAGCACATATATCTCTCTATACCTCTACATTCTAGGCTTAGAGAGGGTGTTTGCTCTTCGTCTTTAACACCACCAGTGATTGCGCATGTTGTGCTCGTTCAGAGGTTACGGAGTTTCGGCTGAGAGCCTTAACTCTGGACCTCGGGACTCTTTTGTGCTTTGCCTCGATTTGTGAACTAGGTTCTATTTTCTCTCCCCGAAGGCAGAGAGAGGTTTCGTAGACCATCTCTCAGTGGCCGTAGGCTACTTTTCGTGGTCGTGGAGCACTGTTCCCGTTTGGAGACCATTTTTCGATTTTCGTAGCCATCGGTCGTGCGCCTCGGGTCGGGACCGCTTAACTTTCTCCGTTTGGCACAGTTTTTGGACAGCTTGAACCTTTTGAACCTTCGTTTTAGCTTCTTGAGGAAGCTTGAACCTTTTGAACCCTTATTTTAGCGTCTTGAGGAAGTTAAACCTTCTAAACCTTCATTTTAGCTTTTTGAGGGAGCTTGAACCTTTTGAACCTTGGTTTTAGCTTCTTGAGGGCGCTCGGACCTTTTGAACTTTCGTTTTAGCTTCTTGAGGGAGCTTGAATCTTTTGAACCCTGGTTTTAGCTTCTTGAAGAAGTTGAACCTTCTGAACCTTCGTTTTAGCTTCCTGAGGGAGCCTGAACCTTTTGAACCTTCATTTTAGCTTCTTGAGGGAGCTTGAACCTTTTGAACCTTCGTTTTAGCTTTTGAGGGTGCTTGATCATTTTGACACCCTGTTTTGGCTTCTTGAGGAAGCTTGAAATTTTGAACTTTTCAACCTTCGTTTTAGCTTCTTGAGGAAGTTTGAACCTTTTGAACCTTCGTTTTAGCTTCTTGAGGAAGCTTGAACCTTTTGAACCTTTGCTCTAGCTTCTCCGAGGAAGCATGAACCTTTCGAACCTTTGCTCTAGCTTCTCCGAGGAAGCATGCACCTTTTGAACCCTGGTCTTAGCTTCTTGAGGAAGTTGAACCTTCTGAACCTTTGTTTTAGTTTCTTGAGGGAGCTTGAACCTTTTAAACCTTCGTTTTAGCTTCTTGAGGGAGTTTCAACCTTTTGAACCTTCGTTTTAGCTTCTCGAGGGAGCTTGAACCTTCTGAACCCCTGTTTTGGCTTCTTGAGGAAGCTTAAACCTTTTGAACCTTCGTTTTAGCTTCTTGAGGAAGCTTGAACCTTTTGAACCTTCGTTTTCGCTTCTTAAAGAAGCTTGAACCTCTTGAACCTTTGCTCTAACTTCTCCAAGAAGCTTGAAACTTTTGAACCTTTGCTCTAGCTTCTCTAAGAAGCTTGAACCTTTTGCTCTAGCCTCTCCAAGAAGCTTGAACCCTCTTGTTTCTCTATAAGAGAGGGCCTCCCTCTCCTTTAGAGAGGTTGAAAACAATTGGTCTAAGGAAAAACACATATATCTCTCTATATCTCTACATTCTAGGCTTAGAGAGGGTGTTTGTTCTTGGCCTTTAACAACACCGGTGATTGCGCATGTTGTGCTCGTTCTGAGGTTACGAAGTTTGGGCTGAGAGCCTTACCTCCGGACCTCGGGACTCTTTTGTGCTTTGCCTCGATTTGCGAACCAGGTTCTGATTTCTCTCCCCGAAGGGAGGGAGAGGTTTCGTAGACCATCTCTCAGTGGCCGTTGGCCACTTTTCGTGGTCCTAGACTACTGTTCCCGTTTGGAGACCATTTTCTGGTTTTCGGAGCCGTCGGTCGTGCGCCTCGGTTCGGGACCGCTTAACTTTCTCCGTCTGGCACAGTTTTTGGATAGCTTGAACCTTTTCAACCTTCGTTTTAGCTTCTTGAGGAAGCTTGAACCTTTTGAAGCCTTATTTTAGCTTCTTGAGGAAGTTAAACCTTCTGAACCTTCGTTTTAGCTTCTTGAGGGCGCTTGAACCTTTTCAACCTTCGTTTTTGCTTCCTGAGGGAGCTTGAACCTTTTGAAGCTTCGTTTTAGCTTCCTGAGGGAGCCTGAACCTTTTGAACCTTCGTTTTAGCTTCTTGAGGAAGCTTAAACCTTTTGAACCCTTATTTTAGCTTCTTGAGGAAGTTAAACCTTCTGAACCTACGTTTTAGCTTCTTGAGGGCGCCGGAACCTTTTGACCCTTGATTTTAGCTTCTTGAGGGCGCTTGGACCTTTTGAACCTTCGTTTTAGCTTCTTGAGGGAGTTTGAACCTTTTGAACCCTGGTTTTAACTTCTTGACGAAGTTGAACCTTCTGAACCTTCGTTTTAGCTTCCTGAGGGAGCCTGAACCTTTCGAACCGTCGTTTTTGCTTCTTGAGGGAGCTTAAACATTTTGACCCTTCGTTTTAGCCTCTTGAGGGAGCTTGAACCTTTTGAACCCCTGTTTTGGCTTCTTGAGGAAGTTTCAAATTTTAAACTTTTCAACCTTCGTTTTAGCTTCTTAAGGAAGCTTGAACCTTTTGAACCTTCGTTTTAGCTTCTTGAGGAAGCTTGAACCTTCATTCTAGCTTCTTCAAGGAGCTTGAACCTTTTGAACCTTTGCTCTAGCTTCTCCAAGAAGCTTGAACCCTTTGCTCTAGCTTCTCCAAGAAGCTTGAAACTTTTGAACCTTTGCTCTAGCTGCTCTAAGAAGCTTGAACCTTTTGCTCTAGCCTCTCCAAGAAGCTTGAACCCTCTTGTTTCTCTATAAGAGAGGGCCTCCGTCTCCTTTAGAGAGGTTGAAAAAAATTTGTCTAAGGAAAAGCACATATATCTCTCTATATCTCTACATTCTAGGCTTAGAGAGGGTGTTTGTTCTTGGCCTTTAACACCACTGGTGATTGCGCATGTTGTGCTCGTTCTGAGGTTACGGAGTTTGGGCTGAGAGCCTTGCCTCCGGACCTCGGGACTCTTTTGTGCTTTGCCTCGATTTGTGAACCAGGTTCTGCTTCTCTCCAAGGGAGGAGAGTTTTAGAGACCATCTCTGTGGGTCAGGCTACTTTTCGTGGTCGTAGACCACTGTTCCCATTTGGTGACCATTTTCCGATTTTCGGAACCGTCGACCGTACGCCTCGGTTCAGGCCCGCTTAACGTTCTCCGTTTGGCACGGTTTTTGGACAGCTTGAACCATTTGAACCTTCGTTTTAGCTTCTTGAGGAAGCTTGTACCTTTTGAACCCTTATTTTAGCTTCTTGAGGAAGTTAAACCTTCTGAACCTTCGTTTTAGCTTCTTGAGGGAGCTTGAACCTTTCGAACCTTGGTTTTAGCTTCTTGAGGGCGCTCGGACCATTTGAACCTTCGTTTTAGCTTCTTGAGGGTGCTTGAACCTTTTGAACCCTGGTTTTAGCTTCTTGACGAAGTTGAACCTTCTGAACCTTCGTTTTAGCTTCCTGAGGGAGCTTGAAACTTTTGAACCTTTGCTCTAGCTTCTCTAAGAAGCTTGAACCCTCTTGTTTCTCTATAAGAGAGGGCCTCCCTCTCCTTAAGAGAGGGCCTCCCTCTCCTTTAGAGAGGTTGAAAAAAATTTGTCTAAGGAAAAGCACATATATCTCTCTATATCTCTACATTCTAGGCTTAGAGAGGGTGTTTGTTCTTGGCCTTTAACACCACCGGTGATTGCGCATGTTGTGCTCGTTCTAAGGTTACGGAGTTTCGGCTGAGAGCCTTACCTCCGGACCTCGGGACTCTTTTGTGCTTTGCTTCGATTTGCGAACCAGGTTCTGTTTTCTCTCCCTGAAGGGAGGGAGAGGTTTCGTGGACCATCTCTCAGTGGCCATGGGCTACTTTTCGTGGTCGTAGACCATTGTTTCCGTTTGGAGACCATTTTCCGATTTTCGGAGCCATCGGTCGTGCGTTTCGGTTCAAGACCGCTTAACTTTCTCCGTTCGGCACGGTTTTTGGACAGCTTGAACCTTTGAAACCTTCGTTTCAGCTTCTTGAGGAAGCTTGAACCTTTTGAACCCTTATTTTAGCTTCTTGAGGAAGTTAAACCTTCTGAATCTTCGTTTTAGCTTCTTAAGGGAGCTTGAACCGTTTGAACCTTGGTTTTAGCATCTTGAGGGCGCTTCGACCTTTTGAACAATCGTTTTAGCTTCTTGAGGGAGCTTGAACCTTTTGAACCCTGGTTTTAGCTTCTTGATGAAGTTGAACCTTCTGTACCTTCATTTTAGCTTCCTAAAGGAGCCTGAACCTTTTGAACCTTCGTTTTAGCTTCTTGAGGGAGCTTGAACCTTTTGAACCTTCGTTTTAGGCACTTGAGGGAGCTTGAAGCTTTTGCACCCCTGTTTTTGCCTCTTGAGGAAGCTTGAAATTTTGAACATTTCAACCTTCGTTTTAGCTTGTTGAAGAAGCTTGAACCTTTTGAACCTTCGTTTTAGCTTCTTGAAGAAGCTTGAACCTTTGCTCTAGCTTCTCCGAGGAAGCTTGAACCTTTTGAACCCTGGTTTTAGCTTCTTGAGGAAGTTGAACCTTCTGAACCTTCGTTTTAGTTTCCTGAGGGAGCTTGAACCTTTTGAACATTCGTTTTAGCTTCTTGAGGGAGCTTGAACCTTTTGAACCTTTGTTTTAGCTTTTTGAGGGAGCTTGAACCTTCTGAACGTTTGCTCTAGCTTCTCCAAGAAGTTTGAACCCTCTTGTTTCTCTATAAGAGAGGGCCTCCCTCTCCTTTAGAGAGGTTGAAAAAAATTTGTCTAAGGCAAAGCACATATATCTCTCTATATCTCTACATTCTAGGCTTAGAGAGGGTGTTTTTTCTTGGCCTTTAACACCACCGGTGATTGCGCATGTTGTGCTCATTCTGAGGTTACGGAATTTCGGCTGAGAGCCTTACCTCCGGACCTCGGGACTCTTTTGTGCTTTACCTTGATTTGTGAACCAGGTTCTATTTTCTCACCCCGAAGGGAGGGAGAAGTTTCGTAGAGTATCCCTCAGTGGCCGTGGGCTACTTTTCGTGATCGTAAACCACTGTTCCCGTTTGGAGACCATTTTTCGGTTTTTAGAGCCGTCGGTCGTGCGCCTCGGTTCGGGACCGCTTAACTTTCTCCGTTTGGCACGGTTTTTGGACAGCTTGAACCTTTTGAACCTTCGTTTTAGCTTATTGAGGAAGCTTGAACCTTTTGAACCCTTATTTTAGCTTCTTGAGGACGTTAAACCTTCTGAACCATCGTTTTACCTTCTTGAGGGAGGTTGAACCCTTTGAACCTTGGTTTTAGCTTCTTGAGGGAGCTCGGACCTTTTGAAACTTCGTTTTAGCTTTTTGAGGGAGCTTGAATCTTTTCAACCCTGGTTTTAGCTTCTTGACGAAGTTGAACCTTCTGAACCTTAGTTTTAGCTTCCTGAGGTAGCCTGAACCTTTTGAACCTTCGTTTTAGCTTCTTGAGGGAGCTTGAACCTTTTGAACCTTCATTTTAGCCTCTTGAGGGAGCTTGAAGCTTTTGAAACCCTGTTTTGGCTTCTTGAGGAAGCTTGAAATTTTGAACTTTTCAACCTTCGTTTTAGCTTCTTGAGGAAGCTTGATCCTTTTGAACCTTCATTTTAGCTTCTTGAGGAAGCTTGAACCTTTTGAAACTTTGCTCTAGCTTCTTCGAGGAAGCTTGAACCTTTTGAACCCTGGTTTTAGCTTCTTGAGGAAGTTGAACCTTCTGAACCTTCGTTTTAGTTTCCTGAGGGAGCTTGAACCTTTTGAACCTTCGTTTCAGCTTCTTGAGGGAGCTTGAACCTTTTGAACCCTTGTTTTGGCTTCTTGAGGAAGCTTGAACCTTTTGAACCTTCGTTTTAGCTTATTGAGGAAGCTTGAACCTTTTGAACCTTCGTTTTAGCTTCTTGATGAAGCTTGAACCTTTTGAACCTTTGCTCTAGCCTCTCCAAGAAGCATGAACCCTTTGAACCATGGCTCTAGCTTCTTGAGAAGTTGAACCTTGAACATTTGTTCTATTTTCTTGAGGAGCTTGAACCTTTTGAACCTTCGTTTTAGCTTCTTGAGGAGCTTGTGAAACCTTTTCAACCTCCGGACTTCTTGGGGAACTTTAACCTTTTGAACCCTTGTTTTCTTCTCGTAGTTCCGAAATGAGACCATCTCTTAGTGGCCGTAGGCTACTTTTCGTGGTCGTAGACCACTGTTCCCGCTTGGAGACCATTTTCCGGTTTTCGGAGCCGTCGGTCGTGCGCCTCGGTTCAGGACCGCTTAACATTCTTCGTTTGGCACGGTTTTTGGACAGCTTGAACATTTTGAACCTTCGTTTTAGCTTTTTAAGGAAGCTTGAACCTTTTGAACCCTTATTTTAGCTTTTTGAGGAAGTTAAACCTTCTCAACCTTCGTTTTAGCTTCTTGAGGGAGCCTGAACCTTTTGAACCTTGGTTTCAGCTTCTTGAGGGCGCTCGGACCTTTTGAAACTTCGTTTTAGCTTCTTGAGGAGGCTTGAACCTTTTAAACCCTGGTTTTAGCTTCTTGACGAAGTTGAACCTTCTGAACTTTCGTTTTAGCTTCTTGAGGGAGCTTGAACCTTTTGAACCTTCGTTTTAGCCTCTTGAGGGAGCTTGAAGCTTTTGAAACCCTGTTTTGGCTTCTTCAGGAAGCTTGAAATTTTGAACTTTTCAACCTTCGTTTTAGTTTCTTGAGGAAGCTTGAACCTTCTGAACCTTCATTTTAGCTTCTTGGG